>OX381615.1:27807021-28315221 GCA_947459985.1 Diloba caeruleocephala
GACTGCGGCGAACTCCCTTACGCCAGTCGATAACGACTAGGTTTTTATCAGTCACTTTGATGCCATAGTAGTCCATCATAACTGGGTCATTGGCAGCCTTGGTCATCTTCAGCATAAAGGCTTTGTTGATGACGTGGCTGTCGACAAAGATGTACGGGTAGATTTCGTAGGGGGCAGGAATGGTAATGCCACGGCAGTCACTCCTGTGGAACACGCAGGCGGTGAGGGCATACACAAACATGCCTCCGTTGATACGCTCCCTCAGCCAGCACGCGGTCCTCATGAACACATCGAAGTCTTTGGCAAAGAACAGGATCTTAAAGACCTTAACCGCCTGCTCCATGTGCAGCTCGTTGGTGTGAACGAACACCTCACCACGAGGAAGCATTCCCATCTTCCAAGTTTTGATGAAACTCTTTACAACGTCTGACTTCTGCAATAATACATTAAAACATGATCAAGTTTTTTAATTGTAAATAATGAACTGGTACATAATTCTTCAGGTGATTTTAGAGGAGTCTTACCAAGTATTTATCCATGTTCTCTTCAATTACCCACTCTCTGGCGACTTCTCTGATGTCGTCGTACATGGTCGGCTGCAGGATGTGGTTCAAGAGCTTAAGGATGCATATCTCCTTCACCTTTACATCCAACGTCACTATTCAACAATACAAGATTTTCTTCAACAAATTTAGAATCTTAAATAATTATTATTGGTAATGGAGAAAAATTTACCTGATGATTGTGGATATTAAGAACAATATCGTGCAACATAGTTTTAGACTAAGATTGCATTGATACATGGATATGCCGTGTGGTGCCGGCTCAGAATGCCACCACCCCATCTCCTCCCATGGGTGTCGTAAAAGTCAACTAAGGGCATAGCCGGAGGATGGGCAGCAGCGTCCTTCGAGTACATTAACAACTCAACTGCGATCGCCAACCCAACCCAGCGTGGCGCTTATGGCAAAACCCCCCAAAGAGCCCACAACACATCCATATCGGTGGTTGTGGTGATCTTTGGGGGAGGCCTGTGTCCAGCAGTGGACTTCATTCAGCCGAAATGATGATGAAGATTTGATTCGGATTAGCTCACACATCGAGAGACTTGTTTTGAAATTTTTATTCTTCTTTTGTACACACGGCTACATATCAAGCTATGAATTTCCAGTATAAGCTGATCTCGCATTGTATAGGCTTTCCGTACGATGAGAGATCAGCGTAAACTGATTTTGAATAGCTTGTTATGTAGTACTAGACGTTTAGGGCTAAGTTTTGATATAACATATTCTTATCCATCTATTATTATTTTTAAAGCTTTCCGACCGAGTATACGAGAGTACCGTCTAAAATTAAGATTCCAAGTGGTATCCGGATTAAGAATAGAGCACCTCTCTATCTCCTCCCGTGGATGTCTTAAAATGCGACTAAAGGACGGCAGCGTCCCTTCTGTGGGACAATAGTAAAACCCCGCTAACCAACCCACCTGCCAAACGCGGTGAGTACTAGCAAATTCCCTCCAAAATGAATACATAATTGTGGAAATCACTAGAGGAGGCCTCTGTTTGACAATGGATGTCCTTTGGCTGATATGATGAATGAGAAGTAAGTATTTTTTCAAATGGGCTGATAAGGATTCAACACGGGGGTAAATGAAATGTCTTGCTATTTTTTCAGTTTGGTACTGAAGCTTAAAAGCTTCTTTTCTCTTGCAATTACACTCAGCAGCAAAAGATATTTGGCCATTGAATGGAAATATATTACATTTAGATATAAATTACTTTGTATTAATATACTAATATATATGCTAATAATATAATTGCGGACAAATTCAACTGGTAAATAGAATATAACTTCATTGTACACCAAAATAATATACAGGATTATTTACAATAGTTAGCGTGGCACAATGGGCGGTCTTATCGCTAAAAGCGATATTTTACAGACAACCTTTGGATGGATTTAAAAGTAGGGAAATAAAGAAATTCAGGTAGTCTGTGGCGTACTGAACCATGATGTTTATAATGATATAAATTGTACATGTTAATTGTTATGAATGTCAAACTCACCCATGTTGTCTTTTCCGATGAAGACATTGTTGTCATCTTTGACGACCAAAGCCGACGCAAGACCCAATGCAGCCACAACCAGGAGAACCCTCATGTTTACTGCTGGACTACGACTGTGCCGATACAATCCCAACATCTCTCTTTTATACCCGTGAATGTATTTTTTTACCACTATCTCTCCACACTGAATTGATTATTATTTGTTGTTTTATTTTTGCTTAGAGATAACCTATTCAGTCCCGATAGCCTTAAACCAGTATTATTATTAAGAAGCAGTTCAGGATATCTTCCAAATCCTTCCTCGAGAGATACTGGGGTAATGTGGTGAACTCACTTCAGTAAAATTACCTTCACTTGCAGTAAAACAGGTGTTTTAATCTCGTAAACGGCGGTGTTATTGCGCTCGCGGGATGTTAAATGTGTGTGGATTGTGGCAAAAGTATTATTCATGTCTTGTATGTATTGTTGAGCTTTCTTTCTTTATTTATCGTATGGTGAGTTGTCAGCCTTGTGTCAGGGTTATTCAAACTGCCCAGAGGCCTCCAACTTGGCTTAACGTCTGCCGTTTGATTAAATTTTGACGATTTTATGTGCCCTTTGAAGCACGGAGACGCTCAGCTCACATACCAATATCCGGTCACCCATCCTAAGACTGACCACGTCGAGCGTTGCTTACCGATCAGTGAGTGCAACCGACTATGAGCGCCTTTACTTTTGAGCTGAACAGTGTTTTAAGCCGATCCTGCTGGAATTTCTTGTAACCCTCCATCTTACTTTACTTTTTTATAAAAACTAAGTTTGTAGAAATATCGATCACATTACAGTATACTTGTTACACTTTTTTGTGGTACATAGAAGTGGGTACACGGCAAAGTTACCATTTCAGGGTTGGGTTCGCGATCGCAATTGATTTATGAATGTACTCGGAGGACACTGCTACCCACCCTCCGGCTAATCTTATTCTAATCTAATCTATTCTTAGCCAGCACTACACGGCATTAGTGCTAAGTTTGAACCCGATTTCTCGATTGATATTCTGACGCTTTACTGGGATTATCAGGTATTTCCACTCTAAATAAATTATAGGGCAACTCCTGGGTACGGCGAATGCCCGAGAACAGCTTGCACCCCGTGGTGTTCTAGCCGGTAGATCTGGAACGCCTCTCTGCCTTCCCCAGGCTGGAGTAAGAACATGAAGATTTTCCAACAATAAAAAAACAAGAAGATGACTCAATCATGGTCGTAAATCTAATCGGCACGAACGGCGCAGTGGCAAATCGGTTAGCTATCTGCCGTACGTGTCGCAGGTTCTGTTCCCGCACGGAACTAATATTTGTTTGGCCTGCAAGTTGTGGTTGTAATTGTTTCGGACCTGGGTGTTTTAGCATGTGTGATGTATGACTGTTAACTGTCCATACGACACAGGAGAAAACTCAAGTGTAAGTGTTATAAAAATAAGATACAAATACAATTTATCAGCAAATTGGCAAATTGTTGGCAGTATGAAGTCTAGCATATCATTTAAGTATGACAAGAAGCCTATTACAGGACACAATTCTAGAGACCAGGTTGCCTCTGCAGAAAACCCATCACATTGCCCATCCTGGACGACAGGACGATAGTTGTTTTTTAACGAAGATATTCGGATCATCTTCTAAACCGTTCACAGACATAAACTGCACATGGTCATCTGGGAGTCGAACTTTGGACATCTGGGTCAGCACCCCGACTGGTAACCAGGGGACCTAAGGTAGTTAAGTTGATAAAATTCAAGTAATGTGGAAAACAACAAGAAATGTGTTTTGAACGGTTGGTGCAGTGGTTGATACAGTCGGCTGCTGCGCACCGGGTCGTGGGTTCGATTCCCGCACGGAACAAATATTTGTACGATCTGCAGGTAATTGTTCCAGGTCTGGGTGTTTTGTGTGTGGAATTTGTGTCTGTAAACGCACCCACGACACAGGAGAAATCCTAGTGTGGGGCAACGTTTAAAAAAAAAAAAAAAAAAAAAAACTCTTAATGTATGACGATAACACACACTAAACATGACCGCGATAAGTTAACGTGCCGCAACAACGGCTGGAAAGCAAAGCTATGAACTTTGTTGTCTAAACGGCGATAACCTTTATCTGCCGTGTTTATGAAGCTGATGAAGTAAACACCTCTCATTACTAGTGTGATCATCCGAGATCCATTTATCTTGAAGCAATAAAACTGGGATATTTATGTTTTTCTATTCACGAGGTAAACGAGCATACACACACTCACGCACCAGCTCACAAAAGTCCACTGCTGAACTTGGGTCACCTAATGATCACTATAATGAGCGCTCATAGAGATATTGCCATAATCACCACGCTTGGCAGGCGAATTGGTGATCTCAGTAGTTATACTGTTATCATAATTTCAACCGAATAAAGTCCACTGTTGGACACAGGCTTCCCTCATAGATCGTACCGTCGTCTATCGTCGACCATAACGACCGGTTTACGTGTGTTATGTGATCACGGGGGGTGACCGCTTTACAGCCTTAGAGGGTCAGAGATGTGTCTGCAGGCGTGGCACCACTGGGCGGTTCTAGTGTGATCATACGAGGAGCTGGAGCCCTCCTTTGGTGCCGAAGATGCCCCCGGGAAGACGGGTGCGCACGTGATCACGTACCGCCGAATGCGCAGTACAGCGCATAATGAGACTTGGGGGATCCTACCTCCCCGAGAAGTGCCTGGGGGGGCGTGTGTTGTGTGCTCATTGGGGGGTTTTGCCATAATCGCCACGCTTGGCAGCCGGGTTGGCGATCGCAGTTGAGTTGTCAATGTACTCAAAGGACGCTGCTGCCCATCGTCCAGCCAATCCCTTAGTCGACTTTTACGACGCCCACGGGAGGAGATGGGGTGGTGGTATTCTGAGCCGGCACCACACGGCATCCAACCAAAAACCAACATTACTGTGCTCCGGTTAGAAGGACACTGTAGCTAGTGACATTACTGGGCATAATAGACTAAATAACTTCACGTCACGAGGTGACCAGCGCTGTGTGGTGCCTCTCCTAGATGGCATTACATGCATTTTGGTCCAGTGTCTCAGTATCGGGCTATCCACCATATCTGACACAGTATCCATGAGGCTGTTGGCGCCGCCACGCACCGCCGCATCAGTGAGGCAACACGCTTCCGCATGATGGCGTAGAAATCACCAATAGGCCCCTCTGCGAACATTCCTGATGCGCTGCAGCGTCGTGAAACCCTAACAGCGCCCTAAGCGCGTTATTGTACTGAACACGAAGGGCCCTGTGAGTGTTATCAATCAGAATAATTATGATATTTGCCACCAAAAATAAATATTTTCAACAGTTATTTACAAAAATAAAGAGTTATTTTGTAGATTAAAAATCTGTTGGTGTCTGAGAGGTGTTGGTTTTTTTTAATTAAGTACACTTTGTATGGCTCTAGTGTGATCATACGAGGACCTGGAGCCTCCCTTAGGTGCCGAAGATGACCGCTCCAGTGGTTTTAGCCGGTAGGAGTCCGGCATACCCCTTCGTCCTTCCCCGGGGCGAAGGAAGTTCATGATGAATTTCCACTGGGCACCAATAAATAAAATAAAAAGGTACACTTTGTATATACCAACATCCATTTATATATATAAATATATATACTAACTGGGAACCGCGGTTTCACCCGCCGTTTAATTGAAAAGAGTTGGATTATTTATAAATAATTTAGAGTACTTCGGCATAGACACTTGACATAGAGTATGTATATATATATTGGATTTCATGAGTTTTAATGTTTTTACGCGGAACCCTAATTACTTTTCTAAAATAAAAGTTGCCTAAGTTATACCTTATGACATTAGCTATCTGCCAGTAAAAGTCCCGTAGAAATTGGTCCAGCCGTTTCGGAGCTTAACGGGAAAACAGACAGATAGACCGATAAAAAATTTAAAAATAGTTTTTTTTGTTGTAGGTACCGTATATACTTTCATATGCATTTAGTAAAAAGCTGTTATTCTGACATTACAAACAGACACTCTAATTTTATTTATTTGTATAGACATATTTATATAGATAGATGTACTCTTGCACCAGCATGTCTACTTCCAGAAATTCAGATCCCGATGCATCAAGTACACGCCCCATTATTCTTAAATCTCACTTTAGTACAACTACACAATGTCAGCGCATCGCTACGAGATGTCAGCGTTCGCGATGCAAATAAGAAAGAGTTATCTCTTCGAATAGGTTTACAACAAACATTCATCTTACAATGTTACTCTCGTACTTATCAAACAACAGCAATGACGGCGTTGATAAACTTATTGTTTTAAACTTTCGAACTGTCCGAACCGATATGAAAATGTATTAGCAATAACATTAATTGTAGTGACTCATTTAGTATCGGAACTCTAATACATGGAGCACAAGAATATATTTTTTTTACAATTATATTATCATGTCTTTTTTATTGTAAGCTAATAATAACGAGACTTGAAAGTTTCACCTGCTAGTTCCGTCACGCCTTTTCTTTTTTTAAATTAATTGAGTTGATGAATAGCGATAGACATCTACCACCTCAAATATTCTGGGACCAACTATTATTAGAAATACCACTGACCAGTGTTTACTGAAGTCCTAAAAACACACCTATGGTTGTCCAGGTATAAATCCGGTGGGTTTAAAGCGTTCTAATTCAAATAAGGTTTATAATCTATTTTTGTTCTTCTCTATCCGGCCTATCGTCGAGGTCTTTTAATAATAAAACAGTACCATAAATCAGACCAAACAATTTTATTTATGAAAGGCTTATTTCTTCGCAGGTTTTAAGATTAATTTTACCTTGTTACGATTATCCAGTATCCCACGGGAGCCATGTTTATCCGACGTGAAAATGCCAATACCCTTCATTTTATTTTAAGTTATCTACGCGCAAAATTGGATTCCAATCCGTTAATCCTCCAGGGCGTGAAAACGTTTTGAATAAAAGTAAAACGAAATATATCGTATAGGTACATTTATTGCGGTAATGGGCGGACGGTTACTCACATTTGAAATTCGAACCCAATTCTGATATGTAGATATTCGATTTTCAAACTAATGTCGTGTGTGTGATTGTGTACTGTGTCGAACTAATAGGATTTTATTATCATTAGAATTCAATTCATATTCAATCGTTTTAGTACATAGACGGCACAGTTGGTGCAGTGGCTGATACAGTCGGCTGCTGCGCTCCGGGTCGCGGGTTCGATTCCCGCACGGAACAAATATATGTACGATCTGCAGAGATAGTTGTTCCGGGTCTGGGTGTATTGTGTGTGGAATTTGTGGTTTTATTACGGCTTTGGTTTTCAAAAGATTAAGAAAGTAATATAAAATATTGACCAGCAAGCTACATTAACAATAGAAATTGTAAAGTAAAAAGGCAATTCCCTGGTCTGCCTCTCGTGATATATTAAGTCGAGTAGTTGTTCCAACTTACCTGTACCTGTAACTTCACTAGATTCATCTACGGCACGGTTGGTGCAGTGGCTGATACAGTCGGCTGCTGCGCTCCGGGTCGCGGGTTCAATTCCCGTACGGAACAAATATATGTACGATCTGCAGATAGTTGTTCCGGGTCTGGGTGTATTGTGTGTGGAATTTGTAAATTAAACGTGCGGTAATGTAAACGCACCCACGACACAGGAGAAATGCTAGTGTGGGGGGGGCATGATTTGTAAAAAAAAAGAAATAGAAAGTATGTTACAATGTTTACAGCAAACGTAACTTGAAGGGAACTGAAAGATCATGGAGGCCTGCATTCTTTTTACACTAGGATTTAATATAAATAATTAATAAGGAGAATATGATTTTCCATTTTAAATGAATAATTTTTGTTATCACAAAATATTTTATAGATATTTCAGTGTTAGAATTTATTTATGACTTGCATTTCCCAAGTTTCCCAAGTTCTGTGTAATTCTTTTTATATAATTTTCTATTTAATTGTCCACAGACATTTCGGCACGGGTTCCCGTTCTCGCCAACGGCGCTAGCATGGGACCCCATACAGAAGCTGCTCGCTATCGGCGACAAAGGCGGCAACCTCAGAATGTATCCTTTTCACACCACACCTGGTTTACTCTAGTTAGACAGAGACGGATATGGTGAGTCGGAAAAAGTTGTCAGTTGGCATCATTGAAGAAAATGCTTTTAGCCTAAGCAATAGGACGTACTGATAAGCCTTCCTGATTAATTTTATAGGTTTTATTGTAATAGCCAATTATTTGTTTTATTGCTTTATTTAGTATCAGGCAACAAAGGTGCTTAGATAAAATATACAAATACAAGAAAACCTCATAAATGAATACATATTAACATAATTTAATTATACCATATATTTTTTGTAACCGTTTTTACTTACTTAAAAAAACTTTGCCCCACACTAGGATTTCTCCTGTGTCGTAGGTGTGTTTACAGACATAAATGCCACGCCCAATACACCCAGACTCCGTCTGCGATCGACATCCGCCATGTTTTTTTATTTTGCATCCTCCGGGATGCATGAGGTGGTTTTTTAAACACAGATGTTTGTGCATGAGAAAATATCTGCAAACTGTACCCACGATACACGGTAAATAAAAAGACGGACAAGTGCGAGTTGAACTCGCGTGGAGAGGGTTCCGTACGATGAATATGTTATCTTTAGGTACGAGAAATCAAAGATGCCTGTCCTAGTTAAGGCGAACGAATATTACCAATAATTTTTTCGATTAACAAACTTAACATTGCAGTTGAAAAACATGTTCTCCCATACATTCCAACTACAAATGAAAGTTTGTACGCTCAATATTGAAAGATTTACCAAGTTCGTTTAAGTCCATAGACTTCCTATAGGTTTTCCTGTAATCTATAGGTGAAGAACTATTAAATAATTTTTTTCAAAATTGTAGGCTCAGTAGTTTCGGAGATGGGGGGAATAGTCAATTTTCGCCTATTTTCTTCAATAACTTTAAGCCTATTAATGCTAAAATTATAAACTAAATATATTTGAGACCCTCACAACAAGCACTTCCATTTAATATGTAACACGGTATAGTTTGCAGTACTTTATTCTTAAATTTTCTATGTTACCCCCCCAAAAGTGACCCCCATATTCTAAATTTATTTATTAACGTTACACGTCCGTGTTTAGGTTGCAGAAATCCATATATGTAAAAAATTTCAACTTAATCGGTCCAGTAGATTCGGAGCAAATTGGCTGTGACAGAGAGACAGACAGACACACGAGTGATCCTTTAAGGGGTCCGCCGTTTTTTCCTTCGGATGTTCGGACCCTAAAAAACCAATTTCTATTTTCGCGAATAATAGATTGTAAGAACTTGCTAAGCAGGATTAGAATAGAATAGAAAATAACTTTATTGTACACTTCAATAACAGAAATGGTCATTGACAATAGTTAGCTTGGCACAATGGGCGGTCCTATCGCTAAAAGCGATCTTTGACAGACGACCTTTGGATCGATTTAAGGGTAGAAATGAATGATATTGATATATACCTATGCAAGAAAATACACGTTATGGGCAAAAATAAATAGTATGTCTACCAATGACATTATATATTAAAAAGAAGTAGATATGTTACATGCTTGCAAAAAGTAAGAACCAAAACTCCCCCAATTGTAACACCTCGCAATCGGTTCGCCTAGATAGCTATCTCTTTTACTCTTGTTGTTTTTGTCTCTTCTTTCTCACGACATGGTTGTGCAAGCGAGATTGTATTTTGTGCGCCATTTAATATAGACGTAACATATCTATGATATTTAATATCATTGATGTCTACACAAATTTGCATTTTAACACTATGAATAAATAAAAAATGCATACAATTATCCTTTCTGTAATTCTATCTTAACGGAAGATACGGTCAAAGTCAAAGATTTTTATTTCAAATAATCCAAATATTGGCACATCAGAATCTAACTTGCACGGTTCCAAATAGTTGATCTCATTATATCGGGTATTACAATGTTGATTGATAAAAATTATTGATAAACATATACAGAGAAAAATGTAGTAGAATGTGTAAAGCTGGAACATACCACAATAATATTATAATAATGTATTTGCCGTGGCAGTTAACGGCTGACCAGTCCCAACAGACGGCACCCGTTCACGAGCATGACGCATGCGTCAGCATCGCTTAGCTCAACCATATTGTAGGGAACCGAACGACCCGATACACAACGCCGCCACCAGCAAGACATTTTAGTGAGCATGACAGAGCAATACAGCCAGGCAACAGACACAATCAAAATAAGGACTAAATATATAACATTAATGGCTACATGATGCTCACATATTTACAGTTTTGTATAAATATTATAAGTTAATGTCACAAGAACAATATTAATAATAACTAATAGTCAATCAATACGGCACGGCAAGGATGGCACGGTTGGTGCGGTGGCTGATACAGTCGGCTGCTGCGCTCCGGGTCGTGGGTTCGATTCCCGCACGGAACAAATATTTGTATAATCTGCAGGTAGTTGTTCCGGGTCTGGGTGTAATGTATGTGTAATTCATGTCTGTAAACGCTCCCACGACACAGGAAAAATCCTAGTGTGGGGCAATGTAAAAAAAAAACTAAATTTAAAAAAAACGCCATTATATTAAATTGATGTAAATAACATAAAATTTTATGATTTTTTTAATGAGTCAACTCAAATGTCAATATGAGTAATGAACATAAAAATGATCACGTCATCGTTAGCGCCCCCACCCCCCAACAGTAACGCGTGTGGATGCACATAGCTGATAGTTTATTTCTGTTGACCTCCAAATCAGTTGTACATTAAACAAATATTTCTCAGCAATTAGCAATAGTTATCTCTTTTGTTGCCAACTGTAACAATTTGGCTTAACATTGTTGCTTATCAAGCGTCGGTTATGACGTTTGAAATTCCATTCATTGAAGACATAGCTAGATTATTATTGACTAGCTGGGACCCGCGGTTTCACCCGCCGTTTAATTTAAAATAAATTCGAATCTTATTTAAATACAAGTTGTACTTCGGCATAGACACTTGACATAGAGTATGTATATATATTTGATTTCAACGGTTTAATTTTTTATTGCGCGGAACCCTAACTATTTTTCTAAAATAAAAGTAGCCAGAGTTATTCCTTAGAATATTAGCTATCTACCAGTGAAAGTCCCGTAGAAATTGGTTCAGCCGTTTCGGAGATTAGCGGGAACAAACAGACAGACAGACCGACAAAAAAAATGTTTTTTGTTGTAGGTACCGTATATATATATACTTTCATATGCATTTAGTAAAAAGCCGTTATTCTGACATTACAACCAGACATTTCAATTTTATTTATTTGTATAGATTGGCTGCCGTCTGCGCACGATTCATTTATAATTTTAAATTGTTAGGTATAGTAATTCCGTGTGGCGTCCGGATTAAGAAAATAGCCCCACTCTATCTCCCGTGGATATTGTAAAAGGTGATAAAGGTACTCTGAACCAGAGGGATGGAAAGAAGTGTCCTTTTTGTGGAGCAGTAGTCATTCTGTGCTTAGCAGCCCGCCTGCCAAGCGTGGTGTTTACTGGCACATTACCTCCAAAATTATGACACCAATGTGGCAATCTATTGGGGCGGCCTTTGTTCGGCAGAGTGCCTCCTTGGCTTATATGATGATGATGAAATATAGTAAATACAGTTATATACGCTACGAAAATACTTTTTTTTTTTTCAACATTGCCCGTTGCCTCTCACTAGGATTTCTCCTGTGTCGTGTGTGGGTTACAGACACAAATACCATACAAAATACACCCAGACCCGGAACAAGTACCTGCAGATCATACAAATATTTGTTCCGTGCGGGAATCGAACCCACGACCCGGAGTGCAGCAGCCGACTGTATCAACCACTGCACCAACCGTGCCGTCTAATTAGGTTAATGTATAGTCCAATTTGACTATCGTCTATCGCAGAAAATTTTAATATCGTCAATCCTTCATTGCAAGAATTCTTGTGCAAAATAAAACTACAGACTTTATTCGGATTCACATCAGACATCAGGATAATATTTGACTTCGAGGAGACTTCTTTTCGTAATTTCAGTAAAGCGATCGCTGTCGTAGTTATCGAGGTTTATAGGTCTCACAAAGGACTACTGATCTAGCGATCAGAAACCCATCCAATCCATGAAATTCAATTTATGCCGCGTAGGGCACGTCGATAGCCGATCCTAGGGCTGTCACAGCCAGTGATCAAATTATTCTTATCATGTACGGTCAGCATAACACGCTATTTACGACCCCTTTAGTACGGTCAGCCTCATAAATACGTAAACAGTTTGGACCGCTATCGCGTACAGTATAATAAAAAGTGTTTACGCTTCTTTAGAATGGATAGTTTGACCTGGGTATGAGAGTAAACCGATACTGTTGCTATTCAAAAGCTTAAAAATATATAAATAGAAAAGCTTTGTATGCTTTCAGCTGAATTGAGGATTATTTCTGAGATAGCGAGCGATGGGTTAACTTTCTTTATAATGTTAGGATTTGAGATACTAACAGACTAAGACAAACTTTGTATAAATTCACAAATCTGATCCATTATTGTCCACTCGCTTGGAACTTAACAAAAAATCAGTCAATAGCGTCATCTGCTTTCAAGTGCTCCCCAAACAAGCGATAGCTTCTTGAAAGCTTTTTATGAGTCGAGTGGCAAAATGTTCGGCGGTTCCGGCCGGCCCGAACCGGTTATATCCGCTGTCTTTGAAGAGATTTAAGTGGGTTAGAGTGGTCCGTTCGCCTTTTGGTTGGAGTTTCAGAGTGGACATTAAACCTTATTTATATTAATCTGTGTTCAGATCTTTATTAGTGCGTTCGTTATTATAACTGATTTGATATATGAAGATTTATATGTTGGGACCTTATTGAAGCAGTTTTGTAAGTTCTATGCTGACCTAGGTCCTGGGACTACTCTCTGCCAGCAGTAGTGTCGGCTATATTGACAGAGACTGCAGAGCGGGATCGGGGGAGGGCCGATCCAGCACGGAGAAGGACAATACGGCGTCGGAGTAACAACCGTCCCGGCACCCAGGTCCAACACGCCTTCTCTCTGCCAGCAGTAGTGTCGGCTATGTTGGCAGAGCACAAAAACTGGAATGCAGTGGTCTCCTTCTATAAACGTCCTGGGACTAAAGACACTTTTTCTTTTCGTAAGAAGTTGATGGGTACTCTATTGAATTTCTCCTGCCACTGCGCCAACCGTGCCGTCGTATACGGCATATCAACTGACTAGCCTTCCACGTCAGTCGTTGTTATATGCCGGGGTCCTCGGGGGTTGCGTGCGTGTAGATTTTGGAGTCCGATTAACCTCCGGGAAGACGGCGGTGCGCACGTGGTCACGTGTGGCCTTGTGCACATGGGGATCCTTTACAATCCCCCCAAGAAGTGCCTGGGGGCGGCCTTCTTAGTCGCTCCCCTCCGCTAGTGGTGGTGACTGCTTTACAGTCATCCCCTCCCATATGTTATAGGCGTGGCACCAATGGGCGGCTCTAATATGATCACACGAGGACCTGGAGCTCCCCTTCTGTGTCGAAGATGATCGCTCCGGTTGTTTCAGCCGGTAGGAGTCGAGCGTGCCCCAGTACGCAGGAAGTACACAATGTATTTTCACCTGAATAATGAAAAAAAAAGGTCATCAACATATCCTATATAATCATCCGCCGGAGACCTAAAGGTGAAAGTGAGAACTTACGCTTCCATCTGTCGAAATTATGAGCGTAAGTAGTGCATTTTGACAGATGGAAGCGTTAGTTCACGCTTAGACTCGTTTCTGAATCTCACCCGAAGACTGGTTTCTATTCTATTCTATTCTATTGTTGGCTCCCACGGGCTCAGCATTAGCCGAACGCACTTCGACCCTATTGGATCCATTGTGCTGCCCAAAGCCCTGCACTACTCCTCCGCTGGCAAATCCAGAAGTCCCTGTAGGTACTTCGCAATCATACCTGCCTGGAGCCGTGCAAAATCATCAGGCAATGGATAAGCCACTCCTAGATGTTTTGCCCTACGTCTTCCCAGAGCGTCACAGCTGCACAAAATGTGCTGCATAGACTCTTGATTGTCCATACAGAATCTGCATGTATCCGTTGTGCTGAGCTTCATTCTATGGAGGTGCTCCTTGGTGCCGAAGTGGCCTGTCATTGCACCTATATAGTGCCTTAAATGGGTTTTGGTAAGATTTAATAGTCTCTTACACCCGTTTAGTCTTGTGCTGCAGAAAGTTTTGGAATGGTTTAGGCCTCTCGCTTGCCTCCATTCTCTGACATGTTCCTTATCAGCAAATGCATGTAATGCCAGTTGGTAGGTACCCTGAGGTATTCCTACGAAAGGCTCAGGGCCAATGAACTGCTTACTCGAGCCTGCCCTAGCTAGTTGATCCGCTTTCTCGTTACCTTCAACACCTTCGTGTCCAGGTACCCAGATAAGCTTTACGTTATTGTGTTTTCCTAGTTTGTTTAGTAAGATAACACCTTCCTTGACTAGTTTCGAGTTTACTTTAAAGGAGATTAATGCCTTTAGAGCTGCTTGACTGTCACTGAGTATGTATACGGTTTTTTCCTTCACATTCCTCCTTAGCATTTCTTTAATGCTGACAATTATAGCATAGGACTCCGACTGGAAAACCGATGTATATTGCCCCATGGATTGACTGATATTGCAGTCATTTGACCAAATTCCTGCTCCCGTACCTGATTTCATTTTAGATCCATCAGTATACCAAATGAGATGAGCAGTGTCATTTATGGGCTTGAGTCCTCTCTGCCACTCTTCCCTTGTGGGTATATGTACGCTGTATCTCCTATTGAACATATAGACTGGATTGTCAGCATCACATGTCATGTCCATTAAGTCATCCAGTTCTTTCACAGGATCCAATGATGTGTGTTTTGTGCAGGGCTTGTATCGATTCCACGCGCCTGCCCTTGCAAGTCTATAATGAGATTTTCTTGCCTCTGTTTGTATGTGAATATGAAGTGGTTTAATGTTCAACATCCACTCGAGTGCCATAGTAGGCGTGGTTTTAAAGGCTCCAGTGATGCCCATGCAGGCTACCCTTTGTACCTTCCTTAAGGTGTCTTTGCAGGTTTGTAACAAAGTTCTCGTCCACCATACTGCGCTGCCATATGTTAGTATTGGCCTCACCATCATTGTGTATATCCAGTATATGACCCTGGGTTTGAGTCCCCACGTCTTGCCATAGGCTGAACGGCACATATTGAACACTCTTAGGGCCTTTTTAGTTGCATTTTCAACGTGAGTACGCCACGTTAGTTTCTTATCCAGTGTTACACCTAGATACTTTACCTCCGTGGCCCATTCGATTTTAGTGCCGTACATTTTTAATTCCTTGAGTCCACTCAGGTCTGCTTTATTTGTGAACGGCACTAAAACAGATTTGCTTGGATTTATGGATAGGTTGCTCCTATCACACCATCCCTCTACTTTGTCCAAAGCCTCCTGTAGCAGGTCCGACACAGTGTTCGGGAACTTGCCATTTACTTGTATGACTATGTCGTCAGCATACCCTACTGTATGGAATGGTCCTATATTTAGTTCCACCAAAAGAGAGTCTACCACAAGGCTCCATAGTATTGGGGATAAAACCCCTCCTTGTGGGCAGCCCTTCGTCGCTTTTACAGCTATCTTGTCTCCCAGTAGATTGGCTTGGATAATCCTGCCCTGAAGCATAGTATTTGTCCATTTTATTATGGTGGGTTCTATGCCATGTCTCTCTGCAGCAGCACTTATTGACTCAAAGGTCGTCCTATCGAACGCACCTTCAATATCTAGAAATGCTGCTGCTGAGATCTCTTTAGTTGCCAGAGCCCTTTCAGCTCTGTCTACTACATAATGTAGTGCTGTTTCAGTTGATTTACCTTGTTGATACGCACATTGCATTTTGTGTAGTGGTCTGCGCTTGAGCGCTCCATCTCTAATATGCCTGTCGATCATCTTCTCTAGAGCTTTTAGGAAGAAGGATGTTAAGCTTATCGGCCGGTATGATTTAGCATCCTCATAATCTGCTTTTCCCGGTTTGGGGATAAAGATCACCTTAACTTGTCTCCAGACTGTCGGGACATACCCAAAGGCTATGCAGGCCCTGTACAGTCTGCAGAGGTGAGGTAAGATAATGTTTCTGCCCTCTTGGAGTAGGATGGGATAGATTCCGTCCGGTCCAGGGGACTTATAAGGACGGAAACTTCGTATTGCCCAACGTATTCTATCCGCGTCAACGACTTTCTTTGCAGTCCGCCAGTCGTCCTTGGAAGTTCTTGCATTTTGTTCTTCCATTGTGATGATATTGTCAGACACACTGTGTAATTCCACCGAGTCTGGGAAGTGTTTTTTGAGCATGATTGCTAGTGTCTCCTTCCCATCTGTTGTGAGTTTACCTTGGTCATTTCTTATGGATGACAGTATATTAACCTTCGCGGAGCTCATTGCCTTCGGCAGTCTCATTCCTTCCGGATAGCTGCTTATGTTCTGACAATGATCCCTCCACGCCCTTCTCTTTGCTTTGCGAACTTGTTTGCTGTAGTGCGTTAGCGCTTTTGCATATATCGTGAAGTCTTTTATAGACTTCGCATAGTTGAAAACTTTTCTGGTGTCCTGTCTTAGATGTTCTAAGTCAGGGGACCACCATGGTTCCCTTTGCGATTTCACCTCTTTTTCCGGACAGTTCTTTATCCAGCAGGTTTTTACTGCTTGTGATATTCTATCCGCCTCAAATTCTATATCTATAATAGAGTTTAGCCTAGTTGTGGGATCTCTAAGTTCTACTTTGAGATCCTCCTTGAAGGATGCCCAGTTCGTTTTCCTGGGATTTCTTCTAAGTACCTTGCCAAAGTTTTGGGAAGTTTCGTACCTAAAGCAAATATAATTGTGGTCAGATAAGCTAACTTCACCAGACACATGCCAATTTTTTGTTGCCTTGTTAGCCCCTTTAGTTGCTAGCGTAATATCAATGACCTCTGCCCTACGTGTATTTACGAAAGTTGGTCTATTGCCTTTGTTCATTATAAATAAGGGAGAACTTACCAGATAGTCCATAAGCACTTCACCTCTTTTATTGTTGTCTGTACTGCCCCAGGCAACGTGGTGCGCATTTGCGTCGCATCCTATGATGAGATTTTCGTTAGCGCAGTTATTGACCAGGTTATGCAACAAGGCATTAACCGGGTCTGCTTCCTCATATGGTAGATAGGCAGAGGATAGGATGATGCTTTTCCTTTTCCCCTCTATCCCTTCGTTAATCTTCACCGTGGTGAGATCCCTAGAACAGTAATCATAAAGAGGAATTGCTTCTATACCTCGTCTAGTATAGATACAAGTCCTCATATTATTTGTGGGACATTTATATGACAGTTGTCCACCACCAGTATTTAATCCCTTAATGTCCCCCTTGTATACATATGGTTCCTGTATAAGGGCTACATCATATTTGTTCCTGTTCAGCTGACGACTGAGTATTGCCGTGGCTGCCTTACTGTGATGCAGGTTAATTTGTACGCACCTTAAATTGCTCATCGTGATGGCTTGTGATGATGCCTAGTGCTGTTGGCCTCCCTCTCCCGTCTCTGCCAGCAGCTCGATGTCATCTGGAATGGCCGGTGAGGAGGCAATCCCCAGTTCGTCCAATCCCAAAGTGAGATAGTCCGATCTCATCGAAAGTGGCGATGAGACCGGATCGTCCCCCCGTGGTTCAGAGTCACCTGTCTTCACCTCCTCACCATCCATTCCATCTGTAATTTGCTTTTCAGCATTTTCGGGAGCCGAGGTAGTTGGCACGCCGTCCGCGATCTGTTCAGAGGGACCGCCGGGGCGCTTTAGCCCATCGTCTAGGAGCTTAAAGTAGCTCCGGTCCATCCCCGCGTGCAGATTGTAGCCCTGTTGCTTGATGTAGTCGGCCGAAGCCCTATCCATCAGGATAATGCTACGGGCGACCACACCTTCAACCACTTGATCCACCACCTTCCACTCAGCAGTCGTGAGATCTTTATTGAACGACCGGAGCATGTCGAGCTCCTGTGTTAGGGTCGCTTTTCTGGATGGCATGCGCCTTTTCCATGCCATCTTTACCGGTCTGGGCAGGTCCTTCGCGTCTACTACACGTAGACTTAGGGCCCCGTCCCTGATCGTCTTCCCTTGCAGTGTCTGCAGCCACGTGACAGCTGCTTCACCATCGCACACTACTTGCAGTGCGCCTGCCGTGAGTCCATTTCCTAGGACGAAGATGGGCCTAGGTTCTGGCGTATCCACCATCTTTTCCCACAGGAGGTCTCGGATATCCTCTACATCCTCGGCCTTCAGGGTCTGAACAGGATGTTCCTCTGCAACTATGGCCATCCTAGTTTTTGCCACTGCATCCCTGAAGGACCCTGCTTTGGTCCTTTTGGGTACATTGATGGCCTCAACTGAGTCTCCACTGCCTTCTGTCCTCAGTCTTTTCGGCATGCGGGCTACTTCCTGTGGCAGTGACTCCACCGATCCCGCTCCTTGCCTTATTAAGGCCATGCGTCGCCTTTGGGCTCCACTTGGCTTTTTGTGCCTGCGCACCTGTTGTGCTTCGTCCCTGACCGGTGGTCTCCCTGCATTTGGGTCAGGCTGCGTAGAGCCCTCGCCTCCCGCCGATCGACTTACCAAGTCCAGGGACAAGCCTGGTTCCCCCCTCCCCACTTGCACGCTAACACGGCCGGTTGCCCCTCTGCTTTGGGCGCTGCTGCCAGTTATGGCTGCATTGCCTGAAGCGTCAGGGCCTCCAGCCCCGCCAACAGCAGGTGTGTTGGTCACCCTTGCTACGACCCTTACCGGCTGTCTCCCTTCGTCTGGGTCAGGCTGTGTACAGCCCTCGCCTTCCGTAGGTCTACAGGCCGAGTTTGGGCGTGAGCCTGTTCCCCCCCTTCCTGCCTGTACGTTGGTACTGCCAGAGGCCCCTCTGCTCTGGGAGCTGCTGCCAATAAAGGCTGCAGCGGTACCCGAAGCGTCAGGTCTCTTAGCATACCCAACAGAGGCTATGCTTTTTGGGTTGCCCTTAAAAGAGCTCCCCGAGTTGTCCCTAGAGACAGGTCGCGGTTTTTTTTTGGAATAATCCATACGCTTGTTGTTTATCTATTCATTCTACTGATTCCCCACCCTCCTCGGAGCCCGCACCTTTGGGGATGCTTATACAAACACCAGGGCTATCAGCAGAGTATAGTACTCCTGAGTGTGTTGTCCGCGAGCCCACATAGCGTTCGCCACCACGTTTCCGCCACGCAGTTGGCTCACACTACTGGCTGCAGACCCCATCACCCAAGAGAACTAGCCGGCTAGTCTTAAGGACTGCCACAGCCGATTGATCGCAGCCGGCTCAGCTACAACCTCCCGTGTTAGAGGAGTTCGGGACCAAAGAGGCGTGTTGCTGACAGCGGACAACGACCGCCGGTCTACTGTGCAGCTCAACCTCCAGGACTCCTTCACCCCCCATTACGGGTTCCCGCGCACGGCACAAACACGCGGGAGGTCACGTGATATCTATCTCCTACCATCTGCTGGTGTATTGAGATGGTAGGACCGCAATGTCTGACCTCGGAACATCGCAGCGGAAGTAGGAAGGACGAATAGGATGGGTATGAAGGATGGGAATAGTGCCAAACTGCACAGGGTTGAAAGGAGTTGAAGGATGGGTTAGGATGGATACTAAATAGAATAAATAAATAAAATAAATAAATAAGTATCTAAAATAGAATACATAAAGAATACATAAACTAAATAAAGGAAAGGAATCCGCCCAACGCTTTCAGTTGCGTTTGTTTCTGAAGGAATCAAACCAATAACAGGCGGCAACCTCTAGAAGGATAGATCGTCGGACTTGCCCTGGAGATCAATCACGACTGTTGCGCTTCCCCCAGAGCCATTTGCCAGATTACACGTCGGGAATAAAACGTGTAAGGTAGGCAAGGAGCTAGCACATTAAGCAAGGAAATAAAAAGTGTACTAAGCAGGCATAAGAAGCAAGCAAAGCATGTTCTAACCCTTCGCCCGCCCAGAAGACTGGTTTAATAATGCTCTTTTCTTTCCTAATATCTTAGGGAGAAAAATAAATATATTAAGGGAAGCCAATCCGGTAAATCGCTGCGTTATGTAAATAGTAATTGAAGAGAGTCTACGGATTACAGGTGGGATCGCTTTAGCCTAAATATCTGTTGGCAATTACATTCCCCGGGGACGAACCCCCGCCCCCACGCTGCCTAAACGCTGTCGGGGTAATGGTTGGATAATATTTAGTTTTATTTTATTAACTTGATTGTCTCGACCCGGCCTCCGCATACAAATTGGATTTTTCGTAGATTTCTTGCCGTCCGGGTCTCGATCGTAATCTAGTACTAGACTGTAGAAGAAATCTAATAGGAGTAAAAATAAGTAGGAAATGTGCTTGAGGGGGGTCTGTGTCTATCTACACAATAATTGAGCGATACATACGGATCTTTAATAATATTAGTAGACGCCCAGAGGTCGAAATTCGAACGAGATTCAATACATTTTATAATTTGCTTTAATGTATTTTAACACAATGTTATAAATACATTTTAACTTTCCGCACTCCGCCTCCATATCAACTTTAACTTTGCCAAGTCTCACACTCGTCCGTGCGCGCCATGTGCTTACAAAGGGGTACAAAGTTTTCTCTTCACGGATTAATATTTATTTATTATAAGGGACACCCACTACATACTCGTATTTACAATACATTTCACATTTACTTTACTGGTACATTGTTCTGTGTAAAAATGTCACTTATAGGTGTACACATCTAATGCTTAGACTTTATATGACAATTGTTTTGTATGGGGTATATTGTGTGTGGAATTCATGTCTGTAAACGCACGCACGACACAGGAGAAATACTAGTGTGGGGCAACGTTTTAAATTTCACAATTTAGCCAATTTTAATACAATCTTTTCAGTTTGTATAATAAAAATAATAAATGTTTTGTAAGTTTAAATTTAAAAATAAACAACATTTATTGGGGATTAGTTATTAATAATAATAATTTTACCTGTTATTAATATGATTAGTGTTATTAATTAGATAAGAAATAAAAGGAACAAATAATGAGAATTTGAATAAGTATATAGATAACGTTTAGTAGAGTTCGCTTATTCATAACGAATAATTGTACCAAGTCCAGATAACTGGTACACGTATATATCGCTCTATCTTTCTTTATGTGATTTGCATGGATAGTACCTTTTTTATTGGTGTCCAGTGGAAATTCTACATGAACTTCCTTTGCCCCGGGGAAGGGCAAAGGGGTATGCCGGATCCTACCAGCTAAAACCACTGCAGCGGTCATCATTGGCACCGAAGGGGGCTCCAGGTCTTAGCAAGATAACACTAGAACCGGCCATTGGTGCCACGCCTTAGGCACATCACGGCAGGGATGAGTGTAAAGCGGTCGCCCCTTCTAGCGGAGGGACGGTAACTGTTATCAGCCCTCTCCCGATCCCGCTCTGCAGTCTCCTTCTGCACGACTCCCTCGCAGAAGGAGACCCCGGCACTCCAATTATCATGCTCTGCCAACATAGCCGACACTACTGCCGGCAGAGAGAGATCTTGCCCGATCCGATCGACCAGGACCCGCTGCTCGGCCGCCCATGCAGGGCACTCCTCGAGCGTGTGCTGTGCGGTATCCTGGTCGCTTCCACAATGGTGGCACTGTGCCGTATCCTCGCGTCCTATTCTGAGCAGTAAACTCACGAAACGGAACAACCGTGACCGGTGAATACCTGATGGAAAGTACCTAGCCGTGAGGTTCCGGCTAAGAACCAACCACTACTCCAAAGCATCCCGTGGATGTAGTAAAGGGTGACTATGGGATTAGCCGGAGGACGGGCGGACAGCGGTGTCCTTCGAGTACATTAACAACTCAACTGCGATCGCCAACCCGCCTGCCAAGCGTGGTGATTATGGCAAAATAAACACACACAAACCCAGACTGGTGGTTGGGGCGATCTTCGACTGAGGCCTATGTTTACCCTACGCTAAACATTTATTTATTTATTTTTATGTTAATTTTCATCATCATCATCAGCCAAAGGACGTCCATTGCTGAACAAAGGCCTCCCCCATAGATTTCCACAACGAGCGTTTACATGCCGCTCTCACCCAGCGACTCCCAGCGACCCGCACCAGGTCGTCTGTCCACCTCGTTGGAGGTCGTCCCACGCCACGTTTTCCGGTGCACGGTCTCCATTCGAGAACCTTTGTGCCCCAACGGCCATCAGTTCTACGAGCAATGTGCCCGGCCCATTGCCACTTCAGTTTACTAATCCTTTCAGCTATGTCGACAACTTTAGTTCTTCTACGGATCTCCTCATTTCTGAGTCGATCTCGTAGAGTGACCTTGAGCTTTCTTATGTGGCCTATGGTGCGTGACCACATCTCTGTCCCACATGTCATCACTGGTTATGACATGTTAACGTTAGGATTAAATAATTATGTTTGTCAGTTACTTTAGTCACTGTTTTGTAATTGTACTTGTAGGAGAGTCATGTGAAACTACACAAACACGATGACGGATTTATTTGACAAGTCTATCAACGTATTGGCGCCTTCATGTAGCACTATATAAAAATGCACCCCAAACAGATTATCAACGAAGCACTTACACCAAACAGCGTCCTGTTACAGCAATCCCATCGTATTTTTCCCCTATTTCCCCGTCCACACTTTCTGCTTATCCCCGACTGACCGCAATTTAACCCTTACCCGCCCCTCTTCTACCCCCGCTCTATTAGAGCCCTATTTGCAAAGGGCTGGCTTATAACACCACAAAGCGTTTCGGCCAGTTCGCGATTTAATTAAATTTATGTGGACAGACGCCATTTAATGTATGTATTCTGAACGGGTCACTGACTTGATACAATAATTTGTTGATTAAAATATCTCACTGATAAAAAATATCTCGGCTGCGCCTATAACTTAGGTGGCGTAATATTTTATTATTTTCTGTGGAAAAAAGTATTTAGTCTTTATCTGGTCAATCTTGTTATAATCAGTGGTAAGCAATAAACACGTAACTTCAGAGTTTAGATCAGTTTAGATCTTTAAACTTGCGTTTATTATTATTTAATCTCAGGTGCCGTGTGGTGCCGGCTCAGAATGCCACCACCCCATTTCATCCCGTGGGTGTCGTAAAAGTCGACTAATGGATTAACCGGAGGATGGGCAGCAGCGTCCTTCGAGTACATTAACAACTCAACTGCGATCGCCAACCCGTCTGCCAAGCGTGGCGATTATGGCAAGACCCCCCAATGAGCACACAACACACCATATCGGTCGTAGTGGTGATCTTTGGGGGAGGCCTGTGTCCAGCAGTGGATTTCATTCGGCTGAAATGAGGATCAGGTATTTCAGTTATTGAATTCTTACTGAATGTTGTTCTGCAAAGCGTTGTCAGAACGTTACATAACAAATGTAATGAGTTTATGTGACATCGTAACAAAAACGGATACCATGGATTTAGTACATGATAAGATTAAGATAAAAATATTTTTATTCATTTTAAACCATTTATAGGCACTTATGAATAGTCAAGACTTTAGTTGCCGTGTTCCAAGGTGTCGATTTTCTATTAAATACAAAATTTCCGTTTCATTTTTTCAGTTTATTTAACTTGAGTGTATCGCTACAGTTCACGAATGAGGTCGTCGCTCGCAGTAGCATAGTTATATCATATCAAAAATCACGTAGCGATTGGATCGTGTTGTTTACGGTAGATTGCGTGCTTAATAATTATGAAAACTGTAACCTATTGTTACCGAGATAAATGGGTGTCCTATTTTTATTATGAGGATGTGTGCTAGCTGAGATGTAGCTTAACAACATGGCCGACATGGCTTAACAACTGTCGTCTTATGACAACAATTTTACCTGCCTCCCGAAGCACGCAGACGTTCAGTTCATTTACCACCCATCTATAGAGTCATCCCGCCGAGCGTTGCTTGACCTCGCCGATCGTTTACTGATCAGTGGGTATGACAGCCTCAATTCCATACACTTAAGAGTTAAAGGCGAGAAAATATTTAAGATATACTTTTAAATATATCTTCAGTACATATAGTGGGTGCCTACTTATGTGGAATTCATGTCTGTTAACGCACCCACGACACAGGAGAAATTCTAGCGATTTAAAAAAACAAAAAAAAAACTTATCGCTGAATTATAGTATGAAACTTTACCTGACCTTTCAGCGAATCATGTTAGAGCTGCTTATTTCGTTTCAATAACTAACCAAATGTATTAGGTACACTTACTACCCACCCACCGCACTACCTACTCAAAATTCATCTTTTAGTTTATCTCCGGACCTCAATAAAACACCTTTGCATTGCTTATAAAAAACCTCTCAACGAAAATATTACTTCAACCCTTCTAAGCCGACCCACCGGACACAGTACAGACGCGGCCCGGATATGCTGGGACAAGGATGTCCGCCGACTACCCGGCCGCTTTATTCTCTCATACGTGATTCTAGTAACGGATAAGCTGGGGTAAAGGGAGAACAGTCTTAATAGGGGTTCTGCTACAGGTAGAATGACTAAGATCCGACCTTTGGTATCGACGTGACGGCGTCTTACAATAACGTATAATTAGTGGTCGTCACTGTGTTGGAAATTGACAACTACGCAACTAGAGTGCAGCTGTAGTAGCTGCAAATAATAGAAGGTTGTATATCAAGAACCTAATGAATAAATCGTCAGTGTATTTTGGAGGGGAGGAAGCTGCAGGGTTCTTAGACCCCAATTTTTGAAGTGAAACTTCTTTATCGACGTATGGGAGAAATTTTATGTAACGTTTTTCTGTTACGCGCTATCTTTATTTCTAAGTCACATTTTTCCGTTATGCGCCATATTGATTTGAAAGATAAATTGAATTTATTTATGAAAAACAGTCCTCAAACATCAACAACAAGATCAGACTATTGATGGAGTTTTTACTCGGTCACTAAATTCCGTGGAATGTAAACCATATATTTCATATTTCAGTTACCGTAAGCCATTAATTACAAAAATATCTAATAACGATAACAATAATAGTAATAGTTCTATTATATAGTAATGTCTTAGATTTTCGCGATTATTACACATTATAATAAAACTAAAACTAGATAAAATAAAATAACTTTTTTAAATCTGTAACGACGCCTATTACCTTAGTCATCCTGCGACCACGAATGCTGCAAAGTATTCGAAACGTCAGGAAAAACAAATATCTAAAATATACGCGATAGAATCCGTTTAAAAGTGTTTTATTATAGTTCTATTATAATTAATGAAATGCTGTAAGGTGAAATAATTGTATTATTAGTATCCATGTCTATGATAATAAAAGCCTTTTGCTTTAACTTTATCTAATTTAGCTTTATTTAACCAATTTCTGTAAAGTTGTAAATAATAGATCATTTTTCGAAAAAAGATGTCATAAAGAAGTTTCACTTCTGACGTGTGTACACTAATACACACACATTTTAATATTTTCTTTCCTCACAGAGCGTGAGTTGGAAGACCGTGACTTGGAAAGAAAAGTAAAGTAAAGTTGTCTTGTTTTAGAAATAAATATTTATTTAAAAATGAAACTGTAAATACCAGTGCCTTATAATAAAACACTTTTAAACGGATTCTGTACGGTAGATAAAATAAAATAACTTTTTAAAATCTGTAACGACGCCTGTCACCTTAGTCATCCTGCGACCACGAACCCTGCAAAGTGTTCGAAACGTCAGGAAAAACAAAAACCTAAAATATACGCGATAGAATCCGTTTAAAAGTGTTTTATTATAATGTGTAATACTCGCGAAAACCTAAGACATTATTACCAGTGCCTTGATTTATCAGACCACGCTACTCTCCATGCCAAAGTTTCAGTATTCCCAAATTCTAAAAAAAAGATTTCAATATTTGTACCAAATGCAACAGGACCAGTCCCTGGCTCCCAGCTGTTGCAGCTTTGTCCAAGTTATACTTGCTTCCTTCCAAATTGCCCAAGCGAGCGCGTTGGACTACCGCCAAGGAGAAGTTTGGAAGCGAATATAGTACCTACAGCCCAACGGAGGAAGCTTGGTATTTAAGAGTTTTGAAGAAATTGGCAGGATTAAAAAAAACAGTTAAAATAGTGACATCAACGTATGTAATATATTTGAAAAAAAAATTGTAGTGTGTTAAATTTATAGGGTAATTAATTGACTCTGTGATAATATAACGATGAATATCAGCGCAGTCCTTCAACTTCTGAATGTTTATCAACGGAAACATATGTTTGGATGATTTAAGTGATTGACCGCATACGTGATGACACAGTATTCGTAATATGGTCAACTTCAAGTTAAACGATCTGTAGGTGCATGGTTTGAAGTGGTTGTTCCTATGGAGTAGAAGTGTAAGTGATGGCCTATGGTTCTGAGACGTGGCCGCTCACCATGGGCCTCATAAGAAGACTCAAGGTCACCCAAAGGGCAATGGAGAGGGCAATTGCTCAGAGTTTCCCTGCGAGTTCAAACCAAAAATTAGGAGATCCGCAAAAGAACTAAGGTGATATAGCCCAAAGAATTGCTAGACTTAAGTGGCAGTGGGCGGGGCACATTGCTCACAGAACGGATGGCCGATGGAGCTGAAAGGTTCTCGAGTGGCGACCGCGTACCAGAAGACTCAGCTCGGGCGGATCCCCCATGAAATGGACCGACGACCTGGTAAATGTTGCGGGAATCCGCTAGATGCGAGAACCGCAGAACCGGTCGTTGTAGCAATATTTGTGGGAAACCTGTGCTTAGCAGTGGACGTCTTTCGGCTGAAATGATGATGATGATGATGATGGAGTAGAACCGACAAGAAATTACAATAACAGACTTGAAAAAATGTTAACGGCATTAGATCCAAACAAGATCAGATGAAGAGAAGATGAATAAGCCACCTACCACCACATCGGTGTCAGCACGAAGTCTCCTAAACTACTATCTTTATAAGCACATTGTGGCACCTTAGGCACGTGGAAATAAAGTAGACTGTGTGAAATAAGTACACACAATAATAAGGGACATTACACTAAGATTCTTGATGATATTAGTGTCAAGCGTATTGGCATTCCAAAACCACAATTGGCAAATGAAAACCATCTCGAAATAAAAGTCAACAATTCCATCTTTCCTGAAGTTTATAGTACTGACACAAATGTCGTTGAAGAAAATATGAGGAACGAAAAGAAACATTTGTAGAATAATTAAAAGTGTCGTTCAATAGATCAACAAGTTATCTCTTATTTATTCTATGTACTTAGTTAATGGTTCCACTGTTTTACTTGGAGTATTTGAAGATAGTTAACGTTCTAACATTTACATTGTTCATAAATTGGTCTGTTAACACTGTACATTTATTGACTGCGATTCTTAGGTATTCTCTTCTATTAAGCTCTTTGCTGTCCATTGCTTCGCTGTCACAAGTTGCGCCGCAATATCTAATTGTGGACCTTCCGCATGCATCATGTATAGTGCTGCCATATTGAGATAGGGATTCCTCGGGGTGGTTATCTTGGCCTTCATTGAAATATAGTCTGAAGTCGTTTCTGTTAGTAGGGAATTAGGCTTAAGCACAGAGATGAAGTAATTGTTAAAGCTGTTGTTAAGAATAAAGTACTAAATTTTGCTTAATATTCTACTTACTGCCCGGTTACTTAACTTGTGGGTATTGTAGTCAAATATGATTAGTGCTGTATTGCGTAGTTGTTAATCAGTACAAATATAAGTTTTCTTGTGACTCCGGGCTCGATAATGGCTCGAAATGGTGACAGTTTGATATAGTTTTCGGTCTTTTATTGCTAGAGCCCGGCTGGGGGGTACCACCACAGTGCCAGATTTTAAACATTATTGTGTTGTAGTTAAAAGAGCACAGTAGCTATTAAAGTTACTGGGTATCATATCGGCCATTTATACGTCCACTGCTGAACAAAGGCCTCCCCCATAGATTTTCACAACTGTCTCATCATTTTGAGGGGTATTTGCCAATACTCACCACGCTTGGCAGGCGGGTTGGTGAGCGCAGTATGGCTATCGTTACACAGAAGGGACGCTGCTGCCCATCAGTCTAGTTTAGAGTCCCTTAGTCGCCTTCTACGACATCCACGAGAGGAGATGGAGCAGGGCTATATTCTTAATCCGGACACCACACGGAAAACGTTATTGGGTAAAAGAGACTAAATAGCACGCTGCCAAGCAGGACTAGTCCTGGTAAGCATCACAATTGTCATGGGCAGGCAAATGGAACCACTCGCGTGTCGAATGCCAGACGCAATTAAAATTATATTGTGTCTCGCAGCCGACGGTTATTGACGTGTGAGATAAAATCTTGATGGATGGTAACCCTAAGCATTCCCAGCTATCTTATTCTGGTGTAGTAACGTAATAATGGATTTAACTTAGTGACAAGTCTGAAAAAGAATTATGCAAAATATTATAAGCACGAAATTATTGTATTTGACTACATATGAATGTAATGGAATTCTAATTTAACTTTATTATCTCTGAGCGATATCGTAATAACTGTGCAAACGGAGTTTAAAGACAGTTACATATGTTAATATTTGATATTCACAACACAACATAGTACTTATTTATCCCTAAGAACATACCCTTATAAACAGAAGTGTTTAAAGGCAATTCAAAATTTATTTATTTACATTTTAGATACTTTCTGTACTTACTATTTAACCACCCGCCCAGAAAGGCGGTGCCGCTAGCAAAATTTTAAAATTTATTAGAATTTTAAACTACCTTAATCGTATAATTCTAAATTTATCAAATATCACAGATGATATTAGAGTATCGTTAAATAAACTTATGGTCATAAACCAGATTAAGAATACTATATCAAATAATGGCGCATTTAATGTGATCGGGTACACTTGTATATTTTATAATTCTAAAATTCAATTTTAAAAACAAAAACGTGATATAAGAACACGATATACGCAAAATAAAACTTTTTCAAAGCGTTGATTACGCTTCCTCGCCAAGATCTCGGTTGCCATCTTTAATATCACTGATAGTAATTAATTCGGCTCAGGAGTCCGCACACCGATGTATTTTTTTCACAATCAAGATTTTCTTTAATTTAGGACTTTCAAGTGGTAGCCAGTGCTTTCTTCTAATATTAAAAACGCAAAACGATGTTATAAATAAAATTAATGAGGGCAATCTTGAGGGCTCTTTACTTTAGAAACATTTATTTTCTGTTAATTCGTCACAATGTCATAGGAATGTTGTATGTTATAATGAAATTTTACAGCAGGTCGCGTTTTATGTAGGTATCGTAAAATAGATGCGAGGGAAACGGAAAAGATAACAATATTGTAGTAGTCCTCCTCGTATAACACGCGTCGCGTGGGTCGAGTGGTTCTACCAGTATGTAATTCCCTCCATGTATTTATATACGTAGAGTACATGGTGGTTGGTGCCGTGTGGTGCCGGCTCAGAATTCCACCACCCCATCTCCTCCTATGGGTATCGTAAAAGTCGACTAAGGGATTTGCCGGAGGATGGGCAGCAGCGTTCTTCGAGTACATTAACAACTCAACTGCGATCGCCAACCCGCCTGCCAAGCGTGGCGATTATGGCAAAACCGCCCAATGATCCCACAACACATCCATATCGGTGGTTGTGGTGATCTTTGGAGGAGGCCTGTGTCCAGCAGTGGACTTCATTCGGCCAAAATGATGACACGGTGGTTCGTGGGTGTCGTAAAAGTCGCGGGTGTAGTAAAAGTCGTGGGTGTCGTAAAAGTCGTGGGTGTCGTAAAAGTCGACTAAGGGATTAACCGGAGGATGGGCAGCAGCGTCCTTCGAGCACAACAACTCAACTGCGATCGCCAACCCGTCTGCCAAGCGTGGCGATGTTTTCTTTGTGTGTGTATATATATGTATATATAAAAAATCTGTTGAGCGGGAACTCAAACCTGCTGAGAAATGGCTTATTTTTATCGACTTCGAAAAGGAGGTTCTCAATGCGATGCGTTTTTTTTGTGTATGTACACCGATTACTCCGAGATTAGTAGACCGATTTGAGCAATTCATATTTCAATTGATGCAGAATGCTTTTCAATTGGCCCCATATTAATGTCATTACATTTGATTGAGTAGTTTTTAAACTAGCTTCAATAAACAGGTTAATTTGACTGCGCTTATCTAGATGATGTCTTAATAGTTTCGATTCCTCTCAGATCAGAGAACCAATTTGAGTCATTCTTATTTTTAGTGTTAAATACTGATACCAAATTGGAAAAAGTTCTTACATATATTTACAGTAAAAAGAAATAAATAAAGCTTTTTAACAAAAAAAATACCGACTTCAAAACCCCTACACGATATAAAAATATTAAAACCACTGAAAAGGAAGAAACAAACTTTATGAAGTCGGGCGGGGCCGGGTATAAAATGTAACTTCTTTTTGGTCTGCATGAACCATGGTTGGGGTATACGTATACAATTCAAGTAACAGATAAAAAAATATGCAATTATTGAATACTTGTTTTATCATAACTCGAGCTATGACTCCTTACAACACTTTTCTCTATCTCTCATAAGTCATAAGTCATTTATTTCATAACAAACATACATTTGTGTTGAAATCATAGTTTCGGATTCGGCCATACAATCCCATCTCAAATATCTATCGTGTATAATATATAAGTTCCTTTCTATTTACATAAATTGCCTCGTTCGTAAGTAGCGGAATTGAATTCCTCCCGGCCGATGAGAAAATAGGCCCATCACATTAAGTAGCGCTATTTAAAAAATCAAAGGCCTCTTTATTTCATCTTCATTGAGTTGCCCTTTTTTGGCGTAAACCTTCCTAATACTGCCATAACTTTTAACTCTCTTTGCATGTATCAGGAGCAGGAAATAATTTAAGTAAAACATCATCATCATTTCGGCCGAATAAAGTCCACTGCTGGACACAGGCCTCCCCCAAAGACCGCCACAACGACCGATATGGGAGTGTTGTGTGTAATTTATTGGGGGGTTTTGCCACAATCGCCACGCTTGGCAGGAGGGTTGGCGATCGCAGTTGAGTTGTTAATGTACTCGAAGGACGCTGCTGCCCATCCTTCGGCTAATCCCATAGGCGCCTTTTACGACACCCACGGTATGAGATGGGTTGGTGCTATTCGTACAAAACCAGTATAAGCTGATACAATGCGTGTATAGACTTTCAGTATGATAAGAGATAGAGAGAAGAGTACCAACCCGCAGAAACATGTTTCAGATGATGAATGTCTTCATAGAGATCGAATGAACATATACGAGTATAACGTTGGTCTTGTGACGAACATAATCGAAGCCTATTGACAGCTTTAATTTTAATACTGGTCATATTCTTGAGCCCGAATAATAAATCCGGCATTAAATATGTATTTCAATCATTTATGTAATCGAACGCACTCATTTTCATATACATCCCAGCCTTTCACAAAATTCTCATTCAACTATGAATATACACGATCATATTTAATACCATCCAGTTCCAAAGATAACCGTTCTTTACCGATAACTGTTCACAATTGACTCATATATTTACATAACGATCGCAGAGATTCTATTTCCCTTTTATTAAATTACCTCTACCTTTTTTCATTATATCAAATTGGCGAAGATCAAGGCCTTCGGCACGTTTCGTACGTTAGGCCCGGCTATCGACCGCAATCGACAAGTGAAAAGGAATTTGATCACAAAAGTACCAGGTCCTAGATGAAGTAGTGTAATACAGAACCGTAATAATAATTTATAGTAGTGAGGTGTCAGCCCGCGCTGGCTGTGAATTGTATGAATGGCCGGCTTTCTATGAATGTACGTTTGTACGTCTTTTGAATTTACCTATACGTCAGTTCAGTAAGAAATACTAATTGAGGCTTCAAGAAAAATCAATTTACGCAGTCTTATCTATTAACATTTGGTGTCGTGTGGTTCCGTGGTGTGGGCTAAGAATACCCCCACCCCATATCATCCTGTGGGTGTCGTAAAAGGCGACTATCGCATTAACGGGAGGATGGCAGCAGCGACCTTCGGGTACATCTACAACTCAACAAAAAATAAAAATATATCAAAAGGTAGATTAAAGAATATTTAAGTATAAAAAAATAAAACCGCCACTGTGTAGTCACATAAAAAGACATTAAATTAGTTTAAGTACTCCACAGATATTACCACAATTCTCATCTTAAATTCTACGAACGTAATTATCATCACACAGGATCCATTTGAGCTAATTAAAATATACATAAAATTATACCTGGACAGTAAGAGCTGCTAAAGCTTTAATGGCGGAATAAAATAGCTAACATGAGCGGTCACATAAAGTTTATTCTTAAACACCTTCATGAAAACATAGTTATTTCGAAAAACAAAACAGCCTATATCCATCTGTATAAGTTTAACTTAAAACTGAACAATGTTTTTCGGGTTGTACGTATTAAAATATATTAACGGGATACAACTTTGGTCTCTATTTTCAAACAAAATTGATAAAATACAAACTTTAATGGAGTCCGCGATGACTGGAACAAATAAGTTACCAATAACACAATGTTTCATTTAGTTAAGATTTAAATACTAATAGCTATATCATCATATCAGCCAACAGACATCCAATGCTAAAAATGGCTGCCATAGATTTCTACAACAGTCGTTACAGGTTAACATGTCACGTGTCGTCGTTCTGGGGGGAATTTGCCAGTATTCACCGCACTTGGCAGAAGGGTTGGTGAGTGCAGAAATGCGGCTGTTCCACAGAAGGGACGCTGCTGCCTATCCTATTGGTTTAGTCCCTCGGTCGCCTTTTACGACCTCCACAAGAGGAGTAGTGTTATATTGTTTATATGTACACCGTGGGGAATTACATCTATATCCTGAACAATGTCGGCTGAATATTTGTGCCAAATCACCTGTAAAACTCGTAATATACTTGTAAGGTAAATTCATCATCATCATTTCAGCCGAATTAAGTCCACTGCTGGACACAGGCCTCCCCCAAAGATCACCACAGCGACCGATATGAGTGTGTTGTGAGTTCATTGGGGGGTTTTGCCATAATCGCCACGCTTGGCAGACGGGTTGGCGATCGCAGTAGAGTTGTTAATGCACTCGAAGGACGCTGCTGCCCATCCTCCGGCTAATCCCTTAGACGACTTTTACGACACCCACGGGAGGAGATGGGGTGGTGGTATTCTGAGCCGGCACAACACGGCAATAAGAATAAGAAAATTAAAATAAGTTAAAGTAAGTTAAATAAAAATAAGAAAGTTAACTCTGTGCAAATTAAATCAACACCTGATGATGTCTGTCTGCGAAGCTTATAAATCTGACGTCACAATACACGACACGAGTGAGAGCTCTTAAAACAACTATTACATTAGTTTGATTTCAAACTTCGTAGAAATAAATTGCTACTAATAACTCTTAAAAAAAAATGCGGCTTACCCTTTTGAAACTATTTATGTTAAATTGAGGAAAATTGCAAGTTAGTGCTTCAATTAAACCTGCTAAATGTCTGCTAACCCCACCACGCCACCACCACGCCACCACCACGCCACCACCACGCCACCACCACGCCACCACCAGACGAATGAATTGATCGTCGAGTCACCAAGTCGATAAAAATGTATCGAGCATGTAAAGAGATCACCGAACGAGTTACATAGACTTGGAACTACAACCGCCCCTGCTGATAGACCTCGAGGCAGACATGAAACTAGGTGGTTAAATGTAGTTCACAGGGATATAGGGTAGATAGAGGGAAGCGGAGGAGTAAAATGAGAAAAGCTGGTGGGACTGACAGTGGGGAAGAGAGAGATTATTAAATACTAAGGGGAGAACAGATATCTCTTTATAAGGGTTTATTATGTAGACAAGCTACACGCCCCACTTGTATGAATTTAATGTTAAATATTTTACAAATAATGCCTTTGCTAACACGTTGTTGTTTTAATTAACATCAGCAGGCATCCAAACGGCGTTAACGTAAGCCGTGTGTATAGGACATAAAAACACACTTAATATTAATTGTTCGTAAGTGTTAATCAGCTTTATATATTTTAATATAGGTGCCCTATTTTACATTTACGCACCATAAAATTTTAATCACCCTATGCTTATTAGTAAAACAGCGGAGCCCAGATGTTTGTAGTTAATTAAACATATGAAAACGTGAGTCTACAGCATTAAAAGGGACCGCCAATTATGAATACAAAGAGAATCAGGTGACTGCTCTCAGGGCTGCCTTCAGACAAAGAGAGGACTTGAAACACAAGCCTTTTGGAATAACAGTTGAAGTGAAGTTGCCGCTACATTATGTCTGTCTTCTATTTGAACTATTAATAAAACCTTTACGGCCAGCGAAATTATTTCTGAGAAACGAAGGTATACGAAGAACACAGTTTAAAGATAGCTATTTAAGATATTTAAGGATAGCTTACAGGCAATGTGCACGGTATAACAGAGTGAGACAACGTTATATGACAGATAAGCACTAAAAGAAAATAAACGCCGCACATCTATCGCTAAATAATGTACGTTTCCCTTTTCTTAAAACTATGATCCTGTCCTGTGGATATTTTTAATTATTAGATGTACCTCGAAGATTTTTTTGTTGCTTGAACCATCATATTCTCCGTCTTGTCCAAATCCTCATTATCATCGTCATCAACAGCCCATAGCAGTCCACTGCTAGACATAGGCCTCTCCATTGATACGCGACTGAGCACGATCCTCGTCTTTTCCCATCCAGTTCATGCCAACCACCTTGCGAAGATCCTTACTCCACCGAACCCGAGAGCGTCTTACATTACGTTGGCCGAGCCGCGGTCCCCACTCAAGAACACGTTTGCTCTAACGGCCATCGGTTCGACGGCTAATATGGCTAGCCCACTTTGCTGGCAATACCACTTCAGCTTGCTAATCCATTAGGCTATGTCAATGACTTTGTTTCTCTGACGGATCAGATGAAACGAGGTCGATTCGGATACGATCCTTCAGATAAATCCAAATCTTCATAACAGCTGTTAATTTTAAATACTTACTATTCTGAATTTCCAACCAACAGACGTACAATTCGTGTGGCTACATCATCATCATCATTTCGGCCGAATAAAGTCCACTGCTTGATATAGGCCTCCCTCAAAGATCACCACAACGACCGATATCGGTGTATTGTATGCTCATTGAGAGGTTTTGCCATAATCGCCACGCTTGGCAGGTGGGTTTGCGATCGCAGTTGAGTTGTTAATGTACTCGAAGAACGCTGCTGCCCATCCTCCGTCTAATCCCTTAGTCGGCTTTTACGACACCCACGGGATGAGATGGGTTGGTGCTTTTCGTAGCCGGCACCACACGGCAACACGTGTGGCTACACTTTGTAATATTTTATTAAACTTAGAACGGGTTAACGTTGCAAAAATTTGCACGGTCGTCTATTGCTATCGTGCTGCGTCGCCATGCTTCTTAATAAAATAAAAGTTTAATGTTGACCTGTGTATCAGGTGCACAGCGTGACGCAATTTTCGTGCAAGGTGACTAAGACATTGCATCAGGTCGATAACATACTAAAGTATAAGCCGCAATCGTGATAAAGCCGTCTCTTAATGCCAGCAAATTTTTGACTGTCAACTGTCGTATCATGAACTTTTTGTGCAGTGGCTAAGCGCTTGGGTTCTGGTCCCGGCCTGTCCCGCACCAGCAGAGCATCGTTTGAAATAAAAGTAGTCTTAATAACATCAGCCTGTGACTATCCCACTGCTGGTTAAAGTCAGCGGGGTCTTAGATTAACTAAGAAAAACATTGAAAATACCACATACTAGGATTCGAACTCCAAGCCTTGTGCTTAAGAAGCTAAATGTTAAACCTCCGGCCCACCAAGACAGTCCAAAGTCACATCACATTTCAATCTGGGTTATTTATATTATGACATCAAACGCATACAGATCCTGCCATAATCAAGGCCCCTTCACCGTAAGGATCTCCAATTAAATTGCCATCACTTCAGCGACAGTAATGTAGTCATTCTCCCCTGGCAACACCTCCGCATCTCTCAAAAGGTTTTGTATTGAAATTAAGCTTAACGAAGCTCACACAAAGGTTCTCAATGCTTCGCTTTATATTCCCTCTCAACTTTTATTAAGAAAGTGTAAGTACCTTCTTAAGTGCCCGTGACAAGAATAAGAAATATGTCGTAAAGATTTTATTTTCGGGTGTTATTATTTTGGATGAGGGATGGATTTAGAACGGATGTTTGGAGGTGACTTTATGATTGAAAAAGATAAGTGCTTATTATATTATTTCAGTATAAAATTTCGTTTAAAAATCCAAATGCTATAAATATATAAATGTCTCGTGTCACGGTGATTGTGGTCATACTCCTCCGAAACGGCTCGACCGATTTCAATGAGTTTTTTTTTGTATATTTGGTAGATATGAGAATAGGCCTTATAGTATTTTTAACCCTCCTACCCCCACCTCCCATTTTTTGTATGTGTATCCATGATGAAGATGTTCCAAATTCCACGCGAATCCGCGGGCAAAAGCTCGTATACTATAATATTGCCAGATGGTGAACTCAGGGTACTCAGGAACGTACAACAAACTTCGTGGAAATAATAAGGACTTTTTTATTATTTTCGTGTTCACTTCACCAAACTTAATACAATATTCCCCGATAAGTACAAAGATGTTACCACAGCCGAATTATTTTTCTTTCAATGTCATTCTCAAATATAAAAAGTTAATGCTTATATTTCTTTTCTAAATGGTTAAGTCTCACACCAAGGAGTATTGTCGATATTATATCAGCTACGCCTCTGTATGGATGAATTGGATTGGAGACCCAATTCATACACGAAGATTGAGAATGCATTGACTTATACTTCACTTTATACTTCATAGCTATCCCCCAAAATTCGTTTTTTTTACCTAGCAGGTAAAAGAATTAACATAAATGGCGAGAATGTCCTTTACAAGAGGATAGTTTATAATATGGTATGCATATATAATGCTTCAGCATCATTAAAAATGAATAAATATTTAGCTAAATATCACTGATACCATATTTTTAAACTTCATTGTGGTAAAAACACCATAAAACCCCACAAAGCATTCTCCTGAATAGAGAATACAGCAAACAATCTTAAAAACTTTTTACTAAATCGTTTATCTCATAGCTATTTATTACTATGAGATACTCATGTATGCATAAACATCGAATTTTCAAATTCTAATATTTAGAATATGAAAATGCAAGTAATTGGCTACATATGTATCTCAATGCATTACCCTGATCTATAACTTACCCAAAAAATAATATAAAATTATAAAAATCTTAAAAACACAATTAATAAAAAATTGGATGTACAATATAGATATTTTGTTATTAATTATTTACTTTAATTATAAGTTTTTAAACTGACATGGTCACTGACACTATTATTGGAACTGAAAACGGGATATTTACCATGTGTTTTATTTGCTTTGAGTTCCCGATATTTCGGCGCTGTTGCAAGCGCCATGTTCACGGATAAACTAAAGTTTTTGCGGGTGGATGTTTAAGAGCAGACAAAACGATCTACCCTCTTCCTTATACGTTTTGTGCGCTGGGTGCCGCTACCACTATCACTTAAGCCACTCACAACTCGACTATGTTCCCGACACACGAAACTCACTGTGTCCGCTCGCGAACTTTTTACGGCACTTTTTCGGTCTTTACACAATCGAATCACTGGATTCCAGGCCTTCGACAGTTGAAACCCGTCCTCCCGGTTAAAGTTATTATATTTGGTAATCTCAATGGCTTCTCTTACCAGTCTGGGTATATAGTGGCGTACTTTAATCATAATTATAACTTTTTTGTGCCGTTTGGTTACGAATAGCACCAACCCATCTCATCTCGTGGGTGTCGTAAAAGGCGACTATGGTGGACTATGGTATATGGTACACACACCTAGACAGCCCAGATATGGGTGTGCTGTGTGCTCTTTGGGGGGTCTTGCCATAATCGCCACGCTTGGCAGACGTGTTGGCGATTGCAGTTGAGTTGTCAATGTCCTCGAAGAACGCTGCTGCCCATCCTCCGGTTAATCCCTTAGTCGACTTTTACGACACCCACGGGATGAAATGGGGTGGTGGCATTCTGAGCCGGCACCACACGGCAAATATAATATAATCTAATAGTAGATATTATATATCGAGCCCTAGCCGCCGACTTATCGTAAGCGGCAACTTTTTGATTTGCTTTTTTATCGTAAGCACCCATTGCTTTGCTTTACGTACCCGTTACAACTGTCGTGCCTCGCTCGCTCATTAAAAATTACTTAGAACTCGACACGTCTTTCTTGCCCCAGAGGCTAGTGGCTAGTCTCCATCCCTGCAGTTGATGCTACATTTGCAAGAATATGTGTAACCTTTTCAATAAACCTAGGACGAAGAGAAAATTAATAATAAATTAACCTAATACTAGGAACCATAAGGAACCTTGTACGAGGAACTTAAAAACCGCGCGCGCCTGAAAGGTTTTGGTTCATCAAACATCAAACTTCTGATGCAGTGAAAACTGTGACCTAGGACATTTCCATGACTTTGTAATGTAAGTAAGCTAAAGTATTATTTCTTCGTCGCTTTTAGCTCAGCTAATTATAACATATTGCAACACAAAGCGAATCAAAAGTACTCGTACACTGTACTCAGAACAGAAGGATTTCAAAAACACAAATTCACTACCTTCCATTACCGTGACAAACCCGTAAAGCAAACATCCGAACAGCCAAACATCCATCCCTTTGCACGTTTATCCATATTCCAGTGACACGGCAAGCAATCTATTGTACACCAGCAGCCTCCGGGCGCTGCACAGTCACCGCTGCATTAGCGTAATGGGCCACTACATTTGTGGAGCGCCACTAATGCCCACTATTGCAGTAATTCACTCCGCCCGCCCCACACGCGCACGTCTACTGCTCTGCACTCGGGACACAAAAATTGTGACTAAATATAAATGTGGCTGCATTCTGGACTAAAGATAACAGAAAGTATAGCTAACGTGAGCAATAAATTGGATCTGTATTAAAATAGTGACTGCGATTTTTTCGTAATTCATCTCAAGTTGAATGCCAGCGGCATGTTTTGTACCATTCGATTTGTCGTAAGTAGTACGAACAAGAACAATATTGTTTAGGTTAGAATAGAATCGTTTATTCAGTAAGTAGGTCCTAACAGACACTTTTACACGTCCTATTGAAACGACGGGGGCCATTTCGCTACATGACAACCTCTGTGAAGAAATGCCAAAGAAACTCGGGGGGTCAGTCTTTTTTTTTCAAATTGGAACGCAATTGTATTCCCTTGTCTATAAGTAATTGACAAACGTTTTGTCCGGGACAGCGATCGATTGAGTATGAGTTAAAGATAGAGCGCGGTAATCAAAAGATGTCCCTTCACTGTTGCCATGATAACTACTATTATCAAAGTTCTTAGAATACCTATTGTATTTTAGGATTCTATTATTAGTTACTTGTATCTTTTACTATGTAAATATGATACATAACAAAATGTGCGACTTTTTTGCGTACAAACGATATAATATCCTGAACCACGGCCCAGTCTGGGAGGCCCAGGTGTGGACGCGCACGTGCGGCACGAGTGCGGCGAGGCTGTGCTGCACGCGCGGTTCCTGGTCAACGAGGGCGCGCTGGTCACGGCCACCGCCGACGACCAGCTGCACCTGTGGAACTTCCGCCAGAAGTCCCCCCAGAGACTGCACTCGCTCAAGTTCCAGAGAGAAAGGTGAGGAAACGTTTGATTATTTAGCTGGTAGTTTGTACTTTTTGATATTTGTTGGATGCCGATGACTTGACCAAAAAATTATAAGATATGATTTTGATTATTGAAAAACCAGGAAAGTGTGATACAGTGTTTATACGATGATAAATTAATGTCATTGCCGCACGGCATCGAGCTCCATCGTGTGAACTGCACTGCATAACATCAATATTCTATTTGCACTATTGCTAAAGTAAGACATACATTATATATAAGTTTTTAAACTGACATGGTCACTGACGCTATTAATCCGGATAAATCTGTGAACATGACGCTTGCAACAGCGCCGAAATATCGGGAACTCAAAAGTAATAAAAAACATGATAAATATCCCGTTTTCAGTTCCAATTATACAGTTTGTCGCTATTCCATACAGTTCCATTCAGGTTTTTATCAGAAGTTTTACTTGGCGCTATTTCCAATACTTGTTCATGTAATAAACTGTAATCCACATTTTGGAGTTATAAATGGAGTTCCGAGATTGATTATTTGTATTGACATTTGCGCCGGAACTGAAGTCTCTAGACCAGCTGGCTGAAATTCTTAGCACCCTAATCTTTAATGAATTATTGGAGCTACTCTCTATGATCATCCCTACATTATGAAGCCGACAGCTTATTGACTACTTTATCAGTTTTATTACTGTGAAATTGAAAACATTTTTAAACGGAAAGTTAGCTAACTGCTGGCAGCGTTGCGGATATCTGTTAGTCACAATTACAACTTTTATTACTCCCCCTTCTCTTTCCTCTTCGCCCCCTTGTCCGTCGGCGCCGTTTCGTATATTTCATTCCGCTCGAGGTGGTTTATTCCCATTATTAAGTTCAGGATAATTTTATAGCTCTTGCCATCTGTTGACTGTTATGGACCCAGATATTGTTTGTTTTCAGATGATAAATATCAATTTAAATCTTTAGAATTAATTTGTAGATCATTCAAATTTGGTACATAATGTGATATAAAATCATATAAACTCGTCCGTATCAGTATCTTTACAAAATTATTTCCAAAATATATATACCACGAAAGGTACGCTCTGCCAAACATTGAATGGAGCGTACAACACACCAACGTAATTTAATAATACTACACAAGGAATGTAGATGTGGTCCCGATAATTACCATCGGGTAGTTTTCACGTCGCGACTGAAGGTTATCTTCTCAAGTGCAAGTGTGCTTCATCGTTGACTGCATCGTCACTTAACATCTGACGAGACAGAGGTGAGACGCCAGCCTATCTGCAATAAAAGAATATTAAACGCAGGTGTGCACTCTGGATTCATGTTCATAGGTAAATTCATTGACGGCACGGTTGGTGCAGTGGCTGATACAGTCGGCTGCTGCGCTCCGGGTCGTGGGTTCGATTCCCGCACGAAACAAATATTTGTATGATCTGCAGGTAGTTGTTCTGGGTCTGGGTGTATTGTATGTGGAATTCATGTCACGCACTCACGACACAGGAGAAATCCTAGCGTGGGGCAACGTTTTATATAAAGAAAATAAAAAAATCAACGTCTTTTTCATGGAAAGAAAAAATACAAAATCTTACAACAGTATCAGAACTGTTACATATTTATAACTAGTGGTCGCCCAGTGGCTGAAACTCGACCGTAGTTCATTAAATTTAGAAATTTGATTGAATGCGTGTGTTACAAATAAATAAACTTGAAGTGTTTGTTTGTTATGTCAAAATAAAAGCTTTTTACTAAATGCATTTGAAAGTATATACGGTACATATAACAAAAAAAAAATTGTCTGCCCGTCTGTTTGTTCCGGGTAATCTCCGAAACGGCTGGACCGATTTTGACGGGACTTTCACTGGCAGATAGCTGATTTTATAAGGAATAACTGAGGCTACTTTTATTTTTAGAAAAATAATTAGGGTTTCGCGCAAAAAAAACCCTTGAAATCCAATATATATATTCTATGTCCAGTGTCTATGTCGAAGTACTCTAAATTTCTTTTTAATTAAACATGGGTGAAACCGTGGGTCCCAGCTAGTTATGCATAAATTTAAAGTTTCTGCACTTGTCCTTCATATGAACTTTAACTATGCCAAATCTCACACTCCTCCGTGCGCACAATGTGTTTGAAAAGAGGCGCAAAGTATTTTCTTCACGTATTAATATACATTATGGTTACATTAAATACATTATTCAAGTAGAATTTTTCTTAGTCATTCCTTGACGTTCGGATGTCTCATTAATTTTCGAATGTATCCGTCGAGCCTCTGGCGCATGCAAATGTCATGAAGGCCAGCACCAAATAAAAACTGAATACTTGCAAGCGGCGACGTGTAAAACGTTATATTTACATCAGTCCCGACTGTTTGCATACAGACCCCTAATTACTTGTATTAACGCCAACCCGTCGCCGACCCCGGGGGGTTTTCGACTCACTTGATTGGGGACAACGTGACGGAAATATTTGCTCCATATTAACTTCTATGCTGAAAGTGAGAAGAGATGTAATGACACTATTCGGTGTTACTTCGTGTGTTCGTTAGGGCTGTGGTCGTCATTTCCGGGCGGAGCTCGCCTTTCGATTTGCTGTCGCTCGTTCGGGAACATTTCCGGTCGCTCTTTCTTTACTCTTGTCTATTTGTTGGAAGGACGCCCCTTATTTTGTAGTTACATAGAATACTGTACAAAGTAGGTAGTCATAAAATAATCCAACAATTAAAATCGCTCGTTTGCATTTAGAACGAAATTTATGATGACTTCGTTGGCAGTTTACAAACAAACTTTATTCGCTATAAATCAGAAGAGTATTGTCTGTAGCTCGTTATTATTGCTTTGTATAATTCATTACCAGAGGGCGCTGGGGTGGGGGTAGTAATTATACGGCGGGCGTTACCATGGCGACCGGGATGTATTGTAGCTTTGCAACCCAAACTCACGTCGTAATTATATTATTGTCTTTGTCAAAGCCATCGTTAGACAATTGTTGATCGTGGGTGTCGGCGAACACCTTGAGTTTGTGCTACACGAGCCGATAAATCAGTACAATTTGGCTTCGTATCGAGTTCCTTGCTGCTAGGTAACAGGAGAACCTGTACGAATTATTATTACATATCACAAAATACATAACTTTCTTACCTACCTTTTGTATAATATTAAGGAGCAATATGTTGTCAGTTATCTAATATTATATTGGCGAAGTGGTCGAGCAGTTGACTCATTGCGTTATTTATAAGTAGTGGGTTTGATTGGGGGCTCCAGGACTCCAAGACTTTCAAACAATCATACTGGAGCCGCCCGCTGGTGGTACGCCCTTTCTAAGCACATCTGGGAAAGGATTCACTGAAAGCGGTACCACGTGCGTGCTACCGTCTTTCCCCTGCCTGCTATCCCCTAGGCCCTAGGTCACCATATAGCGACAGCAGTGGGCTAAGGCGTGTTGGACATTGGTGCCGAGGTAGTTGTTATCCTGACGAAACTGAAACAACCATGACCAGTGAATACCTGCGTCACGCGGTAGGTGACGCAGTCGTTCCTTCTGAGCCAAGCTCCGAAGAGCGGCAGGATGGCCTTGATGCTTCGGAGGATCCTTTGCAATCCTCCTACGGGGAGCATTACAGTCACCCTCTCAGAGATGTGCCTATATGCGTGGCGCCAGTGGGCTGCTCTAGTGTAATCATACGAGGACCTGGAATCCCTCTTAGATGCCGAAGATAACCGCCCCAGTGTTTTTAGCCGGTAGGAGACCCTCCGTCCTTCCCCGGAGCGGAGGAAGTTCATGTAGAATTTCCAATGGGCCCGATATAAAAAAGGACGGCCTCGACGACGCGTTTGGTCAGTTCTTGAGTGCACGCCGCTGAGCCAGCCACCTCAGCTTATCAAACGCCCCTGGAGGCGCATCTTCTCCGCTCTAGCGGAGGGAGCGTCTTGTCTGTCTTATCATAGACCCAAGCGTATATCTTCACTAGTTTGTCGCAAGGTGAAAAGTCGTTAGGAGAGTTGCCGCCTCGTAGAATACCGTTTATTATTTAACGTTACAATTGTAACCTTCCCACGATACAGAAGAAATGCCAGTGTCGGGCTTTGTTACTTCAGTATAACGGAAAAATAACAAGCTTATACTTACGTGTCACTGACTTACATCGGCGGCGGGTTACCAACCCAGAATTATACTGTTTACTAAGCAATATTTATTCGAAGATAACCTTTCAAATAACAAACACATCGCTGGCTATCAATGACACGTTTCAACCTTTATTATCAATACACATCCACGTTCTGCTCGCAACTATTATTCTCACATAATGGTCTTTCCCGCACCCACACCCCAAGTTGCCTGGTTTCACACAAAGGCTGATTCACGCTCCACTCCGCAACATCCTCTGATAAAGGAAAACAATCTTGTACCATACGATCGACCTCACACACACAGTATAACATAGAACGTAGGAATAGTGTTTTCCAACTATCGACACAGTTTGATACAACGTTTAACAACAAAGCCTTTGGCTATGTCCACCCAATTCCAGTTAATTGTCTTGGCGGCAACACTGTGTCTGTGTACAGGGACTCGTATTTGTGGAGACTGCAAGTTCGGCCATTAGATTGAGAGCTCGTGTTTGGCGTTGTTTTTGAAGTGAGTATAAGAGTCTGTTCAGATGAGCCACAAATACAACCACACAACTGAAAACTTGGTCAGGCTACTGTTAATGGTGTCGCAGCAGCTGCTTGAAGTTGACAGCCACAAAATACTTGGAGGACGGGGACTAGAGAGAAGGCGCGTGACGGAGGTCACGATGCGGTCCATGCTTGCATGTGAGTGTCGTAAGTGGTTGGATTTGTGGCCACGATACGATTACTTCGGTATTGACCTCACGTTTGCGACTACCGTTGAAAGTGACTGCAAATTGTCGTGCGTGCGAATGAAACTTCACCGCCACTGCACTACCGCCGCCGAGGCAGCCGCCTCAGCTTATCGACCCACGAATCCGTCTCCACCAAGATGCCGAAAGGCCTCCTGGCGCGATTTCCGATTGCCGGCTCGTAGGATCCTCGTGCGATCCGTATAGCTTGCTCAGCACTGCTCACATACACACAGCTCTGCGCTGCAGACTGTGAAGTTTGGTTCGGCAGCGCTGGACGCCGCCTGACAGTCGGACTGACACACAGGCGCCCTGTAGAGGACAACGGACAGCACAACCCTCCCGTAGAGAGGGCACGCTTATACAACCTAGGGAAGAGGCAAGTCAGTCGCCCGGTGGTAAGCGTCATGCCTGCCCAAAACAAGTGTAATGCTACCCAGGACTAGTCCTGCTTGGCATCCCAATGCGCTCGTCACTTCAAGACATTCGTTATTTAGTGTTTAATGCGCAGTAATGTCACTAGCTACAGGGCCCTTCTAACAGTTATATTTAAAGTTTAAACACTACTGCTTCGCTCATCTGGCACTTCACGTTTTCATACAATTTTGTGTCCGACCACATTTTTGCCACTGTGGTGTGGTTTTGGTCGTGGCGCGTCTGAACTACCTTAAGTATTTAAGTACTATTGCCCGAGTACTGTACGTTGATATATGCAGATATGTGTTTGGGTATGTACGCAAATCATATTGCATAAATAATTAATTGTTAGGAAAACGACAGTTGCAACGGAGTCTCCATATCGCCGAACAACATAATGACATTTGGTTAGTTATAGCGACTCGACGCTACGTGTAACATCTTTCCACTCGCTTTTCAGCAATATGTGGGAGTGATTTCGTGAAAAGGGACCAAAGTGTGTAACAGGAAGCCGGAGAAGATTTAAAAATAGAATCAAATTATAACACTTTTTCTCTAAGTCAAGTTATATAGCATTATAAAAAAGTTTCAATTATTACTTATCTGTGACAGCGCCCGATTTAGCGCATGCGCGGTGACGTGCTGGGTTTTGGCGCCATTTATACATTTCGTTGTACTGAATTTCGATCTTTTATTAATGTTGCTTATTACCAAGGTGAGATGGCAGATGTTTGCGTTATATTGTCTATTCTACAATAACTCGTCGATACTAAGCAAGCAATTAATTGTCTAGTTTGTTTACGTGTGCAGTTTATCTTCATATCCCCAAAGGTCGTAGGGTCGTAGGGCGGTGTATTCAGTTGCTAAGTCAGTGTAGCAATAAAATATTTTATCTTGCTCAAATGACATTGTTATATCGGCTATTTGTCTAATGTATTTGCTTCAGGGTGGCCGGCAAAGGTAGATAAACTGCAACGACTCGTTATACGAAACAGCAATTTATGAATGTAGAGAATTCAGGCGCAGGGTTGTATGGAACTTTGAATTGAAACACAAAGCGGCTGGCAAAACACAATCACTATATTTTCTCTCTTACAGGATAGCTGCGATGCAACACATAAACACAATATAAAACAATAAAACTGGATGACTGAATTTAACTTTAACACAACACAAACTGAATACTAAAAGATGCTTCTTGACAGGGCGAAGGCTTATCTGGTTCCGTACGGGTATTTCACTGTATCTTGCTCACGTAGGACTAATTTAGTACTGCCGACCATTTGGCCGGGCGGTCATATTTATACTCAAAATTAGGTCGTACAAGTAGTGGGTACTATCATGTGCCATATATTTCGTCATTGTCCAATGACAATGTAGGTTTATTTTGTCTAATATTACTCGGTAGCCACTACTTGTGGGTTATAACTGATTTCAACATTCAATAATTACAACTTATATACATTATAGATTGCTGTGCATGCTACCTAGGCTAAAAGGCTGTGATTCCGTAACATTTCCACCCCCCGTAAGAGGTTTCAGCCGATTACAGAGCCATCGGTAGGAAGCACAACAACCTTCACCGTGGGCCGACGCAGGACCCCATTATTCGTTTGTACATCGACTACACGGACTATATAATCATTTCCGTGGTACACCGCTTTGATCACACATATTACTCTATTATTGTCCACTATCACTACTATATCAGCCTCCGTGAGAAGGGTGTAAAGGACCTTCTCACGAGGCGCGCACTGTTTCAGTAGTCTATCATCGAACAACATGGGCTCGAGGGGGCGTGCTTTAGCTGACGCTGGTGAACCTTTCCGCAAGGCTGCCACATCTTCGGCGAAGCTTTCTGCCTGTATCGCAGATCATCGGCGCAGAACTCCGTGGTCAGCCGGCGTTTGCGACACCGGTTTATGAAGGCGGCGAGCACATGCGCCATGGTGCGCAGTGCCCGCGTAGAGAAGCGAGAGCCGTCGACTAGTCGCGGTGTAGATGCTGTCGTCACGCTGACTCGATGAACTCGCTCGAGATTCTCAGGCTCCGTCGCTCTCATCTCTTTGTAGGTGGGCCATTGTTCCTGGGGATCAAGAAGAAAAGGGGGACCAGATAACCATTCTCTACAACCACTCGACCAGTTCAATCTGGTCGCTTTGTCAGCGGGGTTGTCCGCCGAGGGGACCCAGCGCCAGTCACTTCGCTTCGATTCGCTATCTATCTCAGCTAACCTATGCGATACAAATTTCTGAAACTCTTGCGCTTCTGAGTTTATCCACTTTAGGACCGTTTTACTATCGGTCCACAGAAATCTACTTGTGATGTCAAGTCCTAATTCTATCTCAACAGTACGGGCTAATCTCGTGGCTAACACTGCCGCCTGTAACTCTAATCTGGGTATAGATACTACTTTCTGGGGAGCTACTCTTGCCTTACCCATTACTATGGCTGTTTCCCTTTCACCGTTAGCGTTTATTCCTACTAAATAAGCTACCGCGGCGTAAGCTAATTCACTCGCATCCCCGAATACATGCAATTCTAACCCTTCAGGTCGTAGTCCGTACCATCTTGGGATCTCAATTTCGTGTAAGGCTTGTAGGCTTTTAAGCCATTTAAACCACATATCGGCCTCCGAAATTGTCAGTTGTTCGTCCCACTGTATTCCTGATTTCCAGACTCTTTGCATGAGTATTCGCGATTCTATTATACATGGATAAAGGAATCCCAGTGGGTCGAATATCGACATTATAAAGCTCAAAAATTCTCGCTTAGTCGGGATAATATTACCGGTTACTATCTCGCCTGGTAAACGCTTGAAGGACAGATCGAAAGCCAACTTGTCAGTGCGCGGCGACCATATCATGCCTAGGGTTCTAGCTGTGGGGGACTCACCTTTTTCAAGCGCCACGTGCTCTGGTATCTCGGCTCGCAGCTTGTCGCGTAGCTCTGGTGAGTTAGTCACCCACCCCCGTATGTTGAAGCCGCCGGAACTATGTACCTGGGTTACCTCATCGATGAGTTTGTTGGCCTGCTCCGCTGTCCATGCGCTATCCAAATAATCATCCATGTAATGTTTGACTTTCACTGCTTCGACCGCATCTGGATATTTGTCTATGAACTCATCAGCATTTTTGTTTAATATATATATCGCTGTAGTGGGTGACGATACGGCACCAAAGATCATAGAGTTCATAGCGTACGTGTCAGGTTCCCTGTCGCGGTCTTTGCCTCTCCATAGGAAAAGTTGTGCCCCTTGATCTTCCTTTCTAATTTTAATTCTCAGGAACATATCTGCGATATCACCCGAAAAAGCAACTGGTCCTATGCGGAACTTAAACAATACTCCGAGTAGGGAGTTCAAAAGGTCAGGTCCTGCTAACAAATTATCATTTAAAGACGTACCTTTATGATTTGCGGCGGCGTCGAATACCAGCCTCAGCTTCTCTGGTTTGTTAGGATTCCTTACACCGAAATGAGGTAAGTACCATACCTGCTTTGCTGTAATACCGGCGTTCACCTTTCGAGCGTATCCTTCGCTTACTAGCTTGTCTATCTGCTCAGTGTATGCTTTCGCGTAAGCGGGATCTCGGTCGATCCTTCTTTCAATGCCTACCAGGCGTTGTCGCGCCTGCTTATAATTACATGGCAGTTCTACGTTGTCATGTTTCCATAGTAAGCCTACCTCCCATTGTATTCCGTCAGGGGTGCGCTTACTAGTTTTGTCTAGAGTGGACATGGCTCGTTCGACATCACCGTGCTTGCGAGTCTGCTCTGTGATGCCTATTGCCTCTAACTCGAACTGAGCCTTAACAGTTTCGTGTAGATCAGGAAGGGACATTGCAACACAATTTACAGAACTATTGCTACTATTTCCTACGGGTCCGTGGATTACCCAACCTAATCTAGTTAAGGAAGCAACTGGCTTACCGGATTTCCCTCGACGGATGTCCTGGCCGACAAGCAGGTCCCAGTTGTCCTGTCCGAGCAGGAGCAGCGGCTTGGCTCCCCTCATCTCCTCACATCCCAAATCTCGGAGGTGAGCGTTATCGCCTAATACGTTGGCAGGTACCGTCTGCGTGGGTAAGTCCATGTTCACTAATGTGCGGCACTTCACTATATGGCCTTGTCCGTTCGGGCCTCGCACATTTACTGTCACTCTTTTCGACGTATAGTCCGTCACTTTATGTCCGCGCGCACTTCTTATCGTTAACGGCACTACCGGCCCCTCGAGGTCATTCGCGAGAGCACTATCTAATAGTGACACTGTAGCACCATCGTCTAGAAGCGCGTAACAGTTGTGACTTCTACCGGAATCACTACTCACTGTGACAGGCATTATTTTCAGTAGAGCCCTTGACTGGCTCTCACCAACATTTGTAACACTCTCCATGGTATTGTTCACTGTCTGCGTCCTTATCTGGTGTAATGACACATGGTGTGAGAAATTACACTTCTCACAACGCTTAGCACGGCAGAGGTTCCTCGAATGTCTTCTTCCAAGGCATTTAAAGCATAGCTTGTTTTCTTTCGCTATTTCCCAGCGCTGATCTACAGTAGAGTCTATGTATCTCTTGCACTTCACTAACACGTGTTCACCTTTACATAACGCGCATTCTAACTGTCTGTTAGTTGTCTCTTGCGTCGTTTGTACCGTTTCGCATGTATCACATTGTACATTAACACGTTGCGTCTGACGTGTGTTTTGGAATGGCCGTGTAGTTGGCTGTGCGTTCTTATTAAATCTGGCTGCGGTAGAGGTTAGTCCGGAAACACTCGTGTTCATATGCACATAGTAAGAGGAGGCTCGAGATAGATGAGATAGGAAGTTCGCCAATATCTCTAAGTTTGGGGACACACGTAGATCGACTCCTTGCGTGTTATTCAGTCCCATGGCGAAATCTCCATACTGTGCGCGCTGTATTGGTGTTAACTTAGTTAACAGCTCTCCGACTAACTGAGGATTGTTAAGGTATCCCTCAGCGTGGATATTCTTTAACAGGGACACGCAATTCCTTACTGTCGTAGAAAACTTCCTTATCTCTCGGCCATTTTCACTTATTTTAGGCAAACTTCTTACCTTTTGTAATGCGCATTCCAATATCAGGTTTGGGTGTCCGAACTCCTCTTCTAACACCTTCATGATGTCCGTAGGATTCGTGGACGTTCTGAGAAGATCTTCTACCGCACTTTTGGCTTCTCCCTGTAGTGATGTCTTCAATCGCGCTAAATTTTCATACGGTTTGAACTCATACGTGGTTGTCGTATCCCAGTACATGTTCTTATACGATATCCAGTCCGACGGGTTGCCATTAAAATAAGGCAGTTCATAAGCTTGTCGGGGGATTGGTCTTGGTCGCGCTAAGTTTGCGATTGCTTCCGCTAGCTGATCCACTTTCTTATCTTTCCGCTCACACGAAGTATCTCTGTGCCCGCCTTCAAATCTCCGGTGCTCTGGCTCTCCAGCATACGCCGATCGCTGCGGGTTATCCCATTCGACGGTGTCACATGTCGGGTTCGCGTACACTGACACTCGAGGGACACTAGCTAACACGGCCGGTGTATTTAGCACTGCGGGTTGTTCGCGTTCGCGGTGTGGTATCGCGGCTACCATAGGCGCGCCAAGGGGCGTTTTCGACGCCATTATTATACGGGGTACGGCCGCGGCGGGCGGCACGCGGTACGCGGGTGACTCGCGATGCGCTTGGGCGGCGCTTGTCGGGTTCGCGGCACTCGCGGACTGTTCCATTTGCGATGGATATGGCACTTTGCTGGCTGCTTCCTCCTGTATTACTACTTGCTGAGGTGTAGTGTCAATCCATTGCTCTACTCGTCGCGTTGTATCTTCGGTGACACTATCTTCTTCGGCCGCATCTATCTCGGCTAAGTCAACTTCCAGTTTTTTCTTCACAAGACTCTCGCGTAAACGCACTATTTCTCGCTCTGCCTCATATTCCTTGCGTTTCCTCATATAGTCGGTGCTTCTACGACTAGCTCTCGAGGACGCGTGGCTCGAGCGTGAGTCTATCGTGGCGACTCGTTCCTTTCTAGGGTTCACTGGCGGGTCCATTATTCTGTGGTCAATAACGCGACCACCCGTCAGCGGAATCCTTGTTGTAGGCGCCAATCTTAATACGGGTGCGGTTGACGGAGATCCTGGGGCTGTTTCTGATGGTAAACCCGAATCGGTTCTTGCTTCTAACTGACGTGCACTTTCTTCGGCAGCTATCTTGCGGGCTCGTCCTCTTGTAGTCACTGTACTTCGCTCGCTCATGTTTGCGGCTATTCGTAGATCCGGCTCGAAGGACCAATAAATGTAGAGAATTCAGGCGCAGGGTTGTATGGAACTTTGAATTGAAACACAAAGCGGCTGGCAAAACACAATCACTATATTTTCTCTCTTACAGGATAGCTGCGATGCAACACATAAACACAATATAAAACAATAAAACTGGATGACTGAATTTAACTTTAACACAACACAAACTGAATACTAAAAGATGCTTCTTGACAGGGCGAAGGCTTATCTGGTTCCGTACGGGTATTTCACTGTATCTTGCTCACGTAGGACTAATTTAGTACTGCCGACCATTTGGCCGGGCGGTCATATTTATACTCAAAATTAGGTCGTACAAGTAGTGGGTACTATCATGTGCCATATATTTCGTCATTGTCCAATGACAATGTAGGTTTATTTTGTCTAATATTACTCGGTAGCCACTACTTGTGGGTTATAACTGATTTCAACATTCAATAATTACAACTTATATACATTATAGATTGCTGTGCATGCTACCTAGGCTAAAAGGCTGTGATTCCGTAACAATGAACTTCGAACAAAAAAAGTATTCCGTTTTAACTGCTACATTTACTTACGTATTTATTTGCTTAGTAATGTCTTAGGTGGTCACGATCGGCTCTAGTGTGGTCTTACGAGGACCTGGTGCCGAAGAGGACCGCTCCAGTGATTTTAGCAGATAGGAGATCGGCATACCTCCTCCCTGGGGCGGAGGAAGTTCATGTAGAATATCCACTGGACAACAAACATTTTTTTTAATGGTCGCGTTTATTACTACACTGTTTCGCACACTTGCAATGTCACGGGAAGGGTTAGTGACAGGCGTCGTTACAGATTTAAAAACTTATTTAGCTACCCACTGACTAGTAAAAAAAGAAGGACTCCGCGCCACTCATTACGAAAGTGAAGCACGGTATCGAACATGTGTGCGTAATTTGAGGGATACCAGATGAAATGAAATTTACCCACATTTTTTAGTAATAACGGTAATATTACATGTCGTAGTAATACTTTCATCAAAGATAAGATAAATGTATATAATATATAATGTAATCTTCATGAACTTTCTCCGCCCCGAGAAGGACGAAGGAGCATGCTGGACTCCTACCGGCTAAAACCACAGGGGCGGTGATAAGTATATATATAAGTAATAAGGGGGGCTCCAGGTCCTCGTAAGATCACACTTGAGCCACCCACGCTGGGGTGGTACCTAACTAGGAGAGAGCAGAGGAAAAGTAAGCACCTCTACCATTCTTTGAGATAGGATACGGAAGACGTTTAATTTCTTAGTTACATTCTTACAATGTTACCAGTAATAAAATTACTATTAACAATAAATAATATAGGTTTTCTTTCGTTGCCTACAAGCCTTCCACGAGAGACTACAAGCTTCATGCCACAGATAGACAGACGAACATAGTCCATGTCCATACATGTCCGTACAACTACCTAACATTATGTCAATTGAATCCGATGCTTCAGTCACAGATTACACAACATCACTCACGTGGACAACATAAACCTTAACCAGTCTGTGATCTAGTTTAAAGATTCAGAGATAGTAAACATTTTGATATCCATCTGTCGATAATAGAAATATAATTATGTATTAAATCATTTATTGGTCTGCAGCATGCTAGTAAACACGTAAAGATCATTATATCGAGGGGTGAAAATATGCCGGACACCTTTTTTTTTTTTTATTGATCCGGTGGAAATACCTCATGTACTGCATGCCGGACTCCTACCGGCTAAAACCACTGAAGCGGTCATCTTCGGCACTGGAGTCCCCCCCCCCCCTTAGTTCCAGGTCCTCGTAAGATCACACTAGAGCCGGGGTTAGCTACCCCTGTTCTAGTACCAAATCATCGCTATCAATTGTGTTAGTAATTAATTAAGGTGACGTCCCCGTCTGCGATTGTGTCTGATTAATGAGTCGCTCTGATGAATGCTAATCAAGCGTTTAGGCGCCAACGCGTAATTGTGACGTCATGGTGTGAATCACGTTAACTGTTGTGAGTTGTGTTCGATGGGCAAGGGCTCTATTCTGACGGAGGTTTTTTTTTTTTTGTTAAACTTCTCGCATACTGTTCTGGGAAATGTGGTTGCTTAACCGGTCATTTATGGCGAAGCCAAAAGAGCCCTCCAGCCAGAGCTGTGACGGAGGTCTTAAATTTGTCGTACTTATACATAGCCACCCGATATGTTCCCGAGTGTGTCGTGAAGGATAACTTCGCTTGTCTTGAATTCGGTCTATTTCTACTGATTTTGAATGCTATGACACACGAATAAATGTCACCAATTGCTTGTTTCATGAAGTAGCTGTGGAATGATCCGACAACAACTACTACTAACCAGATTACTTAACCTACGACCTGCTGGTCTGATGTGGCCCGCCTGGCTTTTGTAAGGGGCCCAAATGGAAGCTGTGAAAATGTTGTTCACTAAATACGAGTACATCGTTTATATACTTGCCGTACAGTTTGTTATCAAGAGCTGGATAAAACTAATTCTCAGTACACAAACATGATTTATGTTCATTCCAAAAATATTTACGTCAATTTAGAAATTATGACAAAATGGCCGCTACCAGCCTAAGAAAATAGGTACATACACCCGAAGAAAAAAGGTTCAGCATCTCTGAGCTAAACGGTGCGTCCATAACAATACACTAACTAACAGCTGTTGAGGTGTACGTAACATCCATTATAACAATAATGCACAATACTTTAATGACAGTTTGCTAATTTACTCGATCAATATTCGAGGCCATGGCTCTGTAATGACTGCTATAGACGTTCCAATCTATCGCCAACAATGTATTTAAGTATTGCGAGTGAGCTGTTGGTAAGAGAAATTAATTACTCAATTAAAAATTTCTAAATTGTGACGATAAATTGGAAGGCTTGCCTGCCATATATATAGCTGCACATTGAGCACTATTTTATATTAAACTTTTAACTAATTACTAATCTTATTTGGGTGCAACAATATCCCTTTAAACAATACACTCAATATTGTCTTCTGACAAAATATCCACTTTCAATTGGTCTATGGGCTTTTAGGAATATGTTAGTGACCCGATTTTAGAAAAAGAATAGAGCTTTGCCGTGTGGTGCCGGCTCAGAATACCACCACCCCATTTCCTCCCGTGGGTGTCGTAAAAGTCGATTAAGGTATTAGCCGGAGGATGGGCAGCAGCGTCCTTCGAGTACATTAAGAACTCAACTGCGATCGCCCACCCGTCTGCCAAGCGTGGCGATTATGGCAAAACCCCCCAATGAGCCCACAACACACCCATATCGGTAATTGTAGTGATTTTTGGGGGAGGCCTGTGTCCAGCCGTGGACTTCATTCGGCCGAAATGATGAGAACTTTTCGGGTCCGTACAAAGCCCTTTTTCTCTTTCACTTTTAATAATGTACCTACTCTCTATGGAACTCTGGCTTTGATTCGAACTCCAAAACTGTTATTGAGAGTAGATTCGATACCAGACCTTCAATTCTCCTCCAAGGACCTCGTGGAGTCCTCGAAAGTAAGGCCCTCCATAGTTGCACCCAACTCAATACTAACATATCAACAACATACTTGACCGTTTCCTTCTAACAGTTGCACTTAGCTTAGGCGTACATTTTGCGCTGTTACAGATCACGCATCAAACTCTCACTATCGACTAACGAAATAAAGGGGTGAGTGTGTGTTAGTTTGATGTCGCACGCACTCGCACGCAGACACGTCGGAACCAGAGCGGTTGCTCGCTGGACAGTCACAACACAATATTACTTGTTCAACAATCACAACACAAACATACCTCATATTCCGCAACAAATTCTATAACGTAAAAGCTTTTTTTTTTTTTACATTTTTTTTTTAATAAATATTGCCCCACACTAGGATTTCTCCTGTGTCGTGGGCGCGCTTACAGACATGAATTCCACACACAATACACCCAGACCCGGAACAACTATCTGCAGATCGTACAAATATTTGTTCCGTGCGGGAATCGAACCCACGACCCGGAGCGCAGCAGTCGACTGCATCAACCACTGCACCAACCGTGCCGTCGCTTTATACTATAACGCCCAAGAAACTGCTCAACAGTGCGTTTATCAGAAAACAAATTGCAATTTCCATACTTTGCAACAATGAATAAATACTATAGCAACTTAGCACAAATCAAATATATGTCACTCTTTTTTTATGAAGGGCTTCTCGCACTCATCCCAAGAAGGATCTAGATGCTTAACCGGACAAAACCCTTTTATAACGAAAACACTCACAAATAAAGAACCTACGCCGCTTGTAATAAAATGGTAAAATATGTTTTTATTTTTACTAGCTATTTAATTAATAATAATTATAAAAAATATCCCTGTAAGCTATCCTATAAATTCATAAATTCTCCCCTTGGAATAAAATTCAATATTTTGGTAGGAACCTGTTTTTCTCTTGTCGTTGTTTTGTGCAAAATTAATGTAACAAGTCGAATCCAGTATCAGCCATTTATATTGTTACAAACCCACAGGCTACTAACTATTATTGAAAGTGGAATCGATGAGTTAATATAACTAACGACAAACTACATTAATTACATAATATATTCTTAATTTTAATTCTTCTTTTTGGAGAGCATCTCAGCTGACTCATAATAACATACTTCACTTAAGAAGCCGGGCGGGGCGTACCTAAACTATCTAACTACTCAATCAAATGTAATGAAATTTATATGGAATGGAATTGCTCAAATCGGTCTACAAATCTCGGAGGAATCGGTAAATATACGTAAAAATTAATTAATACGCTTCGAATTGTGAGCCTCCTCCATTTTGAAATCGGTTAAATACTAAAATAAACACCGCCCCTACGCCAAATTAGATATCAATAGGACATAATTATATAAAGTAGCCATAAGTGAAAGGTTAGCGTCTATAAACTAGTAAATATATTTATTTATTTCGTGTTAATTATTGTCCGCTCGACTTTACCACGCGTTAGTTCGATTTTGCTCACTTCAGAGCGGCCAAAAAGTCTGGGGACTATATTAATGAATACGTATGGCAGTATATTCTACTCAGTTCACAGCTCACAAAGGAACATACACGCACTATACTATACAAATATATTACTACACATTACACTCGATTGTTCAGCCAGAAACTGCGAGAACGGCAGTAGAGAACACTGTGCATGCTGTACATGTAGCATGTATCCAATTAGAACACTGTATATATATATTATGTCGTATATAGGTGCTGCACGTTTCTTGTATATGTGGATGAGTATGTCGAATTATAATTTGTTTTCTGTAGACAGTTAACTATTTGACCCTATTTACTATAACTGTTATGATTAGTAAATTGTAGATTTATAGCTTTGTTTAAATAGTATTGCAGTGTGGATGTTTGTATGTTTTAAAGTATGAGGCTTCACGCTCAGACTGCTGAATGAATTTCAACGAAATTCGGCATGGAGGTAGATTATGTAATGAAATAATAGTTTACTTTTTATTTGAATTATGAAACGACAACTATCACTATATTTTAATATACGCCCAGCGAAGCACACGGGATCTTACGCATGTAGGAAGATTATAAGAACGATAGCTTGGGTGTTTATCCAGGTATCCAATGTTAGTAAGTTCGAACCCCACCCGCTTGCACGAGCATATTTACCTGAGCTGGAAGGGGCTGATGAGACCACCAGTACCGTGATGTGAAACATTACTGGTATTGTTTATTCAAAAAGAAGAACATGAATGTAATAAGGGTAGGCTCGTTTACATTATAACAGTCAAACGATATGCCGAACAGTTCACCCGCGTAAAGGGTTAATTTTAAAAGTGTACAGCGTGGAACTTTATCAGCAAAGACCATTACGAAGTGGGCAACATAGGTCGTTATGAACTCCACAAATACCCACAAAAAAGCCACAGAAGGAACACTTACAACGTGTCACTAACACGGCTCAGTGGCAAGCGAAGCAGTAGCTGACTACGCGATGTTTTTGCTACGATCGACGTCTTGGTGTTACACACACATGATTTTCCTCTAACGGTAACGGCCGCTACCGTGTACGTAACAACACATTTGCAGCCTTGCGTACGGTGAGCTCGTTAACGCACGTTGTTCTGAGTGGGCCCTCTGACCGTTTCATGTGCCTCTATTGTGTGCTTCAACTGTTATTACGTTTAGATAAACTTTTACAGTTTAACATAAAAATTAATATCTTTTATACTACGCAGATGCTTTTCACAACAATTTAAGTACAATGTAAACACGTATCGATACTAAAAGTAGGTAATAGTGGTATTAGGTACAATAATTTTAGTCAATGTTGTATGCTGTTGGCTAGATTAGACATGCAAGGTCATTTGTAACGGACTTAGATCGCCTCTACTGATGGTCTTCACGAAGCATATATTTTCAGTTTAAAAGAAGTGGAAATGTATAATTTTTATATGTAATTTTAGACACACTTTAAGAAATTAATATATGAAGCCAAAAGCTTGAGAGTATTATATGTTTATGTATTTATTTAATATATACTGTAGCTAGCATACACGTTAGCTTATCAGAAGGCTTCAACAATTTAAGAAGACATTATATTTAATGATAGTATTAGATGTACTTAGAGTAGTCAATGTTACTATAGCTTTGAAATTTATTGTATAAAATATCTCTGATACCTTACTTAGAATTCGTAGCAGTATGTTGTAGACGTCTACGAATCTTATCGTGGACCTATAATAGGCCTCTACGAGATGAATAAACCTACGGTTACAATAGGCTAGGTGTCAAAGACGTCAGAATACCAGTGTAATAATGCGGGTATAGTAATATTGCGTCGTCTCATGAATAGATATGGCACATAAGGCAACAAGATACCTCTATTGAGACAGTATATACTTCGATCACTTCATTGTGTACTTTGTTACTGAAGTCTTTTGTATCGTGCAAGCTGAAACCCGTCTGGAATTATATTAATACACCATCATGCTTTAAACTGTGCATACATCTGGAAGATCAGTGCTTTAATAATTCAGGGTACTGCACTGGTGCACGACAAATGTCACCAGTTTTGTAGGTATGAAGTAGTGAACAAATAACGGGGTTTGCATAATTCGTTCATTCAAGATAGAAGTAGACTTCAAACAGTTATAATTCCAAAATAAGATCGCTGATATAATAAGTAAACTGTACTAAGACAATCCATTTCCTGTGATGTTTATAAAATGGTTTATATTTCTAAATCTAAATCTCTTCTTTAATTATAATAGGGCGTTAGATACTAATAAATAAATTACTGTATAAACGGTTTTGAAAATTCGTTTCTATATGGAAGATCTGCTAGGAAATCGATAGACGTATACATGAGTGTACCTACTCAATCTCTCTACACACCCTCACTATTAATCTCGTGTCCTGTCCTCCAGGATCACGTGTCTGCACCTGCCGCTGGCCTCCAAGTGGGTCCACGTGGGCACTGAGCGGGGCAATGTGCACGTGGTCAACATCGAGACCTTCGCGCTCTCCGGATACATCATCAACTGGAACAAGGCCATCGAAGTGTGAGTACTCCATCTAATACTATCTTCGGATTCACTGTAATTATATCAGGAACCAACTGATGTTGTCTCTTTTTCAATAATTTTAATTTTAGCAGTTAACTTACAAGGTATATATTTAGTATTCTTAGACTGAAAATGTTATTCATCGTCTCTTTTTTTCTCTTTTTTAATGGCAATATGTAAATGCGATTCTACGTAGTTTCTATCATATTCTGACATAAAATAATACATATTAACATACTAAGATTTAGTCTGTCGTTATGCAGGTATTGTAATATAAAACGGCTGATTTCAATTAATGTCTTAAAAAGCGGCACAAAGCTCGGCTAATGTAACATATTCTATACATTTCTCAGGGTTTCCAGTTCAAATTATATTATTTATTTTATACAAGCAATGATATTATACCATAGATATTAAATGGCGTCCATATTAAATGGCGCGCAAAATTCAGTTTCGCTGTATGTATAAACCATAAACCTACAAAACTGCACATCTACCTACGCTGTAAGAAAGAAGATGCAAAAACTACGAGCGTAAAAGAGATAGCTATCTAAAATAACAACACTTATACTCTATGTCTTTGTCGCACTCGTGATAGACTATAAGTGTGTCTCTTTTCTTTGCTTGACCCGTGTTTCCTTCTTGACGGCATGTTTGGTGCAGTGGCTGATACAGTCGGCTGCTGCGCTCCGGGTTCGATTCCCGCACGGAACAAATACTTTATCCTAGTGTGGGGAAACGTATTAAATATATATATATATATCCTATAAAATAGCATTTTTATTCAAATGTTTTATTTATTTGTGGTATGAGATCCTCAATTCTTTATTCATGTTTGCTTGCTCATATACCCACGACGGCATTGCTATCACTTAATTAATAATAAATAGAGATTATGACAGCATGTGCTCGTTGTTCTGTTTTGGGCGAACTGATTGCGTGGTGCTACAATTGGGGGAGTTTTAGTTCTTACTTTTGGCGCGTATGTAACATATCTACCTCTTTTAATCTATAATATCATCTTATACAAGTATATCCGTGAACACGTCAGCAACAGACTCGAAACTCACTTTCGCACGATTATAATAAGTAAGTATCTGCTTACTTTAACTTGGTTGACTGTCTTATCCTAAAACTTTGACGAGATATCGTACACATCATCATCATCAATTCAGCCGAATGAAGACCACAACTGGACACCGGCCTCCCCCAAAGATGACCACAACGATCGACATGGGTGTTTTGTGGGCTCATTGGGGGTGTTTTGCCATAATCGCCACGCTTGGCAGGCGGGTTGGAGATCGCAGTTAAGTTGTTAATGTTAATATCGTACACAGGCATAGCATATTTGCAGTTGTTAGCAACATTCCTGTTAATCGTCGATAACGCCGTTGTAATCCGGAACAGCAATAAAGGGTACATCGAAGGGGGCAGATAAGCCGCTAAGCCATGCCCTCGCAAGCCGGCCTAATTGCCCATACTTAATTAATTGGGGGTCAGTTTACCCGACACCTAACACCGACGTGGCTAGCATACGACGGAAAACAATGAGGTCTTACTTCGGTGTGTTGGTGATAAAGATACCGTGGTCTGGGGTACTATTGGAAATTGATTTTTTTGGTCCGTATAAGTTGGCATTCCCATTAGTCAATTCATTGTCATTCTGAAGTTTATTTTGATTTACTTGCCTAGGTATTGAAAATAAATCAATAATTAAGGTAAGGTACATCCGTGTGTGGTTCCGGTTACGAATAGCACCACCCCATCTCATCCCTAGGGTGTCGTAAAAGGCGACTAAGGGATTAGACGGAGGATGGGCAGCAGCGTCCTTCGAGTACATTAACAACTCAACTGCGATCGCCAACCCGCTTGCCAAGCGTGGCGATTATGGCAAAACCCCCCAATGAGCCCACAACACACCCATGTCGATCGTTGTGGTGATCTTTGGGGGAGGCCGGTGTCCAGCAGTGGACTTCATTCTGCCGAAATAATGATGATGATGACTTTTGTGTCCCATGTAATAAATAAAAAATTGTGGTGGACTAAGGCCTGACCCGTTCCATCGTCAGACAAAGCCCGTGCCCAGCACTGGGGCAGTAATGGGCTGATTATATGTAAGTTATAGTTTGAAAATCCAATAAAACACGCTTTAATTGAATTATGAATTAAACAGCACAAAATATATATTTGATGTAAAATAAAACTGTGGTGAAAAAGGGTGCTCGATATCGAAGATTCTCGCTCGATATTGAGCTATGAGAGTAAATATAAGTAGAGAGATTGTCTTTTGGTTTTAAACAATCAACATTTTGCTTTTTAACCCTAAAAACCTATAAATTCGTGACTTATAGATTCAAATTCATTATTAACACATGTTTAGAGTATAATAATAACCTGTTAATAGGTTGTTTTTTTAATCATGAGCTGATGATCTGGGTAGTAGTACCAGGTCCACTGCTGGACTCAAGCCTACCCCAAAGATCGCACAGTGACCTGGCTGTGTTGTGTGCTCTTTGGGGGGTTGGGCCATAATCGCCACGCTTGGCAGGCGGGTTGGCGATCGCAGTTGAGTTGTTAATGTACTCGAAGGACGCTGCTGCCCATCCTCCGGCTAATCCCATAGTCGCACGACACCCACGGGATGAGATGGTTTGGTGCTATTCGTAGCCGGAAAATTATTGTAGTATCATCAATTCTTGATATGTATGATAAATTTGAACTTAATTAAATTTCAATTAATCCAGGAAAATTGAATTAATAATATTCCATTACATTCGTGTATAGTTACATACACAAGGTGAGCTAAAATGTGGTTGTAATGTATGGGATTCGTCAAAACAAATTAAACGAGCCCCAACTCGAAGGTTTTATTTGTAGCGATTGAATACTATCACTATCTTCCTCCTCCCTCTATTATCAAACCCTTGTTATGTATTTTTTTTTTTCTTATGGGACAAGCCCGCCACACATTCCCAACCACTGCAACTCCTGTAATCCAGGATCTACAATGGCGACCACCGAAAAGAACACCGACCAATGAAGGTCGGTGTGTCCCAGAGAAATGAAGAACTGTCTTGGAACCCGCAACGAAATTAATCAGAAAAGAAAATGGAGGAGTAGGAAAGAATATACGTTCCACTTCCCTCCGTAGCAAGCAGGAGACAGAGAAAATACTATAGGCCATAGGCACAATAATTGGGAGTGTACAACTAGGATAAGCCTAGTTGCCAAGCACCACGAGTACAAAAATGTTTATAAATATTTATTATATTATTTATTAATCCTAGGTCCTATGTTGTGAACTATTGTAACCGATTCCAATAGTAGGTATGGCAAAAACGCCTGAACGCACGGAAATTCGTCCTTGTTGCAACAAGGTCTGTATAGTAAACAACTCCGGATGTAACTTGCAAGCTGTCAAACATAATATTGCGTTCATCTTGCCAAAGAATACACTCCCACAGAACATGATGTGCAGACTGTTCATATTCACAGTCCGGTGTTGAACATTTGCAAAATGGTGAGACAACAAGCTTGCTTGTTATGTATAGAACTCGTTACAAAAAACAAAAGGAGCCCAAACTCAAAGGGTTTACAGGAGCCACTGAATAATTCCACGAATCTACTTTCTGGCTCCATTATCAGACCTCGTCGCCAAGTGTGTACCCAAGTTAAAACAAACCAAATGAGCCCAAACGTGAGGGTTAACTAGGTGCCATTTAAGAGTTCAGTTATTCACCTCTTGGCTCTATTATCAGATCAGTTGAATGGTAGCAAATTAGTGTACTGTCACCCGTATTCTTACAAAGTTTTACATCGATACGATAAAGAAATAGGTTAAAATCGACGTCCAAGATTTGTTTACATAGTTACAGGCGAAGCTAATAAAAACGTGTTAAAATTATCACCAACGTAGATAACGCCATTTCAATTATAGTAATATTCAAGCCAATATAACCTTTATTGCTCGAATCGCAAAAATAATAGCTTTGACGCTAAACAACTTTATAGCGAAACTTTAAAAATTAACACAAAGTTTTTTACCCTACTGTTCTAAGGTCACAATAGAGTAACAACCGTTTTTAGCTTTAATCTCTGACCCCAGTAAAGGTGACGCGGTATTAACGATATGATGTCCATAAATGTTTAATGTACGCAGACTACCTACATACATAAATCCGAGAGGCCACTGACTTACAATCCAATTATTAACCTTTGTCAAGTACGCGCCATTTAACTGACCTCTCGAAGCGGTAAATTGCAATAACCACGTTATTATAATTCCCACTGGGACAGGCTGAGGCAGTGGCCCCACATAAATTATGACCAGTGATCGGAGGTAGGTGACCGATTATACTACGTTATGCTAGTATTCAATGCCCGTTTAAATTAAGATTGACTCAATATACTACATGTAAAACTATTTAATTATACTTCATGAAGTACGGAAATTTTGTGCTTACCAAACGATATTATACCATAGATATGTTACGTCCATAATAAATGGCGCGCAAAATTCAGTCTCGCTGTATGTAGGTATAAAACTATAAAACTGCACACTTATGCTGTAAGAAAGAAGATACAATAACTACGAGAGTAAAAGAGATAGCTATCTAAAATGAGAACACGTGCACTCGATGTCTTTGTCGCACCTGTGATAGAATATATGTGTTGTCTCTTTTCGTTGCTAGGCCTGTGTTTTCTTGGGCATGACTGTTCTTCGGCACCCAAGATGGAGCTCCAGGTACTCCCGCCTCGCCTTTAAGCATATCTCGGAGGCGATGACTGTAAAGCGGTCACCGCCTCCAGCGGTGGGGTGTAAAACGGCCGCCCCCCAGGCCCATCTCAGGAAAGCCCATTTGCAAAGGGTCCCGTTGAAGCCTCGCTGTTTGCTGTGCTGCACATGGTGGCACGTGACCACGCGCGCGCTGCCGTCTTCCCGGGGGTCACCCGTTATAAGAACGCAGATTTCCCAGAAGCTGCGCACTCGCGACCCCTTAGACCCCCGCAATGATACGAAGACAGGAGGCTCGGGCGCGTTGGACATGGGCACCGGGCTGGTTGTTACCCCGGGGCCAAGTCCTCCTTCTCCGAGTGGGATCAGCCCTCTCCTGATCCCACTCTCGTCTCTCGTCTTCTTCTGGAGCATGACGCTCTCACAGAAGGAGACCACTGAGATATAATAGTCCTTCTATTTCAGAACGTGTCTTTGTAGGTAATGTAAACATAAAATGCCGTATAACAAACTCTGATATTTCTTACGAACCATATATATCCCTTCATAAGGCTCAGCGAGTATTTTCATGTCCCTCTAGCCTGGATCGTAAACCCTTGTCTCTAAACTATAGACGTTAGATCAATCGCACTGAATAATATTATATTTCATATGTAGTGTTCGGAGTGCTATAGTAACCCGAGCAGCCGATCGGAAGCTGCACTTCACCCGCGGCGCCGGGACGCGCCATGAATGGTAATCTTTACCTCACACATAAGCTGCGAGTTCGTCGTGTGGCAGTGTGCGCGACCGACATGCCTTTGCGTTATTAATTTATTACACAGATTTCATATGTGTCTGCAGTTTAAGTATAACATGCTTAAGCAAATGTCCTGCTGACGGTGGCTTTGTATTTTGCTTCGCGTAACTCCTAAAGTAGAGCTGAGTGATGACGATATATGCGAGCAATTTGTCTTCTTGGCGAAGTTAGCTGGAAATTGTTAGGTGCGGGCGGCATGTCTACTGGTTGTTGTGGTACGGCCTTTATTTAGGAGTGGATTTCCTCGGCTGATATAATGATGATCTGTCAGGGAGGGTCAACTAACTATCATATCAGATTACAGTACATTAGCACGTACATCCACTGAAGTACACCATTGTCTTTTAATTATATTTGTCTCACGTTACAACACACAACATAACCTACAAAAACCTCCCACAGGTAAACCTATCAATCAATGATTTACTGTGACTGGATTCAGTGTGGAAATATAAAACCCTATCTGCGATTCCACCCAAGAAACTGTCTTACGTGGGATGACAACCATTAAACTCATGTATCAAGCACAGAAATAAAATATAAATTTTTGTAGAAAAATATAGCACATAGTTAAAATTCACGTGACATTTTTATGTAGCGTCGGGCGGCTCGTTACTTGAAGCCCGCCGCTTCTGCCTACCCATCCACGTCGCGGCCCTTTACGGTTATGATCGCGACACAATACAGGCACTTTACGAGCTCACATAATGTCATATCTATGTTAGGCGCGATATCGTCTCAAGGATAATATGGCTTTAAAATCAACTTTATGCCATCGCCAGATTTAATGAAGATTGTCAAGGATTATGGCTGTGCTGAAGACATCAGATCATGATAAAAAATAACTCTATGCAATAAATAAATTACGATTGTTTTAAATATGTTTTTACGCTCATCACTAAGTAAGCCCACTGACGGACACGCTGTTAAATTATTCGTTCTTTTACTCTTTCAACCGGTGCTTTAAGCGCCTTAAAGCTCACTAGTAAATTATTTTTTTCAGCTAACATGAATTCTTATATATAACATATAAGCAATAAAACATATTAACGCTACGCCGACTTTACGTGCACGACGGCACGATTGGTACAGTGGCTGTGGCAGTGGCTAGTGTGGGGCAACGTCTTAATTTTTTTTTTATAAATTACACCATCGCGAAGGTAAGCAATCTTTGTTGTCACGTAAAGGAAATAATTCTGGTCACAATAAACTTAAGCTTTTTAATCAAGTTGGTATAAGCAGAGTGTAACCATCAGATGTGTGAGATATTTGTGTTATTCATGCTTGAGTAAAAATGTTGTATTGAGCTTATCGCGTGCGCCACGTGCAGCTATTACAGAATACGACGATGCTAATTCTATGCTGATATAAGAAGCGGAAGGCAGCGGCTGATGTAAGCAGCCGCGAAAGGACTCGGATTGGCAAGGATTACCTTGCTCTCTGGTTCTGGTTCTCTGTTGTAACCGTTTGATGAGTCTCACTCAAGTTCCTAGTTACATAATTACGTCTTATAGACCAGGGTCGATAATTTTTAAAACCAAAAAAAATCATAGTAGGATGAAACCCATTAGAAAAGGAGGGAAATATTATAAAAATGAAAGGAAAAATAATTTACGGGCGATCTGAGGTTGGGAAGGGGATGGGGGTGAGTTTTTAAGGGTAAAAAACGGTTTTTCTCGATTTCCGGCAAAACTAAAAGTCCTATCGAAAAAAGTCAAATGGCAAAGTTGTAGATAATAAAAAGATCAAAAACTTTTGTATTTACACTTTTTTCACATAACCTCAAATAATAAAAAAAAAAATTTCGAATTCAAGTTTTTTTTTAATTTTTGCATTTTCTGAAAAATTTTAACGTAGTAACATATATTTTTTTTTTCACCATCGGAAAGTAGAGATTTCAACGAACAGAAACCATACCAACTTTTTGAAAAAAGCTGATATTTTGACGGGTGAGTTTTCGATTGAAAATTAGGGTGTTTTTTCGATATTAATTCAAAATAAGGTGAAAAAATAAATATTTTTAATCAAATAAATTACAGCGTATTTGGGACATAAAAAGGTAAGTTTTCACAAAATTTCGTTAAAAAAAATTTTTTTTGTAAAAGATAAAAATAAAAAACCAAAAACTTGGTTTTTTGAATTTTTCACATAAATTTTGAGGTTATGTGAAAAAAGGGTAAATACAAAAGTTTTAGATCTTTTTATTATCTACAACTTTGCCATTTGACTTTTTTTGATAGGACTTTTAGTTTTGCTGGAAATCGAGAAAAACCGTTTTTTACCCTTAAAAACTCACCCCCATCCCCTTCCCAACCTCAGATCGCCCGTAAATTATTTTTCCTTTCATTTTTATAATATTTCCCTCCTTTTCTAATGGGTTTCATCCTACTATAATTTCTTTTCACTTTTCATTATTTTTAAAGGCTTCTACCCTGGACTATTAGGTTTTCGCCTGTGTGTCATCACTAAAAATGTTGCAAAGTGTTCGAATCATCAGGATAAACAAAACCATCTATAATATATGCGATGTAATCCATTTAAACGTGGTAATTATAATGCCGTGTGGTGCCGGCTGTGCTTTGTGGCGCTGGCTCAGAATGCCACCACCCCATTTCCTCCCGTGGGTGTCGTAAAAGTTGACTAACCGATTAACCGGAGGATGGGCAGCAGCGTCCTTCAAATATATTAACAACTCAACTATTTGGAACCGTGCAACTTAGATTCTGACGTTTCATAAGTGCCAATATTTGGTTTATTTGAAATAAAAATATTTGACTTTGACTTTGACTTTGACTGCGATCGCCAACCCGTCTGCCAAGCGTGGCGATTATGGCAAATCCCATCAATGAGCCCACAACACACCCATATCGGTCATTGTGGTGATCTTTGGGGGAGGCCTGTGTCCAGCAGTGGACTTCATTCGGCCGAAATGATGAATTATAATTCTTACTTACAGTAATATATACTGTGGTTGCTGACATCAGATGGCCGGCTCCGATTGGTAGACTGGAAACTTACCTACACGTTATGAGGACAAGTGTAGTCTGATAGTGATAACCTAAGTTCTAACGGCTACAGACGACTTAACTGTCAACTGAAAGGTTACATCTTAACGACGAACAATGTTTTCACCATTCACTCGTATAAAATACCAAAGAATATTTAATTAATATTTCCACAGGATTGGCCTGTTTGCGGTCCACTATCGACGCGACGGGGCATTGGCTGCCTGTCTTGACATAGTTATGCTTACTCCACTAAAATCAACTTCATCTCGTCGGACCCGTTTAGGGGGCCGCTACTTCATTATCTGCAGGGTAACATCAGGGTATCTGCACGACAGGCATGTTCGCTGCGTGGGCAGGGACGGTAGCGGACGGAGATAACGTGCGGGGTTGCAACTTAATTCATTACTGTGTTCCGATTTAAAGGGAGCTGTAGCTAGTAAAATTACTGGGCATAAGGGACTAAATAACTAACGTCTCGAGGTGACGAGTGCATTGTGGTGCCTCGCAGGCCAAGGCCTGCGTAGCATTACCATTATTATGGACGGGCGCCATGCTTACTGTCAGGCAAAGATCCAAAGCCATCTACACAGTGCTGCATGAACTCCTTCATCTATCTATACAATACAAATAAATAAAATTGAAGTGTCTGTTTGTAATGTCAAAATAACAGCTTTTTACTAAATGCACATGAAAGTATGTACGTTACATATACAAAAACACTTTATTTTTATTTTTTGTCTGTCTGTCCGTCTGTCTGTCTGTCTGTCTGTCTGTCTGTTTGTTCCGGGTAATCTTCTGCCTTCACTGGCAGATAGCTGATGTTATAAGGAATAACTTAGGTTACTTTTATTTTAGAAAAAAAATTAAGGTTCCGCGTAAAAAAATAAAACCCTTGAAATCCAATATATATATTCTATGTCAAGTGTCTATGTCGAAGTACTCTAAATTTCTTTTAAATTAAACGCGGGTGAAACCGCGGGTCCCAGCTAGTACCAAATAAACTCTGTACTAATCTTTTGAAAAGTTTCCATATCCATGAAATTTGAACCCTTCCAACTAAGTATTCTTGTGCTCCTATAGCTTCACTTGATAGTGCAATGAGCAGGGTTCAAACTAACAGCCTCTCATACAGCAGTTCGACGCTTAAGCCATTGGACTCTTGCCGGATTTCGTAGTTGGTCATAAAAGTAACAACAGCTTCCGGCGCCGGCTCAGGTGTTACGACGCGACGTAAGTGACAGGCCGGCAACTTGTCACCACTATCAACAGCACTTTAGTGTCACATACCTCGTGTAATGTGTTTCATGTACACGGGAAACATATATGTATAAGTACACGTCGTTTAGGGTGATATGCCATTAAAATAAATACATGCCAGTGAAATTCCCGTCAAAATCGGTACAGCCGTATCGGAGATTACCCGGAACAAACAGACAGACAGACAAAAAATATTAAAATTGTTTTTTTGTTATATGTACCGTATATGCTTTCATATGCATTTAGTAAAAAGCTGTTATTTTGACATTGCAAACAGAAACTTCAATTTTATTTATTTGTATAGATTTCAAAACTAAATGGGTATGAAAGCAATATTAAATGAGTGTGAAACCAACCAATGCCTTTATAATACAAACCACATCTTGGGCAAATAAATTGGATGAGTGGCCTGACACCCTTATACGTAACTAGCTGTGCCCCGCGGTTTCACCCGCCGTTTAATTTAAAATAAATCGGATTATTCATAAATAATTTCGAGTACTTCGGCATAGACAATATTTCCGTTTGGTATTAGTATAAACTGGTTTTCTTTATAGGCACGCACAGTTCGGCTCTCCTCGGTGGTCGTCGGGCCACCGCACTCGGTTCCCGACGCACCGTGTCACATCGCCCGCCCGCGCTATTACTTAGTTTTCACTTAGCGTTGTTTCTGACTTAGTTTTCTTTTTGCCCGACTCCTAAGGCATATTCATCATATCAGCCATAGGACGTCCACTGCTGAACAAAGGCCTCCCCCTTAGATTTCCACAACGAGCGGTCACATGCCGCTCTCATCCAACGACTCCCAGCGACCCTCACCAGGTCGTCTGTCCACCTCGTTGGAGGTCGTCTCACGCTGCGTTTTCTGCGCGGTCTCCATTCTAGAACTTTTGTGCCCCAGGGGCCATCAGTTCTACGAGCAATGTGCCCTGCCCATTGCCACTTCAGTTTACTAATCCTTTCAGCTATGTCGACAACTTTCTTCTACGGATCTCGTCATTTCTGATTCGATCTCGTAGAGAAATACTAAGCATAGCTCTCTCCATAGCTCGCTGAGTGACCTTGAGCTTTTTTATGAGGCCTATTGTGAGTGACCACGTCTCTGTTCCATATGTCATCACTGGTAACTGGTAAGGCCTGTTAAGTAGCCTACAACCCCAAGAATCGGGCTATCAAATGCACAAAGATTTTTTTCAAATCCCAATGCTAATCCCAAACATTTGCGCGTTCAAACAAAAAGACAAACAAACTCTTCAGCTTTATGATATTACTATAGATAAGAAAAAACAATTTTTACTCAACGAGGTGAAAATACTTTGCCGTAGTCAAAATTTGGATGGGTGACATGTTACCACAGAGGAAGCCCCGTGGGCCTCGGGTAACTCATTATCTAATGTGGGTCAGCAGTCCCGGCTGCCCGGCGCATACAAGTCCGTCATCAGATGCCGTCTACAAAAAAGCCATGACTACTTTAACTAAACTAAAGTCATGGACTTCTAATTATCACTGCGATGAGCGGGCTTGGGATATTTCCATAATCACCAAGCTTGGCAAGCGGACTGGTGATCATAGTATGTGGTTATTAGCAGGCGCGAGGATGGTGCTGTCCATCATGTTGATTTCAACCCTTAGGCGGCTTTTATGACAACCACTGTTGAAGACCCCCTGGTCTATTCTTAACCGGGAACCTAGTCGCTCCATACAATATATAAAATGAAATGATCATTTATTCAAAATAGACTAAGAAATTAGTTCTTTTTGAACGTCAGCGTGTATAAATAACATTCATAAAAAGATATAAATAATTGCACTTTAGGGATAAAATAAATACAAGTATGTACCATTAAAACAAACTCGAATGTACAACATTTACGGGTATTATGTGATAAATTTTGCTCACATACACTTTTAAATTAATTTCCTTTACAAATTGAATTGAAACTCAAAACCAGGCCAGCTCTATCGAACACAACAGAAATAAATTGAAACACTTTTGCAAGCGAATGGAATATCAAACGAACAATGCGTTTAGCCGAGAGTCGGTAAAGTGCATTGATTTGTTTGAATAGAACCACCAGTTAAAGGTTGAATATACGTTCAGTTACGAAATAACTTCGGTGAGTGATTAAATACAGTAGTGCTGTGAGTAAGTTATAGTGGAGTTGTATCTACTTGTCTCTCTATCTCTGTTCGGGAGCGTCAGTCTCCGTGATTGCGCTAACCTCAAAAACTACTAAACAGATGTTGATCCAGTTTTCACCAATCGATAGACTTTGATGTAGGTTTTAGGTGCACAATTTATGAAGTTCTGTACAAATTAACTGTTCCATGAAGCTTTTTTTCCATTGGGTGGCGAAACGGTTTAGCGGATTGTGATATCTAAGCAAAGCAAGTGCGGATCCCTGATTAAAAGAAAGAGAAGGTTATGGACTGAGTGACAGTGAGTCGTCCCTGCCCAGGTCACCCATAAATGACTAAAATTTATAAACTCCATTGTACAATACATAGCTATAAATATGTTAAGCACCTGTTTTCTATCCGGTGGAAATACTTCATGTAATTTTATAAGTAACTAGCTGGGACCCGCGGTTTCTCCCGCATTTCATCATCATCATATCAGCCACAGGACGTCCACTGCTGAACAAAGGCCTCCCCCTTAGATTTCCACAACGAGCGGTCACATGCCGCTCTCATCCAACGACTCCCAGCGACCTTCACCAGGTCGTCTGTCCACCTCGTTGGAGGTCGTCCGACGCTGCGTTTTCCGGTGCGCGGTCTCCATTCGAGAACCTTTGTGCCCCAACGGCCATCAGTTCTACGAGCAATGTGCCCTGCCCATTGCCACTTCAGTTTACTAATCCTTTCAGCTATGTCGACAACTTTAGTTCTTCTACGGATCTCCTCATTTCTGATTCGATCTCGTAGAGAAATACCAAGCATAGCTCTCTCCATAGCTCGCTGAGTGACCTTGAGCTTTCTTATGAGGCCCATTGTGAGTGACCACGTCTCTGTTCCATATGTCATCACTGGTAACACACACTGGTTAAAGACTTGCGTCTTGAGGCATTGCGGTATTGTTGACGAAAAGACGTTGCGAAGTTTCCCGAACGCTGCCCAGCCGAGTCGGATTCGACGATTGACCTCTTTCTCGAAGTTGGACCTACCTAACTGGACAGTTTGTCCTAGGTAGACATACTCGTCAACAACTTCGAGAACAGAGCTCCCAACGGATATTGGGATGGGCACGACATGGGCATTTGACATGACTTTTGTCTTGCCCATGTTCATCTTAAGGCCCACCTGTTGGGAAACTCTGTTGAGATCATCGAGCATTGTGCTGAGCTCTTTGAGCATTTAATTTAAACCAAATTTAGAGTACTTCGACATAGACACTTGACATAGAATGTATATGTTGGATTTCAAGGGTCTTATTGTTTTCGCGCGGAACCCTAATTATTTTTCTAAAATAAAAGTAGCCTAAGTTATTCCTTATAACATCAGCTATCTGCCAGTGAAAGTCCCGTCAAAATCGGTCCAGCCGTTTCGGAGATTACCCGGAACAAACAGACAGACAGACAAAAAAAATTAAATGCATTTTTTGTTACATGTTCCGTATACACGTTCATATGCATACAATGAAAAACAATGAACAATGAAACAGACACTTCAATTTTATTTATTTGTATAGAAGATTATGACTTCTAGTCGCAAAAAAGGCCGCTGCGTAAACAACCGTTCCAATTACTTGGAATGGAATTAATCTTGGAATGTCTCGTAACGTTATATGAGTTTCAAAAGGTGGCAGTAACCCATTGTGTTATCGAAATTGCGATCGAAACCTGAGTTCGAACAGTAGGGCTCCTGCACTGTCGACGGGAAGCCACTCAAAGCTGTTCAAGCTTATTCAGCTAAATAAATAAGCTTGTTCCAGAGGTTGGATGGTTTATCAGAGGTACTTATAACACTTTTTTTTTGTTGGGCATCTAGCAGATATTTCTGGCGAAGCCAAAAAAGGCCTCCAGCCAGGCTTAAGATTAATATTGAAATCTAAGTAACTTGCTAAGGGCGCCCCCTGCGTGACCCGGACCTCAGCTTAGGGGATTGCTGGGGATAAAAAGCTGTTGCGTTTGGGGACAGCTGGATCGGTATTATTTAATTTGTATTCGGCGAGGAATGTGTAACCCATATTGCGATCTTGTTTCATACGTCGTAGCTGTCCGTAAGCTTGCTATGTGGAGCTATCTGAAACCCAGCTCTGCAACATTCCACTGGACCGGGGCCATTTTCGACCTCGTAGAGCATCCCATTTATAATTTAAGCGTAATTTATTTTATTTTCTTTCAATGGTTCAAAATATATATCATGGTCAGTTAAAAACATGATAATATATTATTGCCAATAAAACCATTTGACAATCACTTATAATGAATTACATCCTTTTGCCGATAACATACTGCATTTGCCGTGTGGTGCCGGCTCAGAATGCCACCACCCCATCTCCTCCCATGGGTGTCGTAAAAGTCGACTAAGGGATTAGCCGGAGGATGGGCAGCAGCGTCCTTCGAGTACATTAACAACTCAACTGCGATCGCCAACCCGTCTGCCAAGCGTGGCGATTATGGCAAAACCCCCCAATGAGCCCACAACACATCCATATCGGTGGTTGTGGTGATCTTTGGGGGAGGCCTGTGTCCAGCAGTGGACTTCGTTCGGCCGAAATGATGATGATGATACTGCATTATTTACTGTTAGTGCCACTATAAAATTATTCATACAACCACTAAATATTGAGTGGTTAGCTGTCATTGCATTGGCCAGACCGTGACCATTTAAGGTGGAGGGCCAACTAAATGGGCTATATAGTCTGAATATCAATCGAGGATGGGAGGCTGGTCGTTGTGATAAGGGGCGCTAGTAGCGGAAGCCGATCGTAGCGATAATGGCTGTTGGTATTAATTGGGTCGTATTGGTGTCAGTTTGCGTCATGAAGTTGTAATCTTTATCTACTCTATTTTGTATAATATTAAGACGGCGCGGTTGCTGCAGTGGCTAAGCTTCCGGTGCTACATGTCGTGGGTTCGATCACCGCACAGATGTAATGTGCGTTTGATATACAGGTGTGGAGACATTGTTTATAAAAAATAAATGTTGTATGTACCCCATTACTGATCCCCCTTGGTCAAGCACGAGTCGCTAATATTAACAAACCCCGGTAACATTGTTTTCGTGATTGTGTTAATGTACACATACGTACGTGTGGTGTCGGCTCAGAATTCCACCACCCCCTCTCTTCCCGTGGGTGTCGTACAAGTCGACTAGGGGATTTGCTGGAGGATGGGCAGCAGCGTCCTTCGAGTACATTAACAACTCAACTGCGATCGCCAACCCGTCTGCCAAGCGTGGCGATTATGGCAAATCCCCCCTATGAGCCCACAACACACCCATATCTGTCGTTGTGGTGTACTTTGGGGGAGGCCTGTGTCCAGCAGTGGACTTCATTCGGCTGAAATGATATGATGATGATGAAACAAAATATATATTTAAAATCTCGCACAAGCAAAACTTCGTCCGTTTTCAACCAAAAACGGAATACCGTTACAAAACGTTATGTGCATGCCAACCTGCTAACCCGTCACGTGTACATCGCGTTGTTCCACATCGATCTCGCGACACTAACTCGTAAACTTTTACACTCGCGTCGCAGAGGTGACCTCAGCATAGTATTGTGTCTGTCTGGCTGTTTTATTTCTATTGGCTTATTGAACACGTGCTGCAAAGCTAGCTTGTGCTGGTCGTAAAAAATATCTGTTAGATGTGCCCAAGAATGCTAACTAGCTCTTGAATGTACAGAGCATACAGTATAGATATAATATCCATCAACATACTATATTTGCTCATTCATCATCATCATTTCGGCGGAATGAAGTCCACTGCTGGACGCAGCCCCCCCCCCCCCCCCCAAAGATCATCACAATGATCGATTTGGGTGTGTTGTGGGCTCATTGGGGGGTTTTGCCATAATCGCCACGCTTGGCAGACGGGTTGGCGTTCACAGTTGAGTTGTTAATGTACTCGAAGGACGCTGCTGCCCATCCTCTGGCTAATCCCTTAGTCGACTTTTACGACACCCACGGGAGGAAATGGAGTGGTGGTATTCTGAGCCTGATAATATCGTTTAACGAATCTGTAATAATCAATTCTCATTCAACCCTACGTCATTTCGCCATAATATTGGCATTTGGTTGTACGTGCTTCGTATGATACAACTTGCCGCTTCCGCTTGCTTGCGCTGCCGCTTGTTGGCGTAGGAGACAAAATGATTTACAATAATAATTTTACATACTGCTCCTGTAACTGCTTACAACAAATATTGAAACGATAAATGCGCTAAACAACTAATACCTATTGGTTCAAATAATCCTCACGGCAAAGAACTGAGCTATTCGCAGTCAATTTATAATCATTATGTAGATTGCTACAATCGATAGCGACGACCGATGGCCCACTACAACGCTACGTTCGTAGTAGATTATGTTAGATGCTACGCCTCGATACCGATTGCTACGACCCACGCTACGACTCGTAGCAGGAGTTTAGTGTTGCAAATGCCATCGATGCTTTGATTTAGGATATCCAGCCTTTTCTAAATAAAAAAAATGTAAACAAGCCCACATCGGTCTTGTATTGAGTCACTTATTCTATTTGAAGAGACTAACTCCGATTTAGCTGTATACATCACTAAAATACTGCAATGTTTGTCAGATATAAACGTATGAGTTGTTTTAAACTACATTAAGTTTCAAAGCATTATCTCCTGCAATAACGCGACAACCCCCATAAAAGTCACATTAACCTCATATATATTACATGAGTTAATCGCACTTCCTTGTCTCGTAGCGCCATCATCTTAGTTAACTACAGTTACGAGTAAGTGGCCTTGGTACGTGATATCAAGTCATCGGTAGAAGGCAAGAAGAAGTTTCTAGAAAAGTCTTAGACTTAGCAGTTATTGGGTCCCATGTACGAAAATTGATTAACCACGCTAGCGTTAGCGTAAAATTTATTTTTTAATGTTACCCCGTTTAAGTTAAAACATGATTCACTCTTCATTCTCGGTACAGCATCACCCTCACAGCATACGTACGTTTGTGTTTTATTTGAACTCTGACAATATACACATCTGCATGAGCCAAAATTGTTAGCTGTTACACCATCTCTCGGAATCTTCAACGAATTCCAAACGGCCGGGCGCGCGGCTCCGTGCTCATTTTAATTTGCTTATATGCTTCACGAGTTAGCTATTTATTAGTTTCCTGGAGTTTGGAGTCGAGCCTAAATCTGGGATATATTCATTTTGTTAAATAGTGCAACTACAGTTATTGCCGTTGTTGTCGATTAAATTTCAATACTAAAAACCCTTTGTGTAGAGAATTACTTTTATTTATGAAGTATATATTTGAATAAAATTTCTACCGGACAAACGAAGTAAAGTAGGCACTCGCTTACAAAATAATTAGAATTTCCAATTTCATTCGTTGGTAGATTAATTAAACTTCCATCAAAAGCGAAATGTTTTGTATTGAGCCTTTTGTGAAGCGGGCGCGTGGCGCGAGCGTGGCGGGTGCGAGGCGTGGGCGGCTGTTGGCCAACTGTGCGAATTACAGACCTGTCAGCGACACACCCCAGTTTAAGCTTTGTTTAGCGAAGTTCAGTTTATTTCGACGTATACCTGCTCTGGTAGCGGCGCAAGTTATATTTTATTATTACACTTCCAAGTTGAAACTAACTTTTAATTGCGGCCAGACTCGTGTGAACTTTGTTCGGACTAGTGCCAGATCATAAATCAACTACTAATATTACTAAGCGGGAAGTTCTTGTAAACACCTAAATAGGTATATATATATACAGTTTAGGAGTTATACGAATGATTGGTTAAGATACCTAACTATTGGGTTTAATAATCAATCCCCATATTCAGCCTTTGAGCATGCAAAACTTAAAATTATTAATCACATACATTCAAATCATCAAGTTCGATAATAAATCCAAAATAAATCACAATATAAAACAGCTCAAGAAATAATTATATAAAAAGAAAAATATCAAATAGTAGTAATAACAGTAACAAATCAAGTAAAAAAATGGAACATCGTTAATTTACAATTAATTTATCTAATCCTGATCCTCCATATGCTCTGTGACTGAATAGTTTGATTTAGCCATAAGTAGAGCGCGCAATCTCTTTTTAAACAAACTGAAGCTACTTTCATTTCTTAATTAAGATGGCATTTTGTTGTATATTTTTGGTCCCACGCAACATATTTAAGAGTGTAGTTTTGGAAGGCCGAGTCCATAATTTGTCCAATTGAAGTTTTCTAGTACGATGCTTAAATAAATGCAAATTAGATTTAACAAACAGCAATGTCTCGTGTATATTGTTAAAATACCTGTAATTATTGTATTAATTTTATATAGTAATGTTCTGTACAGGTCTTTTTGCATAGTATTTGTTAATTATATGGTAATCGACCAAACGATTAGTTGTGTGGATTAGTATATTTGTGTTATCCTATGTTAGTTTAAACAAATATTTATTTAGATAATTGAAATGAATTATAAAATATTGTATTGATTATCGTGTCAAATAAGATCAGTTGGTTTTGTTTATTAATGTTTTGATTATGTAATTAATGTTGTTTATTTAAATAATTTGTTTATATATTCAAAGTATTTTAGAATAGTTTTATTTACTACGATATGTCGCCTTACAGTATCAAAATCAGTAATGAAACATTGTATTGATTAATTAATAATTATCTGTGGTAGGTAGGAGAATATATATGTACATTTTTGTGAGTTAGAATGTTACTTACTTAGCAGCTGCGATTGTGAAAGGAAGATTAAAAATATGTATCTTAACCATTTGTAATAAGAAGTAAAATAAATAAATAATTGGCAGTGGATATCTAGTTTCAACATTATTACTTCTAGCGATCTAACAAATCAGAAGTGGGATTACTACGCGTCGTTTTACGGTCAAATTGTACTTAATACCTAACGATTTTTCTTTATTTTAGTTTTGCGATTTAAATTATAAAAATGGACGCGACCCAGATTGCGTCCCGAAGACGCTCGATGTCGTCAGTGTGGAAGTCTCCTTGAGGAAGTCCCAACATCGAGACGGTGAACGAGCTTTACGAAATCGTGATGAGAAGCGGCAATCACGTCATGAATCACGGTTGCAATCTCGAAGTAAGGATCGACAACATATCCGGAGGTACCGTAAGCATATGTCGCACTCTTCGTGGACTGAATCATCATCTGAAGGTACGTAATGTTATTCTAATAGTTTGAACTTGACTTTGACCGAGGTCGCTTATATCATAAGAAAGAGAGCACGCCGCTTAATAGCGATGACTGTTACGTTTCAACGTACCCTCATCTGCGCGTTTAATCAGAAAATTCTATTACGTTGGGAACCCATCGACGAAAGAGGGAATTAGTACCAGATCAACATTCTTACATACCGCCTATGAACACAGTTTGTACACCAAGTAGCAACAGTTCTCGTACTAGTGTCGATTTGATCGAGACAATAAATAAACTTTACAAGCTATAGCAACCGTAAATCCGCAAGCTAAAAAAAAAAAAATATACACCCTTTAATGTCTTACCTGAGTTTGGTCCCAAAGTTAGAAATCAAACGATACTTACTTGGTTAACGAATGTGCTGAGATCTATGGTTGGGATAGTAAACAAACTGCTCATTACGCTCTACCGAAATTGATGCAAATAGCGAAGCGTTGATATGAGGGGCAATCTTCTGTTATACTCACATGGGATATATGGCAAGAAAAGCTTAAAGCTGCTTTTCTCACTAATGTAAATGATGAACATTTATTAACAGAAATGCTTAATTTAAAAGCATGATTTAGAGGATTATTACGATGAAAATTTTAAAGCTCTAAATCGTTATCATATAGTGTACCGCATAGAAGATGGATCAGTTCTTTATGGCACTGAGGCTGTAGGGTTTGGATAATGTTGATAAGTGGTTAGGGTTTTTAAGGGTTAGATTTATCGCGAAATTTACTGAAAGTAGTAGATAATAGAGTTTTAAGATGTTTCAATTGCCATGAGGTCTGACATGTGGATTCTAATTGTCAAAAACCTCTCCCGATATGTCAAAAGTGTATGAAAGTAGGTCATAATGATCCTAATTGTATGAGAGAAATCAAAAAGGAAAGGGCTGAAGTTAAGACATTATGACAAAATAAAACTATCAAAATTAGTTACGATTATTAATTTAAAAACTTAAAAATGTTTTCGGCCATCACTTTTACGTGATACATAAACTTAACATAAAAACTTACCTTCCTTGCATGGATTCGGCATCGCGATCATATATCCGCTAATTATATACAACTTAGAGTTGTTTGTAGATCGAGTTATAATAGTGGTCGATTTGGTCAGTTCAGACGATTCATTGAGTTACAACATTTTACTAGGACAGACCACTACGGAGCGGTCCCACCAAATCCGTAAGACTAGCAGTAGGTTAGAAATGACGTTTAACAAAGACAATACTAGATGTAAAGCAAATTAAAATTTAAAATGTTGTAAATCGATAAAATTATATGTTAGATGATCTCTTGAAGCATAAAATCATAAGGGAGTCAACCTCACACAAGGTGAGGTGTAAGGTAGCTTCACTCATAATAGCAGCAAAGAAGAATACCGGAGATTAGCGGTTATGCGTGGACTACCGCGCATTAAATAGAGAGACATCTAAACAGCATTATCAGGTTCCACGGATTGAGGACCAAATTGATAGGTTGGCCAGAAGTAGGTATTTGGTGCGCTTGATATGGCTTCTAGCTACTATCAAATTGGCTTAATTGAAGAGTCAAAAGCTAAGACTATGTTTGTTTTATACCAGACGGACAGCTCTATGCTACACCGCGTTAGCCTATAAGTATGACATATGGTCCCGTCCAAAAGTTTTAAGCACGGTATCGATAAGTTACGAATAATACTTGAAAAATAACCCGATCTTAATTTGACCACACAAAAACATTATTTATTTCAAGAACGAGTAGGTTATTCTGGGTTTGAGGTATCTGAACATGGTATACGACCAGGTTTACGTACAACAGAGTCAGTAGGCAGTTTTCCACTCCACAGCCATAACGTAAGATAATTTATAGGTTAGCCCTATAAACTTCCTTCTTAACGTTTTTTATTAGAGGGTTTGCTGAAATTAAGCGTCTTTTGACAATTTTATTGAAAAAGGGTGTGACGTGAGTTTGTAGGATAATTCAATGCGTTCATAAAACTTAGTTGCTTTGACTTCGCGTCCTGGTTTACATTTTATGACCCAAAGTTAGATACTTGAATACAGACATATATGAGCAAACATGGTGCAGTATTAACAAAATCAAGATAATGGCGTTTTAAAACCTACAACATTTAATAGCAGGAAAAATAATAAATAAATGGTGAAATAATGAAGGATCTAGTTTATACCGGGTAACCGAACATGGATTTAGGTCGGTTGTACCAGAGGGCTGTAGATAGCAGATTTTGCAAAAGAATCATGACGGAATACAGCACTTCGGATTCAAAGAGACGCTTTGGATTCAATAAGACACTTGAACGCATAAAATACCACTATCGGTTCCCGCGAATGCGTTGATTCATTTAAAAAGTATGTGAATGTATGTTTGGATAGTAATAATAATAATAAAAGTAAAAGAAAGAACTCGTATATTCTAGTATGTTGTAGACGATTCCGAAAGTTTATAGTTTTAAAAGCCGTCAAAAATTAAAATTCATGCTGTTCTGTCGCGGTTTTGCGTGACTATGTTGGTACATTCGGTGTACCTGGTCGGTTGTGTACTGACCAAGGTACATTTTATACAAGCTTTAAATTTAAAACTTTAATGAGTGAGATTGGTACGAAACACATTTTAAATGCCGCCTCCACGGGCTACTGGTCTAGTGGAGAGGTACAACGGAACAATTCTCTGTCCGCTCAAAACTACAGATAAGATGGACGTTTATGGGACGACCGCTTACTGTAGGTCCGATGGGGCCCAAATAATTCCGTAAATAAAGGTGCAGGAAAATCTTCATCGGAAATTCTATTCAGTATTAAACTAATAAAGGCTGTATTATATCTGAAATAAAGTTAGAATTTTGTGAAAATGATGATAAACAGGATGAAATTTATAACGTAAAAAGAGTAAGAAAAGAAATCGAATATCATGTTAATGGGTGAAAATCAAGCAAAAAGGAAAATTCTATGAAAAGGGGGGATGGAAGGGAGGATTAAAAATCCACGAAAATTTAAGTTAGGAGGCTCGTTATGATAGAAAGAGAGACTGAATAAAGTTGAGAGTAAAAATTGTAACCTAAGTTATCAGGTTCGTATCGAATAATAAAAATATTCAATAATGATAGGTATAAAGTTATCGATACTTCGATGACTAAGAAAAGTTCGTCAGCTTATAAAGGGGTGTAAGTTATGGTGAAAATGGGAATGATTTATCAGAGAACAAAGAGAGTGATAGTGAAAAATCGGATGAGGTAGATGGAAAATAGAGTGTAATCAGCAGGGTAAAAGTAATAAATTCACAATCGTTACTACAAATTGTTTATTGATATTATCTTTGTGTATGCAAAATCAATGTGAAAACACCACAAGGTGTGCGATGCGTAGTATATTTAATGCACAAGGTGTGCGATCTGCAAAATATGCGAAGCACAAGGTGTGCGATGCATATTGTGTAAAATGCACAAGGTGTGCGATCTACGAAATATGCGAAGCACAAGGTGTGCGCTGCATATTGTATAAAATGCACAAGGTGTGCGATCTACGAAATATGCGAAGCACAAGGTGTGCGATGCATATTGTATAAAATGCACAAGGTGTGCGATCTACGAAATATGCGAAGCACAAGGTGTGCGATGCATATTGTGTAAAATGCACAAGGTGTGCGATCTACGAAATATGCGAAGCACAAGGTGTGCGATGCATAGTATATTAAATGCACAAGGTGTGCGATGCATAGTATATTAAATGCACAAGGTGTGCGATCTACAAAATATGCGAAGCACGAGGTGTGCGATGCATATTGTGTAAAATGCACAAGGTGTGCGATCTATGAAATATGCGAAGCACAAGGTGTGCGACGCATAATGTATGAAATGCACGAGGTGTGCGATCTACGAAATATGCGAAGCACAAGGTGTGCGATCTACGAAATATGCGAAGCACAAGGTGTGCGATGCATATTGTATAAAATGCACAAGGTGTGCGACCTACTAAATATGCGAAGCACAAGGTGTGCGATGCATGATGTATAAAATGCACAAGGTGTGCGACAAACAACATATGCGAAGCACAAGGCGTGCAATGTGTAACATATGAAGTGCATAAGTGGTGTGCCATGTAATAGACAAGTTTAACTAGTGCAACAAAGTGTATCTACTGATAAGTATATATTACATATCCATGTTTCCGAAACATCGAATGAATGAATTTATACGTTTTAGCAATCACACTCACGAACGTTTACATTAGTACTCATACGATTTATATTCATATAAAGATATGAGCTTACCAAGCATTTGTTGGTACCTAATAATAAAGATGTATTGTATTGTATAGTAAACTAGCTGGGACCCGCGGCTTCACCCTCCAAATTAAACTAAAAGAAATTGGATTATTTAAATATAATTTAGAGTACTTCAGCATACGACACTTGACATAGAGCATGTATAATATTAAGGATTTCGTGGATTTTATTTCTTTTGTCCGGAACACTAATAATTTTTCTAAAATAAAAGAGGCTTAAGTTATTCCATATTACATCAGCTACCTGCCAGTGAAAGTGCCGTAGAAATCGGTCTAGCCATTTCAGAAATTAGCGGGAAGCAATAGATAGACAGACAGACAAAAAAAATAGCTTTTTTGTTGTGGATGCCCTATATATTTTCTGCATTTCGTAAAAAGCTGTTATTTTAACATTATAAACATACCTTCAATTTTATTTATTTTATATAGATACAAAAGGTCATGAATGTAAAAAAATGGGATAGTTCAGATATCGTAATGTATTCTTTCTATTTCTTTGTTTGTATTACACGAGGACGTGTATACAATTATCAGGATGGACGAGTTGTTAAAATACCTGTAATTATTGTATTAATTTTATATAGTAATGTTCTGTACAGGTCTTTTTGCATAGTATTTGTTAATTATATGGTAATCGACCAAACGATTAGTTGTGTGGATTAGTATATTTGTGTTATCCTATGTTAGTTTAAACAAATATTTATTTAGATAATTGAAATGAATTATAAAATATTGTATTGATTATCGTGTCAAATAAGATCAGTTGGTTTTGTTTATTAATGTTTTGATTATGTAATTAATGTTGTTTATTTAAATAATTTGTTTATATATTCAAAGTATTTTAGAATAGTTTTATTTACTACGATATGTCGCCTTACAGTATCAAAATCAGTAATGAAACATTGTATTGATTAATTAATAATTATCTGTGGTAGGTAGGAGAATATATATGTACATTTTTGTGAGTTAGAATGTTACTTACTTAGCAGCTGCGATTGTGAAAGGAAGATTAAAAATATGTATCTTAACCATTTGTAATAAGAAGTAAAATAAATAAATAATTGGCAGTGGATATCTAGTTTCAACATTATTACTTCTAGCGATCTAACAATATGGAAACAAGTAAGTGTTAAAATTTTCAAGACCTTGAAATGTTGTTGTTGTCCTATTTGTTTTAAGCAGCAAATTATAAACTTGTAGTTCTAAATTGGTCATAGGTTTTATCAAAATATTTCTAACATTTTGTTTATATGACACAACTGTAGTGTATCTAAGGTTGTATAAAAGCACTTTTTTATCATACATATATGCAAGCATTGCCACCTAGAGTCCCAAAATCAGGAAATGCCTAATACACGTAAAACTAAGCATGTATAGCAACTGTATTCAAATATCCGTACGTCTACGTTTATTAAATCTGCCGCCTGATCTACCGTAAGTCGCTTATTGTGTTATCAAGGAAACTCGTGGACGAGGAATACAGAACTTGGAGATTTATTTTTCTTATGTTTTGTGGGGTCTACTCCTCCATAACATAAGTGGATAAACTTTATTTAAAGTTAACTTTATAATTGCTTGGAATAAAGTCATCAACCTATTTAGATAGATCCATTACGTAGATACCTGTTTCTCATTTATTGATATAATTTTTGCTGTTTCGTGAATGTCGACAGAGAGGTCGTCTTAAACAGTATAACCAACCGTTAGTGCTATTTTAATGTCAACGCGTACCATACAGATAAAATAATAAAACGGTATAATTAAAAATAGCAAGCAGTACAAACATTTGCAATCCTTCATTAACTGTATCTCCTTGTGTAATCGGATTACAGGGGACTTCCTACCACAGTACACGAGACATATAATTTAATTAGTCACGTCCCTTCCCTTCCCAGTAATAAGATAACACGAGACCACTCATCCTGTGACTCTATCTTCTACCGTAATTCTATCGTTTTCTGAGTACCAGGTGCAGCCATACGCCTGTGTCGCGACATGGCTTATTTAACTCCTTTTTTATGACTGTGTGGCTAAGAAAAGCACCACCCTATCTCATCCAGTGGGTGTCGTTAAAGGTGACTATGGGATTAGCCGGAAGACGGAAAGCAGCGTCCTTGTTAAACATTTACTATGCAACTGTGATCACCAACCCGCCTGCCACGCGTGGGCACACAACACAAACCCAGACCAGTCGTTGTGGCAATCTTTGGGGGAGGTCTGTGTGCATAGTGGATTTTATTTGCCTGAATTATGATGACTCTTTGTCTTCTGCATTGTCTTTCCCCAACAATGGTGTCGTCAGCATCCAGTCTACGGAAATGCGACTGCATATTAGTATGTATACGGAGCGACTGCTATTTAACCTGCGTCCAATGCTGGACTTGGGCCAACATTGATAATAGATCTGCTTAAGGCGACGTAAGCCTAAATGTCTCTCGCGCTAGCGTCGTTATTCTTCGCATTTACGTAATTTCGAAGTTGAAGAAATTAATTTTCTTTTATTGAAAATAGTACGACGGTACCTTACAAACTTAATGACATTTATTTTGATATAATTATTATTACACAAAACTAAATACAACTAAATAAGATACCAAAATCCCGCACTGCCCTGGGACCGGGCGACCCAGAATTAGGCTAGCCTTACCCTGGCATGCGGGGCTCTGCTGGGGTGGACAAACCTTTCCCTTGCTATTCGTGGGAACGCAATGGATAATAATAATAATTTAATTAACCAAAATGGCGGCGATGTGGTTCGCCACCCATCACGTCTCGTCTTTCGCGGGGGCGAAAAGCGGCCCATGGAGAGCCGCTTCGCTAGATATTCTGTGCGTGAACGAAACCAAGAGGAAAGGATGTGACACCACGGTTCATGGTCCCTACACGGCATACTGGTCGGGAGTCCCCCAAACCAGCCGAGGCTGTCAGGGAGTTGGTGTAATTCTTTCCTCTCGAATAGCTGAATGCGTGAAGGAGCATGAATGTGTAAGCCCAAGACTCCTCTGGATTAGGTTAAAAGTCGGACTCACTCGCTTGTTTATCCTTGGGGTCTATGCACCGACGGATCAGCGCGGAGGTGGGTCAATAAAAGCCCAACAAGAGAGAGAGGAATTTTGGGATAGCATGAGAGAGGTCTTGAATAAATGCGGAGAAAATGAACGGATCGTGATGTTAGGAGACTTTAATGGGTGGGTTGGAGTAAAGCGTGATGGGTATGAAGGAGTTCTAGGTACGTTTGGGGACGAGAGAGTGAATGACAATGGGAGAAGCTTGCTTGAAGTATGCTTGGAATGCAATCTTTACGTGGCCAACACAATGTTTGACCACAAAAAGATCCATTTGTATACAAGAGATGAGGGTGAGTCTAGAAGTATGATTGATTTTGTAATTGTGGATGAAAGACTGAGGAAGAAAGTGCTAGACACTCGGGCATACCGCGGTGTAGGCCTCGACACAGACCACTTCCTGGTCATGGCCCGAATGCGTGGCCTCTTTAAACGGTGGCGACACCGAGGGGCCGAGCCTACGAGTGTTTTGGACAGAGTAAAAGTGGAAAATCTACAAGAAAAAGAAAAGAAAGATGAGTATGTAGAGAAACTGAAAGAAAGTTTTAAAGGCATGGAAGAGTTAGGTGTGATTGAGGATTTGTGGGAGACATTTAAGAAAGGGGTCGTGAATGTTGCTATTAAGGTATACGGGGTAGCTAAAAGAAGGAAAGGAAGAAAGAACTATAATGTGTGGATGGATAAAGATGTACAAAGGGCTGTGCAAGAAAAGAAGAAAGCGTGGTTGGATTGGTTAGCAACAAAAGCTAACCAAAAAGTTTGAAAGGCAATGGATAACGAGATAAAGGAAGCGAGAACGAAGTATAAAAGATTGAAATCAGCAGCGAAAGAAGTTGTGTCTAGAAAGAAAGAAGAACGAAAGGATGATTTTGATAGGAGGCTCACTGAAGATTTCCAGTCAAACATCAAGTTTTTCTGGAAATCGATCAAAACAGCCAGAGGAAAAACTTCTACCTCGGAGCTGAGTACAATCAGGAGTCAAGATGGGAGCATTATAAAAGGAGAAGAATGTGTGTTAAAGAGATGGAAAGAGTATTTTGAAAGTTTGTTTGAAAGAGAGGAAGAGCAGGTACAACGTCCGACACCTTCCATGGAAACTGATATAAATGATGATGAAAGTGAGATAAGCATGGATGAAATAGTGAAAGCGTTGGAAAGAATGAGATTAGGTAAGGCTGCAGGGTATGACAGGATTACCGTCGAGATGCTGAGGGCTGGACAGGGCATAGTGGCTAGCCAGCTGTACCACCTTTTCAATGTATGCTGGCGAAATGGGCAAGACTGGTGCAAAGCCGTAATCGTGCCATTGTATAAGGGAAAAGGGTCACGGCAGGACTGCATAAATTACCGCGGTATAAGCCTTCTCAGCGTCGTCGGTAAATTGTATGCGAAAGTGTTGATTGAAAGGGTTGTGAATGAAACAGACGAAAAAGTATGGGATGCACAAGCGGGATTTAGAAAGGGAATGGGATGTACGGATCAGGTCTTTTCCCTGCGGTATATAGCCGAAAAGTGTTTGGCTAAAAACAAGAAAAGCTATTGCACCTTCGTTGATCTAGAAAAGGCCTATGATAGAGTGGTGAGAAATGAATTGTGGTCAGCATTGTCCGTGAACGGTGTGAGCAGTATCCTCATACGAGCACTGCAATCTCTTTATAGGGATTCTAGTGCTTGTGTAAGGATAAACGGGGCGTACACTGAATGGTTTAGTATCGAAAAAGGTGTTAGACAGGGATGTGTAGCGTCACCGTGGCTGTTTAATCTGTTCATGAACAATTGCTTGACAGATTTAAAAGAGAATGAAAGTGGGTTGAGAATGAATGAGTTACTCGTCAAATGTTTTCTCTATGCTGATGACCAAGTATTACTTGCGTCCTCGGCAGAGGAGTTGCAGGAGATGGTAACTGCTATGAGTGGAGCTCTTGTTAGAAAGGGAATGAAGATAAATGTAAAGAAGACGAAAGTGATGGTGTTTGAAAGAGATGAGGCAGTGACAGACTGCAATATCGTGATTGGAGATGAACAAATTGAACAGGTGAATGAGTTTGTGTATCTGGGTTCAAAGTTTACAAGAGATGGAAAGTGTGAGAGTGATATTGAAAGAAGAGTGAATGCAGGAAACATGGTGAATGGAGCTTTGCACTCCTTTATGAACAGTCGGAAGGTGTCTAACAAGGCTCGTTTGGCTGTGCATGAGGGGGTGTTGATTCCGACACTCATGTACGGAAGTGAAAGTTGGGTATGGCAGAAGAAACATGAAAGCAGAATAAATGCAGTTGAGATGAGAGCGTTAAGAAGTATGATAGGAGTTAAACTGAGTGACAGGATAAGGAATAGTGAGATAAGAAAACGTTGTGGTCTGAAAGAAGATGTAGTGACAAAAATTGAGAAAGGTATGCTGAGATGGTTTGGCCATGTTGAGAGAATGAATGAAGAACGATTGACGAAAAAAGTGTATAAGGCGAGTGTGAATGAAAGTGCTGGAAGGGGTAGACCTAGGCGGACGTTTCAAGACCAAATCAGGGACGTCTTGGAAAAAGGCCAGGTCAAGAGTACCCTAAACCGAAGAGCATGTATGAAGGGAATAATGAAAGTGGACGAAGCGAAACAAGTATGTAAGGATCGTAGCAAGTGGAAAGAAGTGGTCTCTGCCTACCCCTACGGGAGAGAGGCGTGATTATATGTATGTATGTAAAATCCCGCAGCCAGCTTGCACTAAAATACCCGTCTCATATGCTCGCCATGCTCCCTGTGGCCCTACAAATTCGAGTGGCCTAGGCCGTCGCCTATTTTGGGATGGGACGGCTCTGTTTATCGCTGTATTTTATTAATAACGCATCGGAGGATGCTTCTGCTCATCCTCTTGACATCTACCCTCACGGCACCCATGGATGGAGTTGGGTGGTCTATTGTTTGCCGGGAATACATAAAACACAACCGCAACCGCAATCTGCAACCCATGTATTAGGATGTACAGACATCTCCACTTTTAGACTAATTGACACAATGCCCGGCTTAAGTACCCGTGACGACAATCACTGATATTCGTGTGACAGCTGACAGCTTAACGTGCGCTCACGGAGGGGTCTTGATGTGGAGAGAATGGCTACCCACCCAACGCCCCAGTAACCGCAGCTCCTATCGGCCACTTATACGTCCACTGCTGAACAAAGGCCTCCCCCATAGATTCTACAACTGTGTCATCATTCTGGAGGGTATTTGCCAATACTCACCACGCTTGGCAGGCGGGTTGGTGATCGCAGTATGGCTACCGGTTCACAAAAGGGACGCTACTGCCCATCCCTCCGCCTTAGATGGAGTAGTGCTATATTCTTAATACGGACACCACATTATTTATTTTGTAAAATAAACTCCAATGACTACTAATCTAAACATCCCACGCCCGCCATGATTACACAACCTAATATTTCAGCAAACACACAGCTTATAATAAGGACATATTAACTTAACGCATCATCATGCCATGATACCGGGGGGATAATAAGCGCCGCAGACAGGCGTAGGTCACAATTTATGACCTTAATAAGGACACGGGTGGCGGGGAAGTGTCTTTAGCGCTACATTGTAGCGCCAGGGTACTTGCATTTTTCGCTCAGTTTGCTTGAATATGTTTCTGTTATGGCGTTGTGGTGTTGGGTCGTTGGAGACCTTGTGAATTTAATGAATAAATATAATTTTACTTGTGTTTATTTTTACTAAACGTTTTTTCGGTTTAATAATTACATTTAATTCGGTTTTAGTAAATTATTTACTTGGGACGCCGCGCCCTCGTTTCGCTCACACGATAAATATTGCCTTGCCGGGAATAATTGAGAATTTTCTAAATAAATCTAGTAGTTTCTGAGATTACCTGCCACATTTTCACAAACAAAACAAATTCATTTTCTCTCTTTATAAGTTTTAATATAGATTTTTTTCATAGTAACTATCGCTAGCTTTTGTATTAAGAAGGAAAAATGGTTTATTATCATTTGGCGTATAAATAGGTTTGCATACTATATGCTTAAACTCCGAGAGCAGATATGAGTGATTTCACAAAGGTAGCACTGTTTATTATTTGTTACAAGATTAATTAAGAAGTAAAGTAAATTTGTTACAAGATTAATTAACAAGTATTATATATATTATTAGTAGATGAAATATTGAATGCTACACTATCGCATTAGGTATATTTTTTAAACCTGTAATGATAGTAGTAAGTTTGAGGAATAAATAAATAAATAAATAAATATTTGGATACAGAATATATATACATTTGAGAGAAGATAGAGATTGACATAATTGTTTTGATACTAGTAGCGCCCTCTAGTGAAATTCGAGGGAATCTTTAGTTGACAATAATAATGAATTATTTCAAATTCATTTATTTCAGGTACCACATAACCCATATTAGAAAACATCTTTAAATTATTCAATAATAAATACATAATCACATATAAATAAATACAAAGGAATAAATACAACATCAACACACAGTGTATTATAATTAACCCACATTAATTACAGTAGTCTCTCTTCGTGCGACACTATATGTAACTTGTCTGTCACAGCAGTGTCACACATACGGACAGTCCAATCTGTTCGCTATCATACTCAGAGCGGTATTGGAGCTGTCCTGCACTCTGCGCACAAGAGACGCGCAGCGCTTCCGCATGATCGCATGAAAACAGTCCGTGCGCGCCCATGCGAACATACCCGAAGCGCTACACTAGAGAGGCAGACCCAAAATCGCTCTGAAAGCGTTGTTAAATTGAATGATTAAATTAAATTATGAAGTAGATTATTGCCTTTGAACCAGGCAGGTTTGAGCTGGATTTGTCTTGTCATTCTTGTCAGTCAGATTTGTCAGTCTTGGTAAGGTGATCACGTGAGACGTGCGCACTGATTCTATTCAACCACGTGGCAGATGGAGATAATATTTTGGAAACAAATCTCTCTCAATCTGCGACATACATAATTATTTTCTGTATGCGCTGCACGTGGCAACCCTGATGCTGCACTCGGCCCCGGCCTCAGTTCGCTCCATTAATTCCATTCAAATGTTTTCATTCGTCCGCTTTGATTCGTGAGCGCCTCTTTGAAAAGAGCTTGCTTGTGGTAGGTACAGTGATGTAGCCAGTAAGCGATTCTATTTTAAAATCGAACTGCATGCAGAACGATCAATGTTTTTCACAAACCAGTCTGTTGTTTCGTTAGAACCGTTCATGTTTTAGGATTCCGTAGGGAAAGACTATGGATTGCGTCATGACTTATAACTGTTAGTAAAAAATAAACCTATTCTTCTTCTTTTCGTGTAGTTGATGACCTTGTGTCGGAGTTGTTCAAGCCGCCCAAACGCTTCCGACATGGCCTTTACAACTTATGACAACAACTGGTACCGACGATTTTATGTGCTTCGGAAGCACGGAAACGCTCAGTTCGAATACCACTATGCGGTCACCCATCGATAGACTGACAGCGCCAAGCGTTGCTTAACCTCGACAGTCATTTACCGATCAATGAGTACAACTAGTTATCGCCACTGAAAATTTATTGAAAGAAGTCCATCTTTCGGTAGACTTCAAAGATATATTAACGGCCGAAATTTATAATCAGTCTAATCCGAAATCATAAGATTGAAGATTTTGAAATTCATCCGTTGTTGTGTTACGCACACACACACACAAACATTAACATACATACACATTTAACACAAAAAACAGATATATCCGTAATCCGAAATCCAAAGATTTTGGATTAGACCGATTATTAATTTCAGCCGTAAATCGACATATAGACTTCTTTTGATAAGTTTGAGAGATATGAAGAGCTGTTCTAAATGCGTAAAGCTTTCACTGTCGAGAATCGGTATTAAAAATCTACCAATTATGTCTTAATAATAATAATTATCGACTAAGGGATTAGCCGGGGGATGGGCAGCAGCGTCCTTCGAGTACATTGACAACTCAACTGCGATCGCCAACCCGTCTGCCAAGCGTGGCGATTATGGCAAAACCCCCCAATGAGCCCACAACACACCCATATCGGTCGTTGTGGTGATCTTTGGGAGAGGCCTGTGTCCAACAGTGGACTTCATTCGGCCGAAATGAATAATAATTAATCTAAAATAATTAATCTGAAAATACATTTAATATAATCAACGTATAGTACTACTAATATTTTTCATGAAAAATTCTACTCTTTTATTATTGGTAGGTTGGAATACCGATCTATGTAGACACGTTCTAGATACCGAAAGTTTTCAAGCGTTTAGAATAGCTCCACAGGTGTACCAAGTTACCAGTTAGTAACCACCACAGCAATATTTTCTGAGCAAGTGTAGCATTTGTTACGATATAAACAATGCGGTTATAGTATCAGTAACATTTATTAAGCTATTGATACAAGATTTAGTAAAATACAAGGTCGAAGTTTTTCACATAAATTGTTTTTTGAAGTGAAAACTTATTTTAGCGCGGTACGCATATTTTTAGATGAGATAAAATCTCTGGACTCGCGACACCGTTACGAGACGCAGCTATAGTGTGTGCATATATGCATGTACAAATAGTAAACCGCGAAGTTAAATTTTAAAAAATAAGTTTTCACTTCTGTCGGCACTCCCGGAGTTCAACCCGTTTTTTTTATATATACATATCACTCCAGGTTTCACAGAGGATTTTCCATTAAAACCTATATAAAAGAAATCACACCGGAATTTGGCTTTTGTAGATTAATGTTATAAATTTACATGAGCAATTCAGAAAATTAACTCCAGATTTAGGAATGAAAGAACGTGGTGAATTTACAGCGTCTTATCTTGTCTTACGATTTGTAAGTCAGCGGACGGATCACATTAGTCATGTCCCAGCCCGAGGGAAATAATTTATCAAGACGCGTTTCTTTATTCCTCAAGCCTTGGATACAATGCTCCGTTTCTACACTGGAATATTTCATCATCAATTATTCTCTACACCAGCAAGCCTATTATTTTCTTTTATTACATTTCATCGTTATTCTTACTTACATACTCATGTCATCATCATCATCATGTCAGCTGTAGGAAGTCCGCTTATGAAAAAGGCCTCCCTCAGTGATTTTCATAACGACTGGTTACATGCATGCGCCGATTTTCAGTGACCTTCAGCTGTGTTCGATCGTTCTCGAGAACCTTTCTGCCTAACCGCCTATCAGTTCTAAGGTGCTATGTGCATCGTCCATTGCCACTTCAGCATACAAATCCTTTGAGCCGCGTCGGCTACTTTAGTTCTTCTACGAATCTCCGTAATGCTGATCCGATCTCATATAAAAAAAATGTTTACTTTTCGTCACCAACACCTGTATTCTTATTCATGATCGTCACCGGTCCACGTCTTCGTAATCCTAGAACGATAATGCAGACGATAAGTATTCACTCCCGCCTCGGTCCGGCCTCCCGCGCGCCAGAAAACTAAACGAAAACGTGATTCAAATACGCTCCTATTTTGAATTTACGATTAATGGAAAATCCAGCTCAAAAGATGCAGCATCGCGCTATTGAAATTATCGGTACAAGGCCACATGTGTGCGCAAATTCATAAACCGTTGTGTATTAATGGCGGCCTTCAAACGAGCAGGGCAAACAAACGCGTGTTGTATTAGGATCGCGTAATATTTTCATAGGTAATGATTATAATGAGTGTTTATATTGGGCGGATGTTTGCCTCGCTATCTTCGAAATGACTCGTGTCAGTTCCTGAGGAGGTTTTGCAATGGAATTTATTTGTCTTCGATAGTTGTAATTGCATTCCATGTTTTTTGTTTAATTTCCGTTTAGATTGGCGTGTTAAATATTGCTTAGATTTACTTTGGTGAGTCATCATATCTGCCAATAGATGTCAACTGCTGAACAAAGGCCTCCCCCTTAGATGACCGATTGCACGCCGTGTGTCGTGATATTGAGAGCAATTTGCCAGTACTGCCCACGCTTGGCAGGCGGGTTGGTGAGTGCGGAACGATTGCTGTTCCACAGAAGGGACGTTGCTACCATCACTCTGGTTTAGAATCCCTTTTACGACCTCCACGGGAGGAGATGGAGTGGTGCTACATTCTTAATCCGGACACCACACAGAACGTCTGTCATTTTCTGTAAATATTATAGTGACTGACCATTTATGACATTCACGGGAATAGATGGAATGGTGTTCTTAGTCCGGGCACCACTCAAAGCTACGGACACTTTGGTGGGTGTAAATACAATATTACGAACAGGGTAGACAGTACATTATCATTTCGGCCGAATGAAGTCCACTGCTGGACACAGGCCTCCCCCAAAGATTACCACAACTACCGATATGGATGTGTTGTGAGCTCATTGGGGAGTTTTGCCATAATCGCCACGCTTGGCAGGCGGGTTGGCGATCGCAGTTGAGTTGTTAATGTACTCAAAGGACGCTGCTGCCCATCCTCCGGCTAATCCCTTAGTCGACTTTTACGACACCCATGGGAGGAGATGGGGTGGTGGCATTCTGAGCCGACACCGCACGGCAAAGACAGACAGTACAAGCTGCTGGTTTCGTGATCAGCAAACAATAAAGAACATCTCGACGTTGCTACACAACTATTTAAAGTCCCGATACTTGCAACATTTTGATAACAGTATTAACACTACGATCAGTTGGTAATGTCTTAGGTTTTCACGATTATTACTCATTATAATAAAACACTTTGAAACGGATTACATCGCGTATATTATAACTTATTGTGTTTTCCTGACGTCTTGAACATTGCATGGTTCGTAGTCCTGCGAACACGAACCATGCAGTCATCCTGCGATGACTAAGGTAACAAGCGTCGATACAGATTTTAAAAAGTTATTTTATTTACGTACAATTCTAATCACAAGTTATTTCGATGCACGCAATAATCACTCGCAGTGCCTTGATTTTTTTTCGTGCGGTATGTTGTTTGGGACTTTATTATTTTAATAACTGGATTACAAACTGGTGGGACCTGCCAACTATCTTCTCTATTAAAATTAAGGCTTTTTTAGTTCAATAGCCTCACGAAATATTCTAGATACTGTAGAAACTGTAGCTCTGATTGATTGGGTAGGCGTATTTATAGGTACGGGAAAGAACTTGTGTATGAGCTTGGTATAGAAACACTTATTATTTCTATATAAATTTGTTTATATAGAAGATAATACACTTCGCTTTTTCTACAATCGACCACCGTACTGATGGCCGGCCGAATTCATTCTCTTCGTTTATTTTCTCTGTCAAAATGTTCTCATGTAATTATTTTAAATAACATCTTTTTTACTCTTTGCGGCTAGGATTTTCTCCCAAAGAGTTTGACCTCTATTACAATACATAACAGTTCTCTTTCGCGAGGATTTGGCGAAACGAAGAAAATGTTTCGGTACGATAAGTTGTTATTGGAAAAGTATCCACTATACATAATTCTTCATCGTTCATTATACAACATCTCATAAACTGTTATTAATATAGTCTTATAATTAAAATGTACCTCCATTATAGCGACGTCGGTGCTACAGGACAATAACGACTGGTGTTTTATTGCTTGAAGCAATGAATATTTTAATAGATTGTGGAAGTTTCTTACTTTGCAAAGATGATGATCTAATTAATTTTGTTTCAATTATATGTATTATAAGCCAATACACAAAATAGGACTTATTAAGTAAAATTTAAGTATGTACTATATAACTTATAAGGATCGAAGAAGTTTTGTTACATAATTGTGTACAGGTCGTCAACGTCGGCGATCCGTCCTGAAATCTTAATGCCGCACTTAGATGAAAGCCTACATACTCCAGCCTTCCTAATTTAGTTCTCGATTGCTTCCTACAGCTGTTGACAATCAAACTACTCCCAAAACAACAACAAGCAGCAAGCACAACTATTATTGTTGTTAATATGTGATGATCACATAACTAGTTCTGTGCTAATAATATGGCGGCACAGTAAACACAGAGTTAATTGGCGAAGTTGGCGCGTCGCGGGCGTCCTTGCCGCCGCTGCCATTATTGTAAACGTTAAATTCAGACTATAAAGATCGTTATAACATGCCCCCGGGCCGAGCCAACCCTATTACCTCGCGTGGAGTTCACAATTCAAATAACGCGCACTGATTGGCGCTTGGTAACGAACTTCCGCCAATGGCGTTGTAGCAACAATTAAAACGCCTAGGGTTGTCACCTAACAGCATTGTGAGATATCACAATGTATGTAAAGTTACTATCACGTTTTAATGACATCCGTGGCAAACAAAGTTATCCTGAAATTTTATATAGAAATTTCGCTAGAAACTCAAATGAATACGCTCGTTTGCTCTTTTTTTACTTTACAATAAATGATTATATTATGGCAAAAAAGAGCCGAGGCAATGTGGGCGCACGGACGTATAAAAAAAGATTCTCTTGGACCGGATTTAGTGACAAATTTTATTTGAATGAATTACCTGATACCACGATTTTAATAGCATAAATTCACGGTCCAAATTATTAATCAATCTAATCCAATATATTTAGATTTAGCTTTTTTTGAGATCACATTGAACACAATAGACGAACAAATGAGCGCTCGAAATATGAGTAAAGTGGACAGTGTTGCTTTACCATCGCTCAAGTTTAATGGTACAAAAATTCCCTTTAGCTCTAATGTTAAAAACCTTGGTTTGCTAATAGACACCAGCCTTAATTGGCGAACACAAGTCACAAGTGTCAGCCAGAAAGTCACCGGAATCTTGCGTTCTCTCTATCGCCTTAAAAACCTGCTCCCACCTAATACGAAAGCAATGCTTGTGCAGACCTTAATTTTTCCCATATTGGACTATGGTGATGTGTGTTACTATGACCTGAATGCTGATCATCTCAACAAACTTGACCGCCTTCTAAATAACTGCATTCGATTCGTTTTTAATCTCCGTAAATATGATCATGTATCAGCGCATCGGTTACTTTTAAATTGGTTGCCCATTCGCCAGCGCCGATCTCTGAGGGCATTGACTACTCTGTTCTCCTTACTAGACTCTCCTTCCCCGCCAACTTATCTTACATCTCACTTTCAATACCTAAGCTCTAATCACATCAAGAATCTTCGTTCCTCAAATAATCGTCTCTTACAATGCCCTACGCACCACTCTGACTTTATACATTCTTCTTTCTTCGTACAGTCTATTCTCCTATGGAATGCGCTTCCCATGAATATCAGGATGGCTACCAGTCGGTTGTCGTTTAAAATTAAAGTACGTGAGCACCTCCGCAAGAAATTGGCAGATTTATCCCAACGATGATTTTTCTCTTTTTTTATTTTTTTATTTTTTTAAGTATGTATGTATAATTATTATAAATATATGTTTATTTTATTACGCATATATCATTATATATAGATTTTGTACGTGTATTAGTATATATGTATATATATATATGTACAATATTTATGATATTTATAATATATTCCTAAAAGTCACTGAGTCATAAATTATGTCATATAAGACGTGTTGTAATACTTTTATAATGCACCTACCAGATTGTTGTCTCTGCATCACCCTAAGGTAGACTGGGAGAAAATGCCTAAGGCATTAAGTCCGCCTCTGTACAGGTTTGTGCATAAAGAATAAATAAATAAATAAATAAACAAATCCTTAATCCCAAATCCAAATATTTTAGATTCGATTGTTCATGGAGTTCCACTCCAGCCGACCGATAAAGGCAAGCTGGAGACGAGGCCCTAACCGACTCTCTGGAGCATTCGGGTGCGCAGTGTCGCCACTCACATTCAGCTCGCCACTACTGACCTGCGTTCTGCATGCTGCTTAATAGATCTCCTTATGATATGCTTTTTTTGTTTCTAAAGGAATTAAGATATGAGGCAGCTGGTTTAATCTGCCCTTCGGGATTACCTTATCCCATGGTGAGATAACCACTGCCCGGAGGGATGGCTTAGATTGATTAATAATTTTGCCCGTTACAGTGTAGCTTTCATCATGCCTTTACTATATATAAACGCATATTTTTCATGTTTTTTCACTAGACAGTGCATATATGAGACAAAATAAGCGACAGTCCCCAAAGATGCGGAGTGTTTGAAATCTGTTGAACTGATTCCACAAATGAGCGTAAATCTGAGCAAGGACAATGTTTAATGTGGGCTTGTGTGAGTATCGGCGCGAACAATCGCACGTGGCTAGACAAAGCGACAAGATGGCGACGCGCCGGATGCGCGTCTCCGGAAACGCATTGTGCGCGCTTATCGCAATTATCGGCGGTCGCTTGTCGCGCGAGCTACAGTCGCCGAGCGACAAGCGGTCGCAGCCTCACACCGGGACATCTATTGTTGTTGCGGACAAGGGAATATTGGAAAATATAATTATTCTATTAGGCTATTTTTTAAATTAATTTGTTGTTTTGGTATGGAGGTGTGATGGACATCAAACATTCATTTATTTTTTCATTTCGGCCGAATGAAATCCACTGCTGGACATAGGCCTCCCCCAAAGATCACCACAACGACCGATATGGTGTGCTATGTGCTCATTGGGGGGTCTTGCCATAATCGCCACACTTGGCAGGCGGGTTGGCGATCGCAGTTGAGTTGTTAATGTACTCGAAGGACGCTGCTGCCCATCCTCCGGTTTATCCCTTAGTCGACTTTTACGACACCCACGGGATGAAATGGGGTGGTGGCATTCTGAGCCGGCACCACACGGCAAACCTCAAACATATATTTCGTAAATCCTAACTTGCAGCTTGTATGAATGACGATTATTTATTATATACCTACTTATAGTGATAAAATAGAATGTAACCGTTTCGCTGACGTCTTCCTCTTTCTATGAGATCCTCACACTAATACGTCCAGTTTACAGTAAACAATGAAAACAATATAGCAAACAGGGGCAGTATTACCGGAAGTGCGAGTCGGGCGGAGTATTATCTAATATCCGGCTTTAGTTTAACTTTCCTACCTTGCGCTAACAGAGCTCTACACAGTTAGTGTAGATTTATCGTCTGATGGACAGTTTTTTAACGTATGCTCACTTGGACGTAGTTTAATGTGCAGCGCAACATTTATGTACACAGCCTGGTTAGTTAGTTTAAAAAAGGCGTAAGTTATCTCCTGGTGTCGTGTAGAACAAGTCTGTCGTCTGGCGGTAAGCCCTTGTTCTAGAATTCTGTTTAAAATCTTGTAGAGTATTTAAAAACGTAGAAGCCTTGAATACCGTTTACCGTCTCGTATATGCGTAGTACCCTCGAGTATGCTTGTCCTATTTGGTCACAAGTAAACTAGAACGAATTCAAAAAACGTTTGTTTGAATGCTTTTGAGGCTCCGTCACGCCCAAATGGCTAAATAGATGCCAATGGGTGTAACATTAAAGACTATGTTGACGATAGAAACATATGGCGTGGTTTTACAAATACATCTGATGTACAATTTGTATTGTATAGCTGCCATATTTGTCTTTTATCAATGTATGATGGTGATGGTGGTTTTAAATACTTTGTAAAGAACAGATTTGCAATAAACATTTACAATACGATAATGACTATAAAAGTCCGAGCCCTGAGTATCTTTCGGCATTTCTTCTCCGTGGTTGTCATGAAGCGAGATCCCTTCAAAAGCACTCCTTGTTACAAGTTGAAAAAATCACAATTTTAATATATGCCCTGCGATGCGACAACTAGTTACATAAGGAGTGACACTTTAAATCGATCAGGGCTTAGTGCACCCTTTCTGTCTAACCCGGTATTTATTGCTCCTTTGTGGTGTGGCCTGTGATCGTCGTGGTGCCTGGTCTAAAAAAAGCTTAATTAATTTCGGACTTTCAGCATCGACGTGGATATACACCGGTACATCCCACTAACTGATATTGACATTTATCAGAGAAAAAAAGATTTTAGGTTTTTTTAAAGGTACGGTACGGTATTGTATAGGTTGTAACGTAGGGAAGCACGGCCAATCTCTCAGCTTCGCAGTACCCAATATGGGTATTAAGCAAGCAAGTGAATGCTACAGATTGCTACATGCTACGTAGGAATATTGTAGTCTGTTCGGCTTATAAACCGATTTGTACGCGTAAGATATTAGACAGGGCAAATAAAATAGACTGGATTAAAAAAAAAGCTGAATGTTCTGTTGGTCAGTACAGAGTAGGTAAAGTTCATGAATACATTTTCGTTTATGTCAAACTTTTTTTTTTAAGAAACTAAAATTTCTGACACTGCCCGTTAATATTTGGCGTTGTATATTACAATATCAATAAGATATAAATATTTAAAGTATAATAAGAATCTCTAATAAATTGGACAGAGCAATTTACAAAGTTTTTTTACGCTCGGGTCATGGGGTCCGAGTGCACGTCTGCTTTTTAAAGATATTGCTAGACGTTTGGTCGACTCTCCGCGTGGCCAGAGGGCTGGCCTATTTTTGGACAAAGAATTAGCATTGCCATCCAACGTGGTAATGCTGCCAGTCTTCTGGAACCTTACCACCTGACAGCGATGAGGAGGAGTACTTTGACGCCTGAATGCGCTCCCTTTCTAATAGTTTTATTTGTATACATATTGTGTTAGTTTAGTTATATTATGTATTTTTTGTTTTTATACATTGACCTACATAATGCTCGTTATATGTTTTACCATCATTTGTATCAATCAACATTGTAATCTCAATTATTTTAAAAGAGTATCCATGGAGTCTTTTGCCGGCTCTTCTCTATAGATCAACTATTTGGAACCGTGCAACTTAGATTCTGACGTTTCATTTGACGCCACGTACATGATTGTAACTGTTTTTCATAATTAGCATCTCTTACACCATTCACATATACGCAACCCCGCACTCGGTATGGAGCAATTACTGTACATCTGGTCTCCATGACTCATCCATTCGCTTCCACTCACTTCCTGCTCGAGGGTGGCTCCACAATGCGTGATTCTGTTGCGGAAATTAAATCTTCGTACAGGTATTTTTGAGTATTAAATCAGATGTCGCATTGTGTTCCTTTACAAAACGAATAGACCTTGAGCTTTGTTTAGGCTTTAAAGCTCTTGTATTGATTGCAAATCTTCGTAATTAAGTTGTACCTTCTGATGAAATATCAAGTCAGGCTAAGTCCGCTGTACTGTACTCGCCCACAAAATGCTACTTACATTACTTTTGTACAAATAAAACTGAAACAGCCGAAAGCGAAAAGCACAACTACTTACTTTGTTGGGTGTCTATCGTTACAAAGAAACTTTCAATACCGGATCTAATGTCGTTAAAAACGATTCTACGAATATCGTTACACATATTTCTGTATTCACATAATATTCAATTCATAAGTTCTTTGTATGATCGAAGTCGTATTGGAAAACACACTCTGCGAAGTGGGATGGGAAACAAAATTCGATGAAACGAATTTCTGGAAAAGGATTCCTCACTTTGTTCCCAGGGCATATTATCAGTCATGGTTTTAAGTAGTAACGGCTAATGCTCTACCTTTGTAATACATACAGTATCGATTTTGTGAAATAGAAATCTTTTTTTGAAAAAGAAAAAGCTTGATACGAAGTGTTAATCCAAAGATGGGAAAAACAAAATAAAATGAAAAATGCTGCGTGGAAATATTTAGTTTTATTTTCTTTTCGATTCGTACAAAAGCTAACGACCGTTATTAATTCTGTTACCAATCTAGTGACACACTACAGTACTATACAAATTAGAGTGCAGGTTTCAAAGCCGCCGCCGACTGTGTTCCGCTCGGCTCCCGCTGAAACCACTCTAATCTCGCCCTCTCGACGCCGCGCCGGGGTAAGGGAGGATGACGGCTGGGAGGGGTAGGGGGAGGACGAGCTGTGTCGCCGCAACGTCGCAACAAGTGGCGCCGCGACGTCGGGGGACGGGCCGTGCCAGTCAATGGTGACATGATACTGATCGACTTTGACGGTGGGGTGGCTTTGTAGATAGGAGGCCTGTATGATGCGATGTGAGGTTCTAATGGCAAGATAATCAAAGAGTTTGGAAATAAGGTTACCTATTAGAATGTGTAGAATGATCTAAATATCAACTGATAGTTTTTTTTTTTAATACGTTGCCGCTCACTATGATTTCTCCTGAGTCGTGAGTGCGTTTACAGACATAAATTCCACATACAATACACCCAGACCCGGAACAACTACCTGCAGATCATACAAATATTTGTTCCGTGCGGGAATTGAACCCACGACCCAGGGCGCAGCAGCCGACTGTATCAGCCACTGCACCAACCGTGCCGTCAAAAGATATGTTATTGATGCGAATGTCGTTCGACAGATTGTACGTACACTGGCAACTCGGGCCACTGCCACCCACTGTGCGAAGATCCGGCGAGACACTCCTTCTTACGTTTTACATCTGTGAACAAAACGTCCACTGCTGAACAAAGGCCACTAACGACCGGTTACATACCGTGTGTATTTTGGGGGGGATTTGCCAGTACTTAGAAGGCGTTGGTGAGCGCAGAATTACTGCTGTTCCACAGAAGGGACACACGCTGCCGCCCATCCCTCTTCTGGTTTAGTCCCTTAGTCGCGTCTTACGACGTCCACGGGAAGAGATGGAGTGTTGTTGTATTCTTAATCCGCACACTACACAGAAACAAAGTAGACTACAAACAACACTAAAACAATCAAAGGCAATCTTAAGGCTAAAACGAACGTTTCTTTGTTACAGGACGAGGCCGAACCACCCGGGTGCCGTGGTGGAAATATGTGATAATCCTTTGGACGCCAGCAAGGTGGGGTTTAAATAGATTCATTTACTTAACTTAGTCTACTAAAATGTACTAGGTTTACTTACCACGTACAATAGTTCTGGGCTAAGTAAAATCTTTGCACGTATGCAAATATCTTTACTAATGCATCCACGCTCAGAATGCTCCTGTGAACGACTTAATAGAACATATAACATAAGTTATATAGTTATAGAACATAGAACATATAATTTATGTTATATGTTCGGGCGCATCTATCTTACGAACGTATTGATGCTTTGAGTTAGATTTATGTCACCATAATGCTAATCGATGCATTCGGACGGCAAGCCTCACACGCTTTTAACTGCTTGTAGCAGGTTAATTACGGATTAAGAATATAGCATATCCCCCGTAGATGTCGTAAAAGGTGACTAAAGGATTCTAAACTGGGATGGGCAGCAGCGTCCCTTTTGTGGAACAGCTGCCATTCTGCGTTTTTCAACCTTTCTCCCAAGCGTGGTGAATATTGGCAAATTTCCCTCAATATGACACACGGCATTTCATCGGTCGTTGTGGAAATCTATGGGGAGGCATTTGTTCAGCAGTGGACGTTCTTTGGTTGATAACATGATGATGGAATGTAGAATAAAAAATCGGTAAGCATAACCAATGTACATCTGTCAACATGAAGATACGTTAACGATACGAGCAGCCTGTGGACCAGTTACACACTGAATGCTCTGCGGGTTCAGTATAATAACAGCTTCAGGGTGCTTTTGGGACTCCCGCGCTTTTGTAGTGCCTCGAACATGTTTGCTCAGGCGCGCGTTCATGACTTCTACGCCATGGTGAGGAGAAAGACGGCGTCCTTTGGAGAGAACGCGATCAAGTTCTAATGGCATTCTGAGTATGTTAGTGGATAAATCAGCCAGTCATTAATCACTTCGTGCAGGTGTTAGTTAGCCAGGAGTGGCCGTCACCTTGTATGGTATAGTTCTGTAAGTTTATTGCATTTTGTGCTAATAGATGTAGTGCTAACATAGCTTTAAGTAATTTAAACTAACAACTGGATCATTGTTGTCTGATAAATAAATGAATTATTGTTAACACTCCACCCTACAGTTGCTGATAGCGTTCGAGACCGGCCTGGTAGTGGTGTGGGACCTGCGCGGGCGCGCGGCCGAGTGGCGCGGCGCGCTGGGCTCGGGCGCGCCGGCCGACGGCATCCGCGCCGCCGCGTGGCAGCACGACGGCAAGCTCATGACGGCGCACGTGGACGGCGCGCTGGCCACCTGGAGCACGAGGATGCCGCGGCCCTCCTCGCTGTCCTACCCGCATGGTCAGCCACTATCCTCTATATGTCGCAGGCTAACCCGATAAAGCTCTGGCGTTTAAAATGCCTTTTATTTTATATAATTTAGTTTCTTCTACATTTTGTAAATGTGTGAACGTCGTCTACTTTATTAGTGCTACACATTAATTGTTATCAGTGTCCTATTGAGTTAAAGGCAGTTGTCTGTTTTGTTATTGTGTGTATTTTACATTTATTTAGTCTACTTTGTTCGCACACACCTAGCTTATTACCATGTAATAACAAAATTGTAGTATCACTTTTTTTGAAAAGAGTATATCCATGGAGTTTCTTGCCGGCTGTTCTCCATAGGACCGACTTTTCCGAACCGTGCACTTAACTTGACTTTGCGTAAGAACCTATAAGAATATATATATAGTTTAACCTATATAGTTTGAGTTTGATGCTGTCTGATAATATTTACAGAAAATTACAGACGTTCTGTGTGGTGTCTGGATTAAGAATGTAGCACCACTCCATCTCCTCCCGTGGATGTCGTAAAAGGTGACTAAGGGAATCTCAACCAGAGGCATGGGCAACAGCGTCTCTTCTGGAGAAAAGTAATCATACTGCGCTCGCTGACCCTCCCGACCCTCCTGACTAGTGTTGTAAGTACTGGTAAATTCCCCCAAAATCAATGGGGGAGGCCTTTGTTCAACAGTGGACGTTATATGACTGATTTGACTGCCGTCTACGTTATGTTATGACCCACCTAGAGAGCTGGTGTTAGGTTGAGTTGATTGGACTATCGACAGATCAATATTGGTGTACAAGCAGATACCGGGGTGTTTATCTATTTTAGGGGCCTAGAAATAAAAGCAGTCGCTTACCAGTTACATCATAGCTAAACGTGATAAACATGTCGCCATGAGCCCTTCAAGTTGAGCTTACATGAGTAAAGAACCCAGCGTGAAGTGCATAAACCATCATTATTTACAGCTGTATTTTTATTATTTTCAGCAAAAGCTAATAAAGATGGCAAACTAGAGCCCTGTAAACCTATACTCAGGCTGGAATGGAAGACCTCAAGAACAGGGTAAGTGACACCGACACACACATTAGTTTAATGGTAGTAAACATGGTTGAATCTCGAACAGGTACAGAAGCCGACACAAATACATACTAAAATGTATTACTGAGAACTCCGCGCTACGTCCAATACGTAGGATAGAAATTGAAATTAATACTGTCGATACAAACATTTATCGGGTTACTCAAAAGGCCTAGTAATACAGACAGACCCTCCGAGCGCTCCCCGTGTATTACAGAAACAATACTTATAGTTTATTATGAACCCTTACAACGCCTGTGTGGTAAGTAGAGTTAGAAATGCGTTTAAGATCTTTAACAAAAAAGTGATAAATTAATTAATCTTTCTATGGTATGGTATTCTATAGTTGCTCCAAAGTTAAAACCAATAAATTAATATAAAGTCGACTATTAATAGAATTGTGAAGTTACACGATGACAATGTTATTTCAAATACAAAAATCCTTAGAACTATAGATACGACTTAGGCAAACGCTAATCTATAACCAACACAATAAAATTGTAGTGTCTGTCAGTGTAAATGCCAAAATTGTAGTGAAAACTTATATTGAATCTATGCCTAATCATAAATGACGGTTATAAGAATCTTGTTCGTCCGCCTAAAGAATTGTCTCGAATAGGCACCGAAACGACTGAATATATTTCAATGATAATTTTAGAGATCAATCAGGAGTTTTAACTTACATTTTTGCGTATGTACCATTACGATATCTTGCAGGGTTCAGAAGATTAAATCTAGACATATAATCTATAAATATAAAAATGAATGTTTGTCTGTATGTCCTTTATAGAATCGTAAACTATGCATTTGATCCTGTCATGATCTTCAGCAAAGTGTTGTGCATGAGCCCACGAAGGTTTCTGAGTTGGTACGACCAATCTTTGACAGATGGCGCCACTATCATTCCAATGAATATTTGTGTAATGTCTTTCCTATAAATTTATTTTAGTAAGTAGCGTAGCAACTCGCGCACGGTACAGCTAGTATAAATATAATTTACGGCTAGCGAAACGGGTGGATTAAATAAATACGTTAACTCGATAGCAACGCTGACGCGCGACGACGTCGGGACACTCTCGGGTCGCTCGTTAACGGATCGAGCTAATGAAGCGGAAAGCTTTTGCGACGAACCTTACTGACACTGGTTGCTTATTCCCCTCCACATTATAACGAGGCGCATCACTGGCGCTTTATCACTCTACAAACTTTAATGTATCCGAATAGCATTAAATGTAGTTCCGATGAAACATTTACTGCTTCAACATTTTAGCTTAAAGTAGTTTTCATTTTAACTTCTGTAGGAACAACCGTACTTTGTCGTGTGGTGCCGGCTTCGAATAGCACCAACCCATCTCATCCCGTGGGTGTCGTTAAAGCCGACTAAGGGATTAGCCGGAGGATGGGCAGCAGCGTGCTTCGAGTACATTAACAACTCAACTGCGATCGCCAACCCGCCTGCCAGGCGTGGCGATTATGGCAAAACCCCCCAATGAGCACACAATACACCGATGTCGTTCGTTGTGGTGATCTTTGAGGGAGGCCTATGTCCAGCAGTGGACTTTATTGGGCCGAAATGATGAACCGTACATTATCTGGTTTAAAACAAGTTTTAATTATAATCACTCTAGAGTAATTTATTTTAACTGATATAAACCGTGGATGAATTATCGACAGTGAGTAAAAATTGCTAGAGGTACATGGGATTATTCACATTTTTGTATGAGATAATGTATCTTTGTAAGAGCTATGCTTGGGATGTCTCTAGCAGATCGAATCAGAAATGAGAAGATCCATAGAAGAACTAAAGTTGACGACATAGCTGAAAGAATTAGTAAACTGAAGTAGCAATGGGCGGTAACATTGCTTGTAGAACACAATGGGCACAAAGGTTCTCGAATGGCGACCGCGCACCGGAAAACGCAGCGTGGGACGACCTCCAACGAGGTGGACAGACGACCTGGTGAAGGTCGCTGGGAGTCGTTGGACGAGGGCGGCATGTGACCGCTCGTTGTGGAAATCTAAGGGGGAGGCCTTTGTTCAGCAGTGGACGTCCTGTGGCTGATATGATGATGATGACATCTTTGTAGAAAGTAAAAACAACAGTATACACATGCTTACATAAGTCCCTACATTGTGTTTGTTTAATGTATAAATGAGTCCACATTTTTTATTGCAATTGCTAATTCCAATGTTGTGTCAACACAGGGAGAGCCTCGTCATATTCAGCGGGGGGCTGCCCTCGGACAAGGCGGGGCGAACACATAGCATCACGGTACTGAATGGCAAGTCCACCACGGTGCTCGAGATGGAGCACAGTGTCGTCGACTTCGTCACGCTGTGCGAGACTCCACATACAGCCGGTAAGATTGACACTTTGTAGTTGGAATACGTACAAAGAGCATCACAGTGTCCGCTGAGACGAAGCTTAGCGTGGTCTACGTATCGCTATGAAAGCCTGTATGTAGTGCAAAACTAGTCTATATTCTATACTAGTTTAGGAGTCAGGGTATACCCTAATTATGTTACCTTTGTACTCTACGTACCTGAACTTTAACCTTGTAAATTTTATGATACCATTGTAACAAAGGTTTTTTGTATCAAATAAAGTTATTATCTACATGTTTTTCTATTACACGGGTTTATATCCCCTGTAAGGGGGAACCCGGTCTTTTGATAGGCTTACGCGGGGACATGGGTCCAACACGCGGAGGCCCTTAAGAGAATTTTAATCTAAAATGTAATGGGATACTAACCGGGGACTCTCCGTGGCTGCACTATAAAATGCAATCTCGGATTGTCCCCGGAGGTATAAAACTATTGTATGAAATGGAAACTACAAGTATAAGGTCTATTGCAATGGGAGCTAAATGGATTTATTACTAAAAAAAACGGAAACAACGGCGTCTGCCTTTCAACCTTTTATATTATTCCTGCATGGAATAAAATATTACTAAAATAAATTTCAAGAGCCCGTATAAACCATCAATATGATTGCTGTTAGTGACCATCCAAATGCACACACAAACAAAGACGTCCCACCATGATTTCTAGATTTTTCAGACTAAAACTACGATTCAATGATTATTCAACTTGTTTAAATCATTCCACATGCTGACAGCAAATGTGCCGATAGGAGACTAGCTGGTACTAGACTGGTTTAACGCCGTCTCGGCAGAATTTTGCTCGACAGTTCATCAGCTATTCAGCTAACGGACCAAGCCAAATCCCAGTTAATCTTGCAGCTGTGAAACCTATGTCTGTTTTGTGTTTGATAAAAAAACAGATTATGTTTTATTTACTCCATCCTTACTTCTTTCAGAAAAATAATTCTACTTCTTTCTGCTCTGGTTCCAAGTTACTTGGGGTCGGCGCAATATGCTTTTACATTGCAAAGGTGTTGGCAAAAGGGTTTTACAGTTGGACACCTGCCTGACATCAACCTTCTTGGGTATGCTAGTGTTGGTGGTTTACCCGCCACCTGTGACTTATCCAAAGCGCTTAATGGTACCCACCGGGCGCCAAACTCCCTTAATCGCCTTTTACAACACGCACAGAATGAGATGAGTCAGCCCCATTCGTGACGGGAGTTACACGGTTCCTTCAGAAAGATAATGCATTTTCTGCATTATTCAGTAATATAGTCTGTTAGTCGCCTTTTACGACCTCCATTCTTAATCCGGACACCACACGGAATTATTAATATACTATTTATTTATAATATATCATTGTGGCGTCCACCTTTAAAGGCAGTTAAATGATAACATTTAGTTGTACTGTGTGTTGTAGTTTTACTTTTAGACACACACAGCATTTGGTGGACTATACTGTTTGTAAACATCGATACGATAAATATCCATTTTTAATTTTCATTTGCCATTCTCAAAATACCACCACCCGTGCTCCCGTGGGTGTCGTAAAAGTCGACTAAGGAATAAGCCGGAGGATGGGCAGCAGCGTCCTTCGAATACATTAACAACTCAACTGCGTTCGCCAACCCGTCTGCCAAGCGTGGCGATTATGGCAAAACCCCCCCAATGAGCCCACAACACGCCCATAATCAGTCGTTGTGGTGATCTTTGGGGAGGAATGTGTTCAGCAGTGGACTTCATTCAGCCGAAATGATGATGATGATGATGATTCTCTATTGGGAGGGAATTTATTCCCACCACCACGTGAACACTTGCCAAGTGAGAGCATTGCCACCAATACTTACTCCATTCACTAAGTTTGTTAAAATGAATTACAATTTATATATAATAAATTATAAATTACAACATTAGTTGTAAACATTATGTGAATATACATGCCCATTTTATACTGATGATTTACACCACAAAAAGCAATTACATTCTCTCATGTACTGTTCCAGACTATCAAGAGCCCTACGCGATAGTGGTGCTGCTGCAGAACGACCTGGTAGTGATTGACCTGCAGTCGCCAGGGTACCCCTGCTTCGAGAACCCCTACCCTATGGACATCCACGAGTCGCCAGTGACGTGTTGCTCGTACTTCGCGGACTGTCCGTCAGACCTGGTATATGTTTCAGGATATTTTTGACATAGAATAGTAAAAATTATATGTTGATAATTATTGAACTATCACAATGTTTGGGCGTCATTTTAATAATTTTCGCTCCGTCCTTAACTCGAGCCAAAAACAGTCTGACGCGCTCTTTAAAAGTCCATGTCGTAAATACAAAAATTTAATTACGATCTTAGAATCGGAAACAACTGGGAATATAATTTGGAATTCGGAATGACGCGGACGAACTCAATGAGTTTGTATAATTCTCAACTTTAAATTATTTATAAAAATACTGTCCTCAACTCAATGAGTTTGTATAATTCTCAACTTTAAACTATTTATAAAAATACTGCCCTCAACTCAATGAGTTTGTATAATTCTCAACTTTAAATCTAATATATAAATATCTCGTGTCACGGTATTTGTGGTCACACTCCTCCAAAACGGCTCGACCGATTTTAATGATTTTTATTTTTATATATTTGTTAGGTATGAGAATAGGTCATAAAGTATTTTTCACCCTCCTACCCCCACCCCCCATTTTTTTTCCACGCTTGCGAAGCCGCGAGCATAAGCTAGTTATCTATAAAAACTATAGGTCGTCGAAGTCGAAATACGAGCGAAAGTCATTAAATTTTTAATATAATATTATACATAACTTTCTGCACTCCTCCATATGAACTTTAACAATGCCAAATCTCACACTCCTCCGTGCGTGCGATGTGTTTAAAAAAGGGTACAAAGGTTTTGCTTCACGTATTCATATGTAGGTATTATTAAATCCGGGAGTAGGAACTTTTTTATTGCAAGTTTACGTTAGGGTTGTTTTTTTTTAATACTGTGTTTTTAAATCTGTCTGCTTGTTTTATGTCGTGTCTTTTTGTTGTGTGTAAACTAGCTCTTTCTTTCTATACTAGGTTCAAATTGTTAATAACTTTAGAAGTTTTCAACTTATCTGGGAATAGCTGGAATCCTGTTTTTTACAATTTAATTGTTTATAACTTTAGCAATTTATTATTAAACGGACTGTAATTATCTCGCACAATTTTTTGACATCATGGAATCGATAATTGACCACTCGAATATATATATTAACTAGCTTTTGCCCGCGGCTTCACAAGCGTGGAATTTGGAAATCTACATCATGGATATAGTTCATACAAAAATCTAAATAAAAAAATGGGGGGTGGGTGTAGAAAGGTGAAATATACTTTACGACCTATTCTCATACCTACCTAATATACAAAAAAAAAATCATTAAAATCGGTCGAGCCGTTTCGGAGGAGTGTGACCACAAACACCGTGACACGAGATATTTATATATTAGATGAAGATTGTAGTAGTATGGTAATGGGGTGTATGTACCGTTTAAAACAAAAGCTGTTTTTATAAATATGATATAGATAGTAGCACCATTACAATAAACATTACATCTTTGAAATATAGTTCTAAAATGTGAATGGCACGTGGGCTTTCAGATCCCAGCGTTCTACTCGGTGGGCAGACAGGGCAACAAGAAGCCCACAGGTTTCAGCGAGAAGCTCTGGCCCATCAACGGCGGAGAGTGGGCGCCTGCCTCCTGCTCCTACAGCGAGATCATACTCACGGGGTACGGATACTCACAGTTGGGTGACCAACTACTTTATTTGATTGATTTGACATTATACGATGGGAGTTACCCATTTGCTCCATAAATCTGGTAGTACCAAGGAACCCAAAAATTATAGGCCGATCACTCGTTTAATGGTCTTCTTCGAATTCTTACATCCATCTTGAGAACAAAAATTAACTATCATATTGAGACCTATTCTATTATGTCTGCTTCTCAGATTTTATGTAGGAATGGGTACAGTGGAACTAAGGAGCTCCTGCTTATTGATATGGCCACTAGACAAATGGTTAAACATAACCGTAAAGATCTGTGAATATGTTGGATAGACTATAAGAAGGCCTATGATTCAGTGCCACATACTTGGCTCATGAGGGTGCTAGAATTGTATAAAATAATTACAACTCTACACACATTCCTGATGTCATATACGAGCAAGTGGAGGATGGTCCTTCACTATCCCAGATGTAAACAGATCCGAAGGAACAGTGAACCGATAAAGATCGAACGCGGTATATTTCAGGGCGATACTCTGAGCCCTCTGTGGTTTTATTTAGCGTTGAACTGTCTGAGCATATATATAGCCCCGATCTCTCCAGCTACTGCAGCAGCAGCTGGAGAGATCGGGGCTAGGCTACCGGATGAGAAGAGGTGATTTTGATGATATCCGACCTTCGGTACATGGATGACCTGCACCTCTTTGCCCCCTACAATTTGCGACTGATAGTGTTACTAAATATAACTGAAACTTTTAGTAGAGTCACTGATGATATCAAGATGGAATTTGATGTGAACCAATGTATTTTGTATTTTTTTTAAACGTTGCCCCACACTAGGATTTGTCCTGTGTCGACCCGAACAACTACCTGTAGATCGTACAAATATTTGTTCCGTGTGGGACCGGTGCGCAGCAGCCTACTGTATCAGCCACCGCACCAACCGTGCCGTCGAAATGTGCATTCATGCATGTAAGACGAGGAGGGATTATGGAATCCAAGAGAATACAACTTTCGGATTCCATAAATTACAGATCCCTCCTCAACTGAAACCTACAAATACTTGGGTATGTCAGAGGCGTTAGGCATAAACGAGACTGACATGAAACAATCGTTGAAAGAACCTTACTATGGCCGCCTGAAAAAAGGAATAAAAAGTGTTTTATCACGCGGTAACAAGGTTCGCGCGCCTTCAATGGTCAGGTCATGCCGGTTTTAATGTACTCCTTTGGCATACTCAAGTGGACTCAGACTGAATTAGACGTTCTAGATAGAAGAGTTCGTACCTTGCTGACTACCAGTCGGATCCGCCACCCACGTTCATCGGTAGTGAGGCTGTACATCTGACTAAAGTGTGGGAGTTGAGGCTTTTTAAGTGCTAAGACCGTCTAAAATCGTGAGGTGTACAGCCTCAGGAAGTAGTTTTTTCCAGCTGAAGTGGGGATGTACCGAGATGTGGTTTCAATACACAAGGGACTCACTCCGCTCCCCTTGGCTAAAGGGAACGAATATATGGCTGTAGTACTGGACACTAATGATCGTAGGAAGGTATGGCAAAGCAAGGAGCTTCACGGACGCTTTTACGGGTCCCTTTATGGGTCTGATTTAAACGTATTGGCAACATTTTAGTGACCTCTTTGGGGAAACCGAAGGTTTTATCTGTGCAATTATGTATGAAGTTATCATAACGTGTAACCAGGAATATATTGTGAAGGATAGCACGGCTGACATCTGATGGGCATGTCACCATCCGGGCGAATATATCCGTCACATTATTTCCGGCTGTCGTCTTGCTAACAGCGAATATTTCCACAGACATAACCAAGTGGTCCGGATTATCCACCAACAACTTGCACTGCAATACAACTTTGTGGCTTCAGAAATAACTGCCATACTACATGTGCCCGGCCCAGATCGAGAAAATGACCATGTCACGTTGTACTGGGTTCGATCTATAGTCACTGACAGGACTATTGTGACCAATAAGCCTGATATAGTGATGATGGATCGAGTAGCGCGACGTATAATTATTGTGGATATAACTACTCTGCATGACGAGAATCTCGTGAAAACCGAGAAAGATAAATTAAGTGTCTTGACTTGGTGCACGAGGTGGTCGACATCTGGAAGGTAGTCACTGCAGTCATTGTGCTGAAAGTGTGTGCTCTCAATGGGCGGCTGGGTCAAGGACTTGATGCAGAAAGCGGTACTCCTTGACTCGGCTCGAATTATCAGAATGTTCCTCTCACCGGTGCCCTAACCACTCTCACTGGAGCAGGGTTGGTGCAATGGCTGATACAGCCGCTGCGCTCCAGGTCGTGGGTTCGATTCCCGTACGGAACAAATGTTGGTATAATCTGCAGTGGTCCGTTTTTTTCCATATAACACTCATTGAAATAGAAATAAAAACAAAAATCTAAAATATACGCGATAGAATCCGTTTAAAAGTGTTTTATTATAATGTGTAATACTCGCGAAAACCTAAGACATTATTATAGACCTTATCTTTATAGTTTCCATCTCATACAATCGTCCTACATAACCGGGGCCAATCCGTGACTTCGTTTTATAGTGCAGCCATGGGGAGTCTTGCCTTGCCTTGACGGGCCTCTGCGTTTCGGACCCATGTCCGCGTAAGCCTATCAAAATCAAAGTACCGGGTTCTTCTTTGCAGAGGCTAGTAACCCGTGTATAGAGAGACATGTAGATAATAAATGTTATTTTGTGTTGCCCTGTTCCAGACATGCAGATGGCAGTGTAAAATTTTGGGATGCAAGTGCGGGGACCTTACAAATTTTGTACAAATTAAAATGTTCTAAAGGTTAGTATAAAACCGTCCCCACTACACTATTATTTATTTCCGGATGTACTTCGGGAGTCTCTATGGCACATAGCCTGTATTTCTTAAATGTTCAGGAGCTCCCATAATTCCACCGGCCTTGTTGGTTTTTGCCTCGTAGTGTTCGAGCGCCGTGCGGGCGCGCCGTGCTACGAGGAGGACAGCCCGCTGGCCGTGCAGCAGGCGGCGCTGTGCGCGGAGTCGCGCCGGCTGGCCGTGGCGCTGCCGCACGGCCACGTCGTGCTGTTCAAGTTCCGCAAGAGCGACACGCACGGCGAGACGCATGTGAGTGGTGCACCAAACATTTCTACGTCTGTTCTGGAATAAATCAAGGCTCAGTGATCATACTGACCTTGCGTCGAAATTAACACGTTTAGATATATGTTCAGAAGATAAGACTTAACTGTCTATAGGATTTATTTTTATCGGTAGATGAATTTATAAAGCTAGTTTCAGCCGCTTGTGTGTTACTTGATCTTTTTATTCATAATGTCTACTATCATTTTAAAAGGTTTTGTCTCCCGTTGCAGGTGTTAGAAATCCCGATGATAACGGATACGTTAGAGGAAGAAGGCTCACCGGATGCAGAAGGAGGTCGCTCAATGTCATTTAGCCGCGCGGGCGAAGCGTCAGAAAACGAAAACAGAAGAGTAAGTTATGTCTTTTTACGCTGGGGCTACACTAAGGATTAAGGTATAAAAATAATCCACAAAATTAGGCGTTCAATTGAGTGGCCACACCTGCATTTAACGTCTTAATGTCGATAATTCGCGTTATTACATTATTTTCAAGATGGCGGTTGAGGTTGCTAAACTGTATTATTTGATGAGTGTCTCGACCACTCTCATTTGTCCGCTCCACAGTTACAGAATAATTAATATTAATTGCCAGTCATACTTAACCGATCAACTGCTGAACGGCTGTTTTGGACGGCAAATAATGACGTACAGCCCTATCGCACTCTCGGTGCATACTAACGAACGCAAATGTGCCAATAAGACCCCCCGACTATCGCTAACGCGTGCGCGCGCAGGGCGGCGCGGGGCTGCGCGTGCGCGGCGCGGGCGGCACGGGCGGCGCGCGGCGCGCGGCGGGCTTCCAGCCCACGCTGGTGGCGCTGCAGCAGGCCGCGCCGCACCCCATCACCGCGCTCACCATCAACTCCTCCTACGGCCTGTGAGTGACACCACCTTCTCTTCTTCTCTTATACATCCCATCAACTCGGGAACCCTCAGACGACGCCCGCCAAACTTACAGCGATCAAATATGTGAATATCATTGCTGCCGATCGTATATGAAGGGTACGCAAGAAGGGGTCCATCAACAAAACCGATAACTATAGATAATCGTTAGTTCAACATTTCATTATTCTCTAGTACGTCAGTGTTGATATTATTGAACTATATATTAAATACCTCGCAAATCTAATATGACTGAAAAAAGTTGTTTGTTATCTTTATAATTCATTACTTTCTGCAATATGAGCACAGCCTTCGACACAGTACCCCATTCAAACCTAATTAGTAAATTGGACCGGTTGTTAGGGAAGCACCTAAGATCGAAAGCTATTTGAGTAATAGAAAACAATGCGTTCGGATCACAATATTGTAATGAATTATAAATCCTCGTATGTGAAAACTAAGTATAGAGTACCACAAGGAAGCGTTCTGGGACCCTTGTTATTTATACTTTATATTAATGACATAATTAATACCACAATTTACAAATCCATATTATTCGCAATTTTTTGCGTTGCTTGCTAAACTGACACGCAGGTTGTCAATATTTTGTTCTCGAGATCAAACCTACCTAAATCTTACTTTTTGGATTATATTTTGATTTAATTCTATCCTCTTGAAAAGCAACGTCTATATTAAATATTCTGTCTGGTCTGTAGTTAATATTTTATTAATTATACAATATGTTATTGGGTATTATGAGACGACTGCAAACAATAAGTCACAGCGTCACGGGTTCAAGGCAATTAGAATAATAACAATCTGCAACAGATGTCGCAGTTCTTTCCTTTGGACTAAGTCATCAGTTTTCATTTGTATTTAGCATAAATTGGCATCATAAAACAGACGTATAATAAAACACGGTACTTCAACAATACGGGAGCAGTTAAATCGTTATATAACGCATTAGTTAGGACTCAATTAGAAAACAGTGCTATCATCTGGAACCCTCATGAAGCTAAATATAATCCCATGGTAGAGAAGATGCAAAATAAATTTACCCGGTATCTGTATTTAAAACAATATGGCATGTACCCTTTCTATCCACTTATGTATCCAACTCTTTTTGTTATAGGGATAAGGTATAAGTTAGAGGTAAGACGTAATTAAGCCTTAGTTAAGTATGTGTTCGAAGCTTTTCAGGGTAGATTAAATAATCCTAGTATCTTGGTATCGTTGAGGCTACTTGTTCCTAATACCAGGTCACGGCAGGAGGCGAGGGGGAGGCTGATCGAGGTGCCAGTGGCCCGTACTAACTTGGCCAAGTTTGCTCCAGTCGCAAGCGCGAACACTCAACAGCGTAGCACAAAGGCTTGACATTTTTAATTGTTCAATTGGTGGAATTCGTGGAACTCAAAGTCAAAGTCAAAGGTTTTTATTTCAAATAAACCAAATATTAGCACTTATGAAACGTCATAATCTAAGTTGCACGGATCCAAATAGTTGATCTTGTGGAGAAGAGACGGCAATTTTGTTAAAAATACTTGTCATTTTCGCTCGAATTATATCAAAATATTAAACAAAATTAGTAACATACAAGTCAGCTTTGACAAAACGTATTGAATTTAATTGACGCTTTATTTGACAGCATATTAAAGTATGATAGATCAGTCAAAATGGCCGCGTATTGGACCTTTTCTTAAATTGAAACAAAGACAGCGAGAGAATCTTTACCGGTTTGAATGCAATGTACACCTTTAATTTAGGTTTGAGCTCCAATGAGCTGGATTTTCTCTAAATCTAGCCCCTTACTTATTGACTGCTTTGAATGAACCATACAAAAGGCTTATTTCAAATGATAAAGTAAGTTAAATTTAGGAAAATTAACCCAATATAATACCTTGGGAGAACCGGTATCTTATCATAAAATTTTGCCTCCTACTGACTACGAAACACCAAATACCTATTCCATTGTAGAACATTTTAATTTATATATTTTCCTAGATGAAATGATCTATTATAAATAAAGTTATGTCAAAATAACAGGAGCATAGTTTGTCGAAAGCTATAGTAAAATCCATACGTGCGAATGAAAGTTCCGAATGTATGCGTGAACGTTCAGTGAGTAGTTGCGTGTTGCAGCATGGCGTGGGGCGGCGAGCGCGGCGTGGTGGTGGTGGACATGGCGCGGCGCGCGCTCGTGGCGGCGCTGGCGCCCGCCGCGCTGTACCTGGCGCCGCGCGCCGCCGAGCGCCAGCGCTCGCCCAGCCTCGACCAGGTGCGTGCGTAACGATGCTTGTTGAACATGACATTATATGATATAGTGTACAGATACTTGAATCCCAGAATTTGTACGTAGCGTACGCTCATTATCAAAGCTGGTTTATACGCCGATCTGCAAAGTAAACGACTCTGGAGGCACATAGCATCTCGTACTATCTAATGTTGCCTATGTGTGCGTGCGTTGTATACGAATGAAGGTAGTCGTATCTGTCTATAGTATGTAAGATTCTGGATATACTTAGCTATAAAATCGTTAAGATTGCGGCGGCCAGTGATAAACATTTAAAAAAAGACGTATTAGAAGAAGCACGGTGCGATAGGTTAAAAAATCTATCTAATAAATTCGGTGTAAACTTTAACTAATTGGTTGAGTTTAATGAGAAAAAATGTAAATGTTGAATAATAACTAATAACTGAAGAGACACCGCAACAGACAACGGTTTACTTCACATTACATTTGATTTGCTTTTTATTTCTTTAAATATAAGTTGCTCCGGCGGACGCCTGCCACACCCCTATACTTTTATTATTTCATATAATTTTGTAATTATTTTTAGCAGTAGCGCCACTCCCGGCTTGTCCCAATAGTAACATGGCATGGCATCGTTAGTCATTCTTTTCACTTGGCCTATCTTTCTCTCCTATCGCATACACATTTACATAGAATATTTTTTAATCTCAAGTTTGCAGATAATACGCATTACACTATTTAAGGAGAGTGCGCCTGCTACCCACCATATATGCTAGTACTATTATGTCGTCGAATGAGGCCCTCTGTTCAGTCCACGCACCGTCGCAGCACGTAACGATCCGTCGCCAGCTCACGCATCACATGTCCTCTCGCACGGAACGCTTACAATGTTAGCGTGCGCCATCTTTACTTCATCATTGATATTTTTTCCCATCCCTCGTCGTGTAAGCTGGAGGAGAGCGCGACGCGGCCGACTCCTGCTGCCAGCCCCAATGACCTCACCCTGACCGACGAGCTTCCACCTCAACCGGCACCCACACCCGCTACAGAAGATAAAGCTAAACTCGACACGAGAAGAAAATCCACTTCTTGGAAGAATTTTAATCTGAAGCGACAGCTCTCTAAAGTTGATCTAAAGTTCAAGGCGGCGTTTGCGGCGCCCACTGAAAACAATCTTGAGGAACTCGTCGCAGAGAAGGCAAACTCACAGTTTTACTGCGAAGCACCCGATCGAGCCGACCCACCCGCCCCCGCGCTCGAATCGAATACGGAGTCGCCCGACAGTGAGGAGAACAAGCCCTCCGACGTAGAGGAAGAGGGCGAGGCCAGCGGCGAGCGGAGTCAGATATCGTCCCCGCTACGGGTGTGCTCGGACGTGTTCGAGCGAATGCATCGCGAACTGCAGGAGAAGCGCGGATCAGACGTGTACGAGCGCATGCACCGCGAGCTGCAGGAGCGCTGGCAGGACAAGGAGCGCGCGGAGGGCTCGGAGGGAGCGGCGGGCGCGGCGGCGGAGGGCGCGGGCCCGGCGCGGCCCGACCACCTGCCGCTGGGCGAGGTGCCGGCTCGACCGCCGCGCCGCGCCCGGCGCGAGGGGCGCGAGGGGCGCGAGGGGCGCGAGGCGCGCGACCCCCGCGAGGGGCGCGAGGCGCGCGAGCCCCGCGAGGCGCGCCTGCTGTCCGTGCCCAACATCAAGTACCGCGAGCGGCGCGCGCCGGCCGCGCCGGGCTCGCTGGGCGGGCTCATGCGCCGCTTCAGTAAGTATTGCGTCATCCCGCGCTCTCACCTCACGCATCTCTCAGTACATTACTAACGCCGGGTCTCACGGTCTCCGTTGCGTAGCACGCGTTCCTCGCCGTACCTAGAGTAGTTAGGTCCTCCGACTGGAATGGTAATGGTTTGCGATTTTAATCTAATACACTGCAACTGGAATAGTAGAGCCCCCTTTTAATTCGGGGCATAGATTTATAAATAGCTAGAGGTGATGGTAGTTAGATTTTAAAAGTATAATGGATCGTTTTAAATTAATTTGTAACATATTATTTCTAAACACCTAACGGTTAAAAACGATTCGGTAGTAGAACCGATACGGTAATAGATTGCGAATTGCTACTTTAACATGCTTTGTGCTTCTTGTGATATTTGGCTTTTTATTTGATTTTGTTTATAAACTATGTATAATGTATATTATAAATAATATTATATACATATAAGATCCGCTATATATACATATGTATAATGTATATAGTCCACATGTACATAGGTCGCACGGCGTGTACTGTGCTACCCGTCCGAACTGCTCACATAAGTACGTACTATGTAAGTCAGCACACTGGTGATTGATGTGTGTATTTCTTTTATTTCCAAGGAAAAGGACTCGTCCGATGAAGACTCTAACTGCCTTAAATATCTTTTCGCTGATTTCTTTGGTAATTGAACAATGATTAATAGATTAAATGATTGCATCAAAACGTAGGTGATCTCTGTGTTGTCGATGTCCTTGATGATGTGTTACGTGCTAATGGTAACGAGCTGAGTAGTCGGTATAGATGGCACCACTCTCGCTTGGTAGCTTCACATCAGATAGTGCGTCACTTACGGACATGTTGACTGTATATGCGCTCGCTCATCCCCCAACTTTCCCCAGGAGAGTTAGTAGCGCGACTGTGCACCAGAAATGATCCGACGCACGACGACAAAGCGAACGAGCAGCCGATTGGGGCTCCACGACGGATAGGTATGGACTCCGCTCAGCCACACGATTCAGTGAAACTTGACTAACAACGCAGACTAGCACGGGGCCTCCGAACACGAAGCCTCACAGTGCCACTAAAACATACCACTAATACTTCTATTATGTGGCACAGAGATCACGGTTTCTGCTAACATTGTGTCCGCGACATTATAACAGAGAGGGTCTTCAATGTTCTATGTAACTTCACGGTGGAGGGTTCCGTCGCCACTGAGCGCCGACTCCGAAACTCGGGCCCTACAGTGTGGAGGAGACAAGCTACAGAGCGCGTCTGCAGAGTTAAAATGTAAAACAAAGTACTAGAGTGAGCTCATGCTGTGGTAAAACTATGGCAAAGCTCCAGAAATGATAAGACATGCGATCGCACGAGCGCTGTGTAGCATGTGTCATTCATTCGCCGAGCTGTTAGGTTTCGGAGCGGCGGCCGGGGGCGGGGCGGGGCGTGCGGTTTGCGGGCGGTCGCGACGAGCGTGTGTGTGTTGTAGATGAACGGGCCGGGCGGCGGGGCCGGCGGGGCCGGCGGGGCGGGCGGGGCAGGCGGGGGCGGGGCCGGCGGGGGCGGGGCTGGTGGGGGCGGAGCGCCCGGCGCGGGCGGGGCAGCCGGCGCGGCGCGCGTGCGGCGCTCGCGCTCGCAAGGTACCCGCAAACTGCACAAGTGCCTGTCCACGGCGTCCGACGTGTACGCCACGCCCCCCGCCCCGCAGCATTCGCTGCTGACGACGCGCCAGTATTGCAGTTTTGGTAGTACAGTCACCTTGTACCGAGTCCGCTCGGCTAAGTCTCCTTCCGTTCTGAGGCAGTCGCAGTTTCTTCCTTTTAGTTTTTCTGTTCCGTTCGATATGGTTTCTGTTTGTCGTCGCGGACGAGTGCTCGCTTGAGCCGGCGCGCTTACATCGTTGCGTCTCCCGCATCGTGCGAATGAAGCATCTTGAGCTTAACGGAAACGATTAGCATTATTGGCTGATATTTATCGCTCAGCACATAACTTTTACTATGCTTTGTCTGTATAGTAAATTGTTAATAAAATTCTTCTATTAATATAGTTTCGCCGTCAAGCGCGCTCAGAGGTCTGTTACCACTCTCACCGTTATGTCTTCGTTCTATTTTGTTTATTTTAACGTTACGATTTAGTTTTTCACACTCACTGATACACTTCTTTCCATTACTGAATACTCTAACATGTTGATTAGTTGTGAGTTTGAAGGCAGGAAGTGTATACTGTTTGTTGTAACAGTGGCTGTTGAATATCTCAAGTTCAAAAGCTGACAGCTGTATCACTATAAGTGTTTGGTTTATTTACTTTTTGAACCTTCAAACTCACATCTCTTTTGTTTAGAATGTTGGTCTCAGACTACCAAAATTATCCATAACTTTATAAATCATAAGTATTTCAAAAAAGTGGCAATTATCCATGGACATAACTTTGCTGAACACCAAGCCTTGTCTCTTTGAGAATCAGTCAAACTTTCAATATTTAGTTCAGCCCCTTATTATTTGCTGATGAGCATGTATTGAACTGTTGAGTTACTTCCATATTTATTTATTTGATCAATTTCCAATTTCAGATCGGAATCATTCAATAGGTAACCATTGGAATATTCCTCACCTATTTTAGTTATAATTTTGTTTTCTCTAGTCGTTACATCCAAGTAGTTTTATCCTTCGTTGTCATTCCAAGTCCGACCTAGAATGAGTTCCACATGTTTATGGTGTTTCATGTATGTCCATGTCGGCCTGAGAATGAACTCTTGCTGTACAAAATGTGAAAATGTAGGCGCGCGCGCCGCTCAGCACTCGCTGACGCCACGTGGCCGCCACGTGGCCGCCACGTGGCCGCCACGTGGCCGTCACGTGACCGTCACGCGCTCGCCACGCACGTGTCGCGCCCGTACCGCGCACGACACGTTGACGCGATCGCTGTGTGGCGCGCCGCCGCCGTACGATCGTGCTTTTAACATATTGTGGTTTATTTGTCGGTACAGAACCAACTGTCCCGCAGACTCTCGCATCTATGGAGTACTTACACATTGTGCAACCCAATGGTATCCAAACAACATTTGCATTGTTTCGTTTTGTTATTACTCTTATTTATATGGTGTACGTTTATTTCTGCTTGTGTGCGGCGTCGCGCCCTCCGTAGCTGTTCCGTCTAGTACTGACTGGCTGTGACTGTCTTGTAATGTACCCACTCACTATTGGTCTGCGCACACTTGTATCCAACCTATTACGACTGGCATGACTCATAGTTGTACAACTAAAAGGTGACTTACTACTCAAAACTATTTTATAATCTATCACTGTTATTGTTACAATGGACGAGACTGACTGTATATGTTATATGTGCATTTATACGCGAGGCTTTCCGTATTGTATGAGAAACACGATCTGTATTATAATTTAAATTCTTTCCTGTTTTGTTTTCAATGGTCGATACTTTATTACTCACGAGCGATCACGTTATGTATTTATTTGCCTTCGTCTGTTATTGTCTCACGGCGGAACATTGCTCGGTTCCTCCATGACCTGTCAGTGCAGCGACCTTTACCAACTATGTACTTTATCTACTTCTAACGCTGCTGAGTACATGAATGTTGTTTCTTTTCTAGCCCGACCACAAAGCAAAAAATCTATATGGCTCGTTTTTGGCTGCCTCTATATTCGGCTGTCATTATGTCTATGTATGCTTACGGTATTATCTTACTAGCAGTGCAGTAGTTGCATGCGGCACCGCTACGCTCACGCACCCCCGTTGCTTCCTTTTAGCTTGTGTGTCCGTCCTCGACGCGCTACAGCCCGTCCTTGGCCCGTCGCAGGGCCCACACGGGACGATTGTACCTGCTGACCTGGTGATCATTCTCATTCCATCACACATGACACGTTATGTTTTGCTCTTTATTTTCACACCTTCTGTTCCTTAGATTAGCTTCTCATTTGCTGTGTCCATCGTTAGAGCTGTTTCTCGATGTGCTCGTTAGATTAAGATACCTCCGCGGTGACGTGTCTCATGGGGGGATCGGTGTTTTGACCACCGCCGCACTTGCGTCGTATCCTGCCTTGTATTTACCATCTCATGTCCAGGGTCAAAACACTAACCATCGAGCGATAATAACAACAGTTCCTAACATTAAAAAGACGTTGTGCAAATAAGCTGAGATTGGACGGACGGGCATGCAGTCGCCTTACGATTCTTCTGACGCATGATTTCTTCTATTTGACTAATATATCTAAAGCACTGGTGAATGGCACTTGACTTGATGATTTCAGCTAATTTCACAACAGCACCGATAACACTGAATCCGTGAGTTGAGCTAGCTGTAGTCTGCAACTGTATCTACTATGTAGACTAGTGCACAATGCGGTGGTGATGCGGGATACAAGTTGTTCATAATTGTTCTTCGAAATCTTTAATTCATTAAATGTAAAAATAAGACGAGCTTCAGAGCGCGTCTATAAGCCGATGAGCTGATAAGTATGGATATCTGTCCATAAGTATAACTGTAATCATAGAACTGTTGACTCGCAAGGACTAACAGGTACAAAAAAGTAAGGTGTCATATCTATATTTAATATATATCTGCGTTATACAACTTCAAAAATAAAATAAAATAATACGCATACAATATTATTATTATTATCTGCTTGCCAACACCTTGAAGCATAATTAACCAATTTTCCTAAATAGTTTTTAAATCAGAAAAAAATTATAATTTTCTGCAGGTTTTTTGACTAAAATGAGTATTACTTACTCTTAAGTAAGGAAAATTATCTTCTCGTCAAATTTTAGGGAAATATTTTTATTTCAAGATTAGGCTGAGCAATGAGTTAGACTGAATATTTACAGTTCATTTCCGAAATGTGAAGCTTTTTTTTTGTTGTTGGCAAGTACAGTAAGCTTTGATCGAAGGGTGGATAATGTCTTACTTTATTTAATAGTATTAAAAATTCTTATTTGCGTCAAAATATTTGAAAGCTTTCGCGAAATTTACGGAACATTGCAAAACATTCAAATAGTCTGCTCGTGCCACTCGTACTGTGCGGATTCTCTCTATCTAAGTGCAAATTATAACAATCGTAATATGTATGACTAGCTGGGACCCGTGGTTTCACTCGCGTTTAATTTAAAAGAAATTTAGAGTACTTCGACATAGACACTTGAGAATAAATATATTGGATTTCAAGGGTTTTATTTTTTACGCGGAACCCTAATTATTTTTCTAAAATAAAAGTAGCCTACGTTATTCCTTATAACATCAGCTATCTTGCCAGATCACTGCCGTGAAGGTCCCGTCAAAATCGGTTCAGCCGTTTCGGAGATTACCCGGAACAAACAGACAGACAGACAGACAGACGGACAGACAGACAGACAACAAAAATGTTATATGTAACGTACATACTTTCATATGCATTTAGTAAAAAGCTGTTATTTTGACATTACAAACAGACACTTCAATTTTTTTTATTTGTATAGATGTAATGTATTGTTAGCAATCAGATAATATTAATAATAAAATATAGTTTGCATTAGGTAGTACTTTTACATCAATTTTCTAAGTTCTTTACCTCAAAACATAAAATGACAAATTACTTGAAAATTGTTGACATTTACACCAAACGGACATCTACAACCCGTTTTAGTCAAGCACGAACGGTGATAGCGCTTTCTGGCTTATCTTATTCAAACTCGGTGTCACATTTTGTGAGAATCTTATTATAGACAACATAGTCAAGGGTTTCACAACTTATTGCTGCATCACCACCGCCGGCAGGGTGGCGCGGGCACATCAGACGCGTTGTTGTTGATGCGCTCGCGCCAGCCGGCCGCGCGGAGGGAGTAATCCGAATGTGTGTATGTTGCCAACCGGCCGGGTAGACAAGCTGGACAGCTCGTTCTCGCGCTCGCGCTCCAGCTCCATGTCCAGCCTTGAGAACATCTCGCAAGAGGGCATACAGTGCCTCGCCTTCGCCGACAGCTACACGAAGAAGTCTGGTGAGTTAGTCTACATCCTAATCTATTTGCTTCTATCAAACATCGTGTTCAGCGCCATATCAACCTATAGGTGCCAGGACCCGCTTTCCATCGGAGTCTTCTTTATTTTGCACCGTCTTTAGCATCATCGGGCAATAAATTATTGGCTCTCATGTCGCACGTCTCTACATCCACTCAGCATTTTTCGGGTCTACCGCGAGGTCCTTACTTCCTACAACTAATCCGAGGCATACGATAACGATGTACTCCCAAAGTTGACGTAAAAAGTGGCCAAACTTTCGAAATCCGTGCTGGCTGCGCCACATTGAGTTTGAACCCATACGCAGTGTGGTCGAGTGCAGTGGCGCGAACGAACTTGCAGAGTTTCCAACTTCTAGATGTTAACTGTACGTTCCAAGTTTGTCTTGCCCTTGTCTATCAACGCTATGTCATCAGCATACATCATTGCCCATGGACCCGGTTCACTAAGATTTGCTTTATATGGTTGAGAATATCAGGGAAAAGAAAACGCCTAACCGCAGAGCACTAATGCACACCGGCTGTGGCCGGAAAGGGGGCAATGTCTCCAACAGCGATTCAAACTATGGATGAACAGACTATTACGGAGTCGAGGTACATGTTCCTGAATACGTCTTCAGGTTCTCGTTTGGATCTCGGAGCTCACCAGATAATCTGTTTAGGCATACAGTCGAAAATCTTTTGCAAATCCAGGAAAGCTGATTGCAGAGAATTTCACTTCTTTCTGTATGACAAAAGTTCTCATGACAAACACTGGACTATATCTAGGTTGAAACTCAAATTGACGTCCAGAGACACCGCACTCCTGCCGAAGCCTTAACTTCATCACGTGCTCGACGTTTCTAGGGTCTATATATATTGCGACAGGCTTCGCTTTATTTGTAACCAAATAATGCTCAACGTCCACGGTTTGTACATAGAGGAATAGGAGCAATTCTGCATTTCAATTTTGCTAAGATATTCTCAAGTTTTTGGTATTCTAGAGCTAGCCTATTCCATGATATTTTGGATTTGACGTACGTACGTAGAATTAATAAACTAGACACACCTTAGTATAAGGTGTGTCTAATTTATTCATTCTAATGAAAAAGTATAATTTTATGTGGCAGACCCAACGACGCTAATGCCGACGTTATGGATCGGCACGACGCTGGGTTCAGTAATCACTATGATGATCAACCTGCCCGAGGCAGAACTCCGGCACACACAGCCCGTCGTCGTCTCCACCAGTGGTTAGTACCTATACTATAGTATCCAAACCTAAACTGGTCAGTGGCCTAGTGTGCCACGTGCAGTTGAGGTATAAAACAGAAACTGGATGTACGAATATAGTCAATTAAAATATTATGTGATGAACATCAAAATATCTGTTGTACGTATTTCAGGTGGCCCGATATTTAGGTTAAGAGGTTCAATCCTAACTATGTCGTTTCTGGACTGTAATGGAGCTTTAATACCTTATTCGTACGAAAGTTGGAGAGACGATAGTAAAGACGTGAGTATTATATTCAGTATGCATGAGACAATTTGTATCCGCTATTCAAGACTATTATTTCAATCAAAGTTCTCTGTTCTTTTTTAAGCTTTGCCAAAATTCACTTTTAGCCCCGCTAAGATACATAAATCGTGGTAGATATTATATACATTACACGATTTACAACTAAGACGCTAGTAGTTTTGAGGCTAAATAGATATTTATTTAGTTATACTTGTTCAGCAAGTGAGAGACCGCCGCGAGCGCACGCCCACGAAGCAGAGCTCGTCGAGTAGCGGCAGCCGCATGAGCCCCACGCCCGCCGACACGGCCGGCGACCGCCAGTTCGTGGTGGTGGCCTCCGAGAAGCAGGCGCGGGTCGTCGCGCTGCCCAGCCAGAACTGCGTCTACCGCCAGCAGATTGTAGAAACTGACTTTGTGGTTAAGGCTGAAACTGTGAGCTTAAAAGGTAGGCTTCTTTAGATGTTTAAGTGGCATAAAGGTTAAGATTCGTGTTATGCGCTAAGGTTTAACGCCGTTAGTTGTCGCGTTATTGGACACTAGACATAAGTGCAGCCACGACTTAACGCGCTAATTGTATGTTGTAATTGTAATTGTATGTGTTGTGTAATGGCATTCATAATGCCGTTAAACGCTAGGCGACAGCTTGGCTGGCGGTATTTATTGGCACTTCAAAGAGATTTAGCGCGTTACATTATGGCCACATCTTATTTGTTTTCTATCTCGTTTATTAGTATGCACCGAGAGTGCAGTAGGACAGTGTGTTCTTGTGTCCTGCCGGAAGCAACTGTTGATTGGTAATAACTATGGCTGGCAATGAATATCAATTATTATGTGACTGTATGGAGTGGACAATTGAAAAAGTGGTTTTAACACTCTGCCATGCGCTGCCTGCATCTTAAAAATAATGTATTGAATAACGTGATTTATCGATATTAAGATGTTATCGATAGTAAAATGCAGCTATGGCCACTCAATTTATTAAATGCAAATAAAACGAAATGTTTAGAATTATCGTTGCCAAACTTACAGTAAGCGTTCAAGAGTGCAGTAGCACGCTAAGGTTTGTATTGCTGTCAATACACGGTACAACAGTCCGTACGTCTGTACGTGTACTTACAGGTAATAAACACCACTTGGTGTCTCAACACAGTACGCACACCACAGAGTTTGCACACTGTCGCACTGTTATCACGCATCATACGAATGACCATGCCCAGTTTATACGATTGCTATAATTGGCAGTAAATTAATATGTGCCGATAGCCATTTATACGTCCACTGCTGAACAAAGGCCTCCCCCATAGATTTTCACAACTGTGTCATCATTTTGGAGGGTAGTTGCCAATACTCACCACGCTTGGCAGACGGGTTGGTGAGCGCAGTGTGGCTACCATTTCTCAGAAGTGACTAGTATTACCTACGTACATCGATAGAGCCTATTAAGTTGAACAAATTTCCATTATTAAATACTTGTCATCCTAATGTGTGTTAATCTGTGTCTTAATGTGTGATAAACAGAGTAAGCACTGACCGTTCGCGCACGTCTTGAAGCGTTGCGCGCCTGCAGCTATATTTACCTGAAACCATCTGGTTAACACACGACGCTAACAGTTTTAACAGAAAGTGAATTGTTTCTTTAGTACGAAACAGTGCCATTTAATTATTTTGCTGTAGCCAATGCTCTATAGACATCTCTTTCTATTATATGACGTTGCGCATGTGCTCGTAAAAGGTGGTAATAGAATTTTTATTTATCCTTAATACTATCCGTCTACAGATTGGTCTTCGATTAAAATTAGGAACTATAATCAGTTGCAGACAATAGTGAATGTGTGGGTGTCTATAATATAGAAACTACTTAGTAAAAGAAGGAGGTAAGTGTAACCAAAGCGTCAATCTATTGGGTTGTGAGATTGCCACTGGACTTATGAACGCGACCGTACCTCAAGTCGGATTAGAAATAATTTTTGAAGGCAACAATCTTAGAGATTGTAAATGTGGCCGTATTTCTATTTATATAGTAAGCATTGATTATAAACTACAATGGGGTGCTCATATAAAGGCAAGTCAAGCAGGCTTGTTCGTATAACTTGCCGATGTTTAATGAAACAATTCATTGCTTAAAAAAACAAATAAACACGCTTTTATAGATAACCGAACTAAAACGTAGAAAATAATTTTCAATTTGTTTAAAATAACAATAGCGTGAATAAAAAAAAAAAATTTTTATTGTAAAAAAGCGTGGGGTGCTTGATATCAATTGTGGTAAATATTTACATTTCTATTTTTATGTGCGGCTAACTACAAAAGAAGGCTTTTTGTTTTGCGCATGGCTGTATCTCCATGTTGCCTGTCTATGGTCTCAATAACTAATAATGTCAATTATGCCAAGCCCAACATTCTGTCCAAGAATTAGACACTATTCGAGTCTCATCGCTCTCTTGCCGTGGAAAATTGAATCGACATCTTATGGAGGTATAACTTTGTGTGCAAGTTTGTGTATGTCGATGAAATTATATTTTTTTCCGGGTATCAGAGATGAAAAAATCTAATCGCTAATCCTGAGGATCCTGGCGAGGATATTAGGACAAACTATTTAAATTGTTGCATAGTCGTCGGTACTTGATAAGTGTGCGAAGTTTCAAATCAATCTGACGTTTTGAAAGGGATGAAAATCGAGCTCAAAAAATCTGTTACATAGATCATTCATAGACCAATCTAATAAAAGCGTGTTAAAAAGCGACATTCATTGTATAATAAATACCGGAAATAGACATAAAATAGGAGTACCTAAATTTAGATTGTCCAAAACCAATAAATCTTTGTTAGGTAACTGCGGTCTGTTTTATAATGACATACCTAAAGAAATTACTGATATGACAGTTGGGAAGTTAAGTAAGTAGTAAGTAAAAGTGTCTGTTAGGATGAGGGCCTTTTTACTAAATAAATGATTCTATTCTATTCTAATTTAACGCATTATTTTGTGGAATATTTTGCGCCTTAATTATTGCGATAGTGGGTGTTAGGCGATAAACCTTAGTGTGGCCCCATCATGAATGTTAGCAATCTTCAATATTCTGGATTATCTTCTATCTTTCTAAGTTGTTGAGTCAGTCTAACCGATTGTGTGTGGTAACCGTCTGATCTAGGCGATCCAACTTGAAGACACCAATATTCTGAGCTTCATGCCACTTTTCGTCATAACTGTCCCGAGAAGTGGGTTCCCTCAGCTACAGGTCTTCGCATTCACTCTTATCAAAATGTTGCCATAAAAACTATAATTATTCATAAATATAGCAAAAAAACACTTCCAGATAGTGTATGTCTGGTGAACTACCTGTCGACGGGGCACCTGGTGGCGTACAGCCTGCCGTCGCTACGACCGCTCGTTGACGTGGACTTCCTGCCGCTGCCGGAGCTCGGGTGAGGCTGACCACCACCCACACAGAAGACTACCTGACGTTAGCTCCACATGTCTACTCGACGCGGAATCCGGACACGACTGTAATATTTGTAGTGACAATAAAACGCCTATTGTAGTTGTCCGATAAAGCCATTAAAGGCTCGGGGATATCATGTAGAAACAACCTTTTACACATGTATGTCCGGCGTCTGAGTCCGGTACTGCCATGTGGAGCGTCGCCACGCGCGAGTCGCCTCACCGATAGGCTGACCGGTGACACACAGATCACTCTTAGACGATTTCTATGCACCAAACGAAGGCACTAAATGATAAACGGCCTGTTTTACATAGCATCTTTTATCATTAGCTTCGCAGTTTTATCATGTTTAATGTTATTTTGGGCTACCGACGATTTGTCATTTTTACGGTTAAATAGCATTCATTGTTCGATCATCTGAGACTTTAGTTGTACCGATCATTCGCTATTTTATCATTTAGGAGCCTAACGACAGACTTCCTGTACAGTAACAATCGATGTTAGAAACGTACACTTGTTTGGTGCAAGACGACTGCTCTTAGTTCGCACTCACCCCTGTACCCAGCTCACTCAATAGAGCTCGTCGACGGGCGAGTTTTGTACCAAACAAGCGACGATGTCATCTTCTACTTGGAGGTCGAGCACTCAGCTACTAGCCAACCTAAGTCGCGCTGCATCTCATCACGACGTAGACAAAATTTTGCAAATCTGTCGAGCACCACCTGTACTTACGATATTTGGCACTCTTTCTATTTTACAGTTTGAAAGTAACAGATCGGACATCCCCTTAACACGACACATGTTATACAAAACCCTGTTTTACCGAACTTTATATTTATGAGAGAACACCGTATCACTTTCTAACAGTGCAACTATTTATTTTGGTGCTGCACAATGTATGTGGATATAAATACACACTGGTTACCTGACACTGAACGGATCTTACACCCGAACGACACGGAATGCCACCGACACCGCCCGCGCTAGCCCTCCGACCATGACCATGTTACGATAGTGTGTACCGCCCTGCATCTTATCTAACTTTTCACCCTTAGAACTTTGATGGATTAACTAATCGGCACGTGCCTTGCCTTTGCGTAGCTTGTATAAAGGCGCTTTCGATTTGTCGATGACTTTGCGTGTGATTCAAAAGGCCGAGGCAAAGAATATTTTAAAATATCGCTGTACTTCGTATATATGTGGTGTATATTGATGATGCACGTGAAGTCTACAAACTGAGAGCGCCTGCGCACAAAGTTGGGGCACGCGTCGCGAGCTCGTCATCGCCCTGACTGGTGTCTGTGTTCCTGGTAGCTTCCAGACACAGTCCAAACAGAGGGGTATCGTAGACCCAATGCTGTCCATATGGGGCCAGCAGCTCATTGTTAACGAGGACACTGACCAGTAAGTCGCCGTCCATGCATATGACATGCGTTAGCTGCGTACCGTCACTTGTCATGTGGAGTCGCTCACTCCGGCCTCTGTTGCGTACCTAGACATGTTCATATAACGTTGACAGTTGCTTTAAACCCCTCACCTCCCCCGTGCCTTTAGACTGCCCCCCTGACCCTCGCCTGTTCTGTTTCATTGACGTTCCCCCTCGGCCACGGGCAAATCATTATGCGCTACCGATACAACTCCATATGGAAATTGGCGATTACCTTGTCATGAACATAATTGGGAAACTAAAATGACACGAGATTTGATCCGTCTTCAAAATTGTATTATGTTTAGATGTTTCGTCCCATTAAATATTTACTGAACTGTTGCAATGGTTTTAATTCTATCTGGTTTCGCTTTTTAAATCATAATGTAGGGTAGGTTAAACCTGGTTTTAATTATCTTGTTTGCCTATCACTTTTTGCTTAGGACACAATGTTAAATTAGTTGACATTTCCAAAATTCCATATAAAACGGAGCTTTGTACGAAATGATTTGCCCTCCGGGAGCTGCCTGCCACTCCGCTTCACTAGTACGATGTGACATGTACCTCGTGACACTCACACACCCACACCCCGTGTACAGTTACCAACACGCACTCACGTTTCACTACTTTGTTGTAATTGTTCTCCGTGCGATCTTCCCTACTTCCTCGCTGGGCTACTCTGCTCTGATCGATGTCGTTTCTTTCTTGTTCTCCGCTTGCAGCATGCTCGTTACTGAATGTTTTATTTCATTTCATTGTTTATCCACTTAATTAGACGCAAAAGTACTTGTTAGTTACGCTTATATGTTAGACTAAAGTTTGTCCAATAGACTCCGACACTGGACTGCGAGGATCTAACAGGTGAGACGTTTTAATTGATAGAACATTTCTTTCCCCACTTTCTTAATTTCGTTCTTGGCCTATAACGATCTCCTTTCTCTTTCTTCTTGGACTATGAACAATATAAACGCAACAAGTGCATATTGGCGTTTACTTGTAAACCTGTTTGTAAAACGTTCGGTGTGTGGTGTATTGCAGGATAGCGAAGACGTTTTGCTTCAGCAACAGAGGCCATGGACTTTATCTTGCGTCGCCCACTGAAGTACAGAAGTTCACATTTGACGCCGAGTTCTGGTCAGTTTATTTTATAGTCTTCTCGGTTTTCTTTAATTTTGTTGTTCCTACTAATGTTTAATGCTTTTCGCGGTACAGTCAGCAACTGAACGAGATGATAGGTGAACTGTTCCTGCCGCGGGACATGCCGGAACCTCCCAAGGAGAGCTTTTTCCGAGGGCTTTTCGGCGGCGGCGCCAGGCCTCTCGACAGGGAGGAACTATGTGAGTATATCACATCGCATGGATGATCTGTATCCAGTTTATTGTATATTTGAAATGCTTCTCTCTTCTTGTATAAATTCGCACCCATTCCACAAATAAAACTAACGCCGTTCCCGGGCGCGCCAGTCGGCGAGGGCAGCGGCAAGCCCAGCCGCGCCGTGGCCAAGCACATCCCGGGCGGCGCCGCGCAGCAGCTCGAGCAGCTGGGCGGCCGCGCCAGCACCGCCGCGGGGGACGTGGCGCGGGCGCACCTGCTGGTGCTGGAGCGCGGCGACAAGCTATCGCAGCTGGAGGACCGCACGGAGCGCATGCACTCGCAGGCCGCCGAGTTCGGCTCCTCGGCGCACCAGCTCATGCTCAAGTACAAGGACAAGAAGTGGTACCAGCTGTGAGCCGACCCGACACCTTTTGTACTCCGGTGGGCCCCGCTCCTGGCGCGGCCGTGTCCGCGGCGGAGCGCTAGGTTAAGTCTTACAGTTCGGATTATGAATACGAGACGTTTTAAAAGTTGTAGAGAGAATTCTAAATGAGGTAACGCACCAAAAGCAAGTTCGGCCGACCGAAGTTGCATTTGGTGCGTTTCTTCGACTCCGTTAGGGGTTTGTTGAGCTATCGTTGACGAATGCCACAGAAGTGCTTTATTCTAAAATATGTTGTAGCGGGACGATCGCACCGACCCGCGTACGCATCGGATCGATTGTCGCATTGGTCGGCGGTACGCACTCGGCAGGCACTGGAGCGTCCGGCCAGCACAGCGGGAGCGCCTCGCCCCGCCCGCTAGAGCTTAGCTACCACGTAGACGTCTTATGAACCTTATCTTAGACTTCTATGAGCGTGACTCGATGTGAATGAACGCACAAAGTATCGATACTTTCGAACATAGTCGACTCAGTAGTGCCCCGCTTCCTACGACTACACGCTGAATCGTTCAATTATTAGTGTGCCTATGTGCGGCGCAGTCGGCTCCAGCCCCGGGTGCCGCGGCCCTCCCGGTGTACATAGCGCCGCCCACCCGCATCCGATCACGCGATGTGGTCATGTAAATAAAACGAAAGCATTATTATATACTTAAAACTCTTTTTATACAAGTAAACTGTAGATGATCGTGTCGGTCTTCGTTGGTCTCTCTTTGTGTCCTCTGCAAAGGACGCTACATGCCACGGGTAAGCTGGCAGCTTGAGCCCTGGCATGTGGAAACCAGTGGTATCTGTTGGCCACATTATCTGTGATTCTAATCAGCTTCCCACTACCCTGGGCCACCGGACTTGATGTTGATGTGTAGCGCCCTTTACGGTTAGGATTAACGAGTACCAGCACACGACTATACTGTGGTCTCGACGCAACTTCAACGTGTCTTCTATTCATATAAGGTAGCTTACAGTAACGGCTAACGAGTAAGACCAACGCTTAGAGTTGTATGTGTCATCAAGCGTGTCACCAGTTCCCGGCCCCCGTGTGGTCGTGTGGTGGTGCGTACGAGTGCGTTGCGTGTATTCTGTTCCCAGCGAGGCTGCATTTATGTTACGTACGTACACATTATACGATTGTGTTAGTATTTACGTAACCCGTGAGATTATTTCAATGTTGCTATAACAATACATGTAGATGTACATTTTATAGATACAAAGTGAACTCTAATATTATATGTAAGTATAGTCGACGATGTTGATCTGTATAAAGTACTAAGTAAATAATATAAAAACAAAATAAATATATTATAAAGATTGGAAGTTTAAGCATTGGATGACAATAATTTTTGTTACTTCTCACTGGAGATTTCTTTGACACATAACGTGTAGTTTAGTTTCTCTTCTGAACACCTCCCGCTTTCTTTGTGTTGCCAGTCTATTTTGTTCGCAGTTAGCACTACGTCAGCCGATGTGTTTTATTGCGTATTAAGTACTATATTAATTTAATGTATACATTTTATGGGCATTTGTTAGTGTCGACACGTTTACATTGAGCCTGTGACGTCCGGCCGGGCGTCATTACGTTGAGTTGGTGTTCGCCGCTGTTTGTATATTGAGACGCGATGATAGCAATACTACGTGCGGGCTGCCAGCCTTAAGTAAACCAGACCAATCGGTGTCGTGTTGGTGTTGCTAGATAAAATTAAACAAACTAAATTAAAGCGATAACTATTGTGACAACTAATGATTAAAGCTCCCTTGTATATCGCTGATATTATATAAGTGAATGGCTAGGAACTCGCTCCGCGGCTATGAATTCTATAAATAAGTAATTGTTCTGTATTTTATCTGAATTTATTAGTGGTATTTAGAATTGGACGAATAAAAAAATGCAATAGATAAAATCTAGGGATTACGATAGTTTTCACGATTACTACTCATTATAATAAAACCTTTCATTAAATCATTATATTCATTACTAGCTGTGCCCGCGGTTTCAACCGGCGTTTAATTTAAAAGAAATTGGATTAATTTATATGATGATGTCCAGCCATTTCGGAAAATAGCCGGAACAAACAAACGGACAAAAAAATTGTTATAAGTACCGTATATACTTGTATATGCATTTATTAAAAAGCTGTTATTTTGACATTACAAACAGACATTTCAATTTTATATATTTGTATAATTAATAAAAACAATCTTTAATATACGCGATGTAATCCGTTTAAAAGTGTTTTATTATGAAAGTCGTTCGTCGTCTTCGTTTTTTTTATAAGTAGTTATGAAGTGATGAGATTCGTGCAGGCGTAGGTACTGTTATAAAACAAGTTTCATTTGTCGAGTGAAGTCGTGCACGTCGGACGGGCGGAGCGAGTTTCGAGGCCACGTATACATAAGTAGTGTATCTAGATATCGGTGTATCGCATGGCAATAAAGGTTTTCTATGTCGTCACCGCACCTGACGGACTGTTAAGTTGCTTACCTCATTTAGAGCTCGTAATGTAACAGGTTGCATGTTGCGCTCTCAGCCACATGTTTACATTATCAGTGATATCAATGATTATCGACTGTTACATTATCAGTGATGTTACTGAGTATATGACAGTATTTCTCATCAGATACTTATTGTATATCTGCATCCAGTGTCATTCGATCGCCTTAATTAGCTTGACAATTTTATACTTTAGATATGCTAGCTCAGTTTAATCCTATTATTAGTTAGCGTTTATACTTGAGCCGTGTACGATACCGGATGCCAAACTTTGTACTGTTCTCATACTTTGTTATATAAATACTATAATTGTTACGCAATCTATAATCATATTTTAATCAGTTTGTATACTGTAGTAGTTCTGGTCTAGGAAGTCGCTGCGATGCGCCGAGCGTTAATATTATGTCTCGAACAAACAAATTAATATATAACTTATCTGTTCCAATAAAATATCACAGTTTTAACCAGATTATTTTGTTACTGACGAGTTTTATTCGTGACATATTTTCATAGCCAAGTTTACCGATTTTATCGTTCTGTCAGAAGTCAATGGTTTAAGCAGATTTTAACGTTGAAACTACATTATTTTGGGTGGAGACCAGCTTGCACGAAGACCACCGTGCTATATCCGAGTGGCATATCAGACGAATATATCAACTGTGACCAATATTGCGGATCTGTCGTTCGTATTGTAAGATCATATAGTTTTGAGACGCCGTGCGCCGCTTACTACATTTTCTAATACCGTTTTATATATCGTAGATTTTCATTTTAACATCAGTAAGAAGTATCGTAAGAATTTAAAGTATTATTTCACCGCATCCATCACAACGTGCATAGCATCCATCATTCTGTGTAGATCTATCGGTAGCCAACTTTTCAATACATAATTCGCGTAGAAATTATTTTATCTGATTAGTTTAGAAATTGAAACTGAGTTTCGATGTTAATGGTAAATGATAATTTTGTAATATCTCGCTGAAGTCACGACGTCACACAGTCTACGCTAAGATATGAATGTTTCTGTTAGTCGCTGGATGTTGCTCTGGTTCTGTCGCGGGCTGTGTGTCGCTGCGGCTCGTCTGCCATGAGCGCGTCTAGTCGTTGTTGATGTCACTACGTGTTACTTACGTACCTCATGCTCCGTGCAATATTCTATTTAACTATGGTGTAATACTAATGGACACGTTAAGTTTTCGCAATTCTATTCATTGTTATTTATAGTTGAAGTTCGCCACGTTGCAAGCAGCTGTGTTCTGCGAGTGGCGCGGTCTGCGACACGCAGCTCACGCCACTCGCGACGGTTTGTTTAAACGCATGACAGTTCCATTTCAAACGCTGACGATTCATTTGGAAATTATGGGACTAAATTATAAATATAAGTATTTGTAAATAAATAATAAAAGAAAAACAAAAATCTTGTGGCAAATTATTACTTGTTATGTGTAACATGTAGGATTCATTTCAATATTATTTTGTATGATTAGACGAGTGCTCTTTTCTAATCGTTCAGAGACGAGAATTATAAAGAACTATAATAATAACTATACATATTGTATATAAAGGATGCTGTTGAATTATATTGATTATTTAGTTTGGTAGATGATTATTATAGTCATATATAAATAAATTATAAAAATATGAAAATAAAATTATATCAAAGTATTTGTTGTTTTATTTATTTTGCAATTCTAAAGTGAAGACAATGAGCCGGAGAGCTTCGTTTCTTGATGCACATTATCCCGCTATGTTCGTCATGATGAAGATAAAGACGAGCGGCTATCTACCTATATTGTTTCTAGTTGTGCTACAAAGTCACTGAAGTAAGAATCGATTTGAAAAAATATTATCCCTATAACAACTAACAAGTTAGTACTACTGTTCAGTTAGCTAGATTCCGTGTGGTGTCCGGATTAAGATTATAGCACACCTCCACTCCCGTGGATGTCGTAAAAAACGACTAAACCAGAGCTTTTCTGTTGAAAAACCGCCGTACTGCGCTCATCAACCCGCCTGCCAAGCGTCTCATGCAGCAGCACGTGACAATGACGCAACTCTGGAAATTATGAGGGAGGCCTGAGGATGTTCTGTGTGTGATGACGACTCGTTAGGTTAGCCCAGCGGTTCAGATTTCGGGTCGGTGGTTGTGGAGCTGGAGTTCTGCATTCACCTACTCGTTACACTTTTGATAGGGAACCACACGGCACGCATGCATACTTATTTGGCTGGGTTCTAATGCGTCCTTGTGGTACCCAATTTCATATCCATATTTCTGAATTTTTAGTAACCTACATAACACTTGCCGTATGGTGCCGGCTAAGCTAGCTAGCACCAACCCATCTCATCCCGTGGGTGTCGTAAAAAGCGACTATGAGATTATCCGGAGGATGGGCAGCAGCGTACTTTGAGAAAATTAACAACAACTGCAATCGCTAACCCGCCTGCCATGCGTGGCGGTTATGGCAAAACCCCCCAATAAGCACACAACACACCCAGATAAATCGTGGCGATCTAGGGCAGGCCTGTGTCCGGCAGTGGACTTCATTCGACTGAAAACATGATGAAGTCAGCCGTGATTCCTGGTATGCAGATTACACTAAATCTGTTCCCGTGAGCAAGTAGGAGACTAAGGTATTTGCCAAGTTGATGGACAGCATCACACATGTCACCAGTCTGCTTGTCAAACGTTTTTCCGGTGAAATACGCGTTATGCCCGCTCCAGGCGTCTTTTCCCTCTCTTTCTCTCTGTCTCTTCATATTATTATACGGTAGGCGACCATTCCTTCTCTTTCCCTCTGTGCCTTTCTATTTTATAGGTACAGTTGTATGAGTATGCGTGCGTGTGTTTGTGTGTGCGATTATCGAGTTTCGAGCAGGAAGCATTGTGCGCGGTCTTCTGTATAACCTGTATTCTAAACACGTGTAAATATAATTTTAACTTATTTTTTGTTATTGTTTTAATTCACACGGGATTTATATTGTCATTATTGTAAGTAAGGAACTTCGTTCCTTACTGGAGTCCCCCTACCGCACGCACAACTTTCTTCTCTCACTTCTTTTTAATATTTAAAGTTAAACGTCACGGCTACTGATGATGTAAATAGAATCTAGAATATCTTATTACTCGGGCAGCATTAGGCATTAGGGCATAGCATTGATTGGGTGCTGAACCAGGGTCTAACCAACTTGCTGAGCGCTTGCGATTGTCAAACAGAATCGATTTTTCATCGCAGGTAACAATGCGGCTCAAAATCCTTCGGTTCTGTGCCTGTTGAGAAGCTCAACGCAGATGTTGACGCGCACGTTGCGCTGATGATCGTTAAGTTCGGGAGGCACCCATTTGTCAAGCTTTTTAACTTGCCAATTTGACGCAAATGGACCAATACTGTTCTAGCTTGATGCTAACGTCGAAAGCTACTGCTAATTCAGCCGTAGATTGAGTATCAACTTCCACAACCGCCTGTTATTGGTAACTGTCGACCAAAGTTTTCGGACGCCCACGGGGTCCATTTTTCAGATCAAAATTTCCAGATCGGAAGCGGAAAAACCAATAACGGATTGTGCGTTCGTATGTAATAACAAAAAATATTTGAAATGGCCAGTACTGCAGAACGGTAGTTCCATAGGAACACCTATTCATTGTGAATACCCCCGAGTAATAAGAAGACGTCGTTTTTTAGATAACTTCACAGCTTTGATTCTGCGATTGGAAATAGCGCCAAATGGTATTTTCACGGTTTTATACTAGATGTTTCTAGGAGCAAGTATCAGCGCGTACAGAGCAAGCGCTGTACATAGTAATTAATTTTATTTATTTATTTTTATATTTTACATAACATAGTATGTAGTATATGGCCTAGTGTTGGCACACGCGCCCCGCCCACTTTTCCGTTTTATCTTGACACATGTCTGTGCTAGAACCACATTCGCACTGGTAGGACAGCGTACACAATGAAACACCAAAGTATTGAGCAACTTTTTTAATAAAACTTTAACTATGATATAAATACAATAGAATACATACGAGCATTTATTATGTCTCGGGCATGTTGGGCGCGGCGCTCACTGGGCGAGGACAGACACAGGGGGAGACCGGCACAGGGAGCAGCGGGGACAGCGAGCAGTGGGCACAGGGAGCAGTGGGCACAGGGAGCAGCGGGGACAGCGAGCAGTGGGCACAAGGAGCAGTGGGCACAGGGAGAAGTGGGCACAGGGAGCAGTGGGCACAGGGAGCAGTGGGCACAGGGAGTAGCGGACACTGGAAGTGGTACAGCTCCGCCGCGCCCTCTGCCGCCCGGAAGGCACAGTTCTCGTTTAAACAGCAGACGGGCATTATGCGCCCGCCATTGCACTCACAGCTGACAATTTACATTACACGTGACTACGTACTATGTACACGACAGATACTGACAAGTAATCACAAGTTTCAGCCATATGTTCAAGGTAATACGATTGAGAGTTTCAAGATCATTTAATTGTACATTGAAATTGTGCCCGGTATCGCACTGGGACAGAATACCATGCGCGGCAAACTATGGCACCGGTTAACCTGCCTGGAGGCACCACCGGCACCGGTTAACCTGCCTGGAGTCACCACCGGCACCGCTCGCACGCGGCCCCAACCGTTATATTATAATAAGGCAACCGTGTGGTTACTTGGTCACTACCACAAACATTACCATTTAGACAAAACTAAGTTCATTTTGTCGTGTTATTTGTGGTGGCATCACGAAGCGAAGCGTGCCACCATCCTTGTTGCTTTGCTATCATATTTTATATTACATTGTACGGGAGACATTTAACGTTATAAAATTATGAAATTTTAAATATCAAACATGATCGATCTCGAACTGTAGTTACTCGATCGACAGCGATCAGCTTGAAACTTTTATCTTAAGGTTAACGACACTTAAAATGATCATCGTCAAAGCGCAAGAGAATATGAAGAACAAATTCACACGATTCGTGTATACACTAAGTTAGCATAACATCGAAGACGGTCGCGTATAGCTGAAGGTAAATATTGAAAACGTACACAATATCACAAAATCCTGTACATTGCATAAATCGTTGGAAGTATCAGTGAAAGCGGACCGATACATGCAGTAAAAAGGATCACACGTTGCTATCAAAATTGCCCAATACAAAACACTGAGTATATTTTGCTAAGAAACTCGACTAATGTAATTTTGTATTTTTGTTGTAAATTACATATTACAATTAAAAGAGCCAAAGAGGGAGAGGGACAGCTTGCGATCGCTGCCTGATGTACTCGGGAACAAAATTCGTGACACACTGGACAAAAGCATTATAATAAAATAGTCCCTCAATTGTACATAACAGTATACTTGTTTACATAGACGTGTAAGTATCAACTGAATCGAGAATATCGAAATCAACAACATTATCTACCTGCTTACGATTAGGTTAAATATAAAATTTGACAACAAGACCCAAAGGCAACTAATTGCACTAATACAATGTTTACGTTTCACAGCTTTAAATGCTAACAACTATAATACTAACGTTCCAGAAGACGATCGGGGAAAACTGAATCAATCAAAGCAATCGTCCTCCGAAACTAGCGCACAATCGAAATTGTGTAACACATGACTTCAATTTATATGTGAGCGATATTATCGTGTCATCAGAACTCATTAGGTAAATATAATTATAGTAAAATTTTAATTGAAGTCAACAAGAATATTGAACTTATGGCCTAATAATAACAATATGTCTGTCACGTTACGTTATATCGCTCACACAATGTCTCGCGACCCGCACAGCACACAAGCGGCTAACAGTACCCTATGTTTGGTGACACAATACATATCGTGCTCCGTACAAAATCTTATAATTTAGCACCTTTCCGAGCGAGCCATGTGCGACGTGCATTGCTGCACGCGAGTGTACTCCTGCTTCAAACAGAGACTCGAGTGTAAGTTGTACTAGTCGTTTGTTATTCAAAATGTAAGGAGAAAACGCAAACGCATTAGTAACGTAAATTGCTTCACAACTTACACTGGGGTCTCGGAGCGCCGTCGGTCGGCCTCGCCGCACTGCGGCCCACCCGACTCTCACATCAGATTTGTTACATCGTACCTAACTTACAATTACGAAACATAAGTTTACAAAATATCGTGTCATGTGTCAACACTGCGAGATGAACCAAATATATAATGTACTGACAATACAACTAGTGCGCGCTAATAATGTACCTACTAAGGTTAGTTCAGTGGGTGAAATTAATGACATCCGTACGCTCTCGCCTAAGTAAACGGTACGATATGGACTCACAATATGTATGTGGTTTATTGACATGTAAACCGATTATCTCTCACGTTAAATATATCATTCACACGTATTATTATAACGATATAAAATTATGTCATACCGTTTTTAGATTTTCATATATATTAGGTACAATCTTCAGACATTTTTGGCGATATTTTCATTTGCATTAATTGCTAACTTACTCGATTCTATATATATATAAGAAACCTAAACAGAGATTAAATCACATTTAATAATAATATATTCCGTGTCCCAGACGAGATAAATTTTGATTTAAACAATATTAAAGAAACAAATATCACATAGCAATGCAGATTCGTCACATTTGGCACCGATCAGTTTGAAGAGCCCAATGCCAATCAACTCTGTTCAGGGGAAAAACCTTACTTAACACCAAAGGCTTCGCAAACGTCGCATCAATCATGTGTTGCCGCACGGAAATGAACCAATAATACTAACCTATTGATATAACAGGATATGTTCGCAAAACTAGAGCAGTACTGGGGAACTAAAGAGATCGCGTATAATAAATAACGGTGATCGACACGGTTGCCAGATGCCAGACTATTTTATTCCGACTACACTAATAGGCAATTACATAATGAATGCCTGACTCGTATACAGCTACGTAGTATGAAAGGCTGCGGCCGGCTACCGAGTTAAATCTTTGGCTGATATCTTTGCAAGTATTTCTATTTTGTAAAGGGGGCAGCCCTAGTTGTTTAGATATGCATCGGACGTTCTTCAACTTTCACGAATGATATAACATCGGACACTAAATACCCGGAAACATGACCGAGCCGCTTCAGTATACGTCGCGCTGTATTCATACAATGTCTACGACTGCTCTACAAATGTTGTATACCCTAACGTACACCCTACGATAATAATATAAATTAGAAAATATATAAAGAAAATGCTTTCATTAACGACATTGACTTGTCGATACATGTTGGCGCAATCTAGGTATAATGAAGAAAGTAGGAAGTCATGCGGTGCTTGTCCAACGCTTAATAATCAAAGGGTGGCGCTGCTCGATGTAAGGGGTGCTAAATCTGCCCACTGCTTCGTGCCCACACGAGTCGAGCGTCAAAAGCAACCGAAATCGGTAACTTGCCCTAAGATTGGGCCGATTTCACACGACGCAGTCATACGATCGACGTGGACATCTATACAAATAAATAAAATTGAAGTGTCTGTTTGTAATGTCAAAATAACAATAACTTTTTACTAAATGCATATTAAAGTATATACGGCACATATAACAAAAAAACAAATTTTAATTTTTTTGTTTGTCTGTCTGTTTGTTCCTGGTAATCTCCGAAACGGCTGGGCCGATTATGACGGGACTTTCACTGGCAGATAGCTGATGTTATAAGGAATAACTTAGGCTACTGTTATTTTAGAAAATTTATTAGGGTTCCGCGCAAAAAAAACCCTTGAAATCCAATATATATATTCTATTATATTTCAAGTGTCTATGTCGAAGTACTCCAAATTTCTTTTAAATCAAACGCGGGTGAAACAGCTTTTCCCAGCTAGTAATAAATACAAATTCAATTTTTTTATTTCATATTGGCCCTAATAGGCTCTTACGAAAACTCAACAGCAAGTGCACGGTTCGGAAAAGTCCGTCCTATGGAGAAGAGCCGGGAAGATGATCTATAGGACCTTTACTTATGATGCATCGAATCTGACGGACCACGCAACCGACTTCCGCTCTTGATAAGTAACGCTAGCAAGTTAAACAATAGAGATGTGACATACTATGGGGTCGATATGTGAACTGATATAGAGTCGATATGATCATTGTAATAAAACTATTAATTTAAAAAAGTGTGTGTCAGCTCCGACGCACGACTGGAGTAAACTCCTTACGAACGATAATTATGAATATATCGAATAGAAAAAGAGGGTAAATGAACGCATCTTCTAAAATGATAAGAGAAACAAACATATATCTGTAATCATTCGGATTATTTATATTACTTCAATAAAAGCGTATGACATAAAGTATGTTACAAAATAATAATATGATTTGTTTAATAGTACATAAAAATACACGTATCAATACATAGAAGTACAAGAAAACTTTAAAATCAAAACATTAAAAGTTGATGGTTAGGTTGCTGTTTATGCACGTTGTATAGATACAATAAATGCTACTATATGTATTTATTAAACGGCATGCGTACCCTGTACTCGGCAGCAGTATACAAGTTGCGTCAGAACTTCGTAATACGCAGGCACACAACACATACGTACAAACATACGCACACATTCAACTCTCAGACCAGAGGTAGTGAACTATACGGTGAGACTACGAAGCATCGCACAAAGAGGAGGCCCCGAGAATAAAATACGCTGTGTAATGTATTCCATCTCATTCCTTTGCACGTTCAATCCTACAGATATATTTACTACGTAACGCCTCAACTTTCCGAGTGTTACACTTGATTTAACTCCTCATAAAATGTCCGTACCGGGCCTTATAACTCCAATCGTTTCTTAAGGAGTAAACTCCAATAGACTCCAAAAATATTTTAATAGCAATGTTTAATTCATAATTTTTGTTTTTCAATTGATGCCCTTATCATGGGAGTGCATAGTAAACAAGTCCGCCATATTGGATTTAGAATAATGTCACTTAGCTAATCATGCTTTGTCGTCCAAACTAAACGCAACTAAGTGACTACGTCTAGAGGACGGGCAAAAGCATTGTCCTCTACGCTAATAACAACGTACTGCGATCACTAGTCCGTTACCCAAGAGTGGGGACAGTACATTTTAATATTATATCGCAAGGGTCTGCGGGGTTCGATCCCCGCGGCACTCTGCGCTGAGACCGATCACTAGCGCTGTAAGTGCACCCGCTGCGCACACATTTCTAAGGGGATCAACTACTACGGTACGTTAAAATTATATACTCAAAAGTGCGATAAACTTGCCACAGATAAACACTCCAGTTTTCTCTAGTTAGTGGCGGACTTCTAGGAATATATGTCGAAAACATAGAGATTGTGTGTCTGTCTGTCCGTTTGTCAGAATTAAATTGCTCCAAATCTGCTGTACCAATGATGTTGAAATTTGGTACACATGAGTTTGTGCGACCCAAACACGACCGTGGGACGTAAATAAATGAATTTTGAATGTGGGGCACACTTTTAGGACAAATTCTAAAATTAAAGAAAAATAAATAGAAAACTGTACTGCGTAATATATCAAATGGAACGGCTAGCTGAAGATGAAAATTTATCATTGCCCGGATCTTCGAAACTAGTGAGCATACAATTTTGAAAAAATACCTGATATAGGTAGTTCTTTAACTATAGATTACAGGAAAACCTATAAGAAGTCTATGATCTTAAAATAACATGGTAAATCATTGAATGTTGTGCATACATTTGCAGTTGGAATGTATGGGAGAACATGTTTTTGAACTACAATATTGACTTTGTTCTTGTGAGAAAATATTGGTACAAGACAGAATTCAACAATAGATAATATTATATTCAGCAATTTCCCTCTACAATCTGGTACTGCATTATGACACAACATACCATCGGCAGTTGGAGTCATATCTTCCTTGTAGACTCGAAGTTTTAAAACCGCATACATTTTAGTGAACTTCATTTATAGTATATTGATAATTCGGGTCGTACACAACTAGTTCGTAACCTTCCTTATACATTCCGGCTGACACGCGCTTGCACGTTAGGATGTGTGCACGTGCCCAGCGCGCACGGATAACTACACGTTATCGTGCACATTCTTAAATGTGTACACCCTTATCGTTTTGTATTCGCACAATGTATAGATTGGTCGTAAAAGTCGACTAAGGGATTACCCGGAGGATGGCCAGCAGCGTCCTTCGATTAATTAACAACTCAACTGCGATCGCCAACCCGCCTGCCAAGCGTGGCGATTATGGCTAAACCCCCCAATGAGCCCACAACACACCCATATCGGTCGTTGTGATAATCTTTGGGAGAGGCCTGTGTCCAGCAGTGGACTTCAATCGGCCGAAATGATGATAGATTGGACCTAACTACTTTGTATATAAACATGGCGACGATGGCGTCTGTGTTAACGATTATTGTCCTCATTATTATTGCGATAAGGACGTGCTTATTGTTGGCTTGCAGTTCACGATTACTAGAATTTGTAAGCATAATATAGTTTACAGTTAAAGTAAGGTAAGTAGTAAGGAATTCCTGTTACTAAGACATACGGTTTATTTATCAGCCGCTTAGCCTCGCGGAGTATTAAAAAGGAAGCAATGCAAGACACGATGCACTAAACCGATCTCAGTACATACAATATTATATCTATATCGTAAACAACATAACTCGTCGCTTCCGAATGCCCATCGCAGAACTCGCCTTATTTATGTTTATGTATAAAAATTCAATCACATTAGTTTTACTACTTATCCGTTGAGATCAACGAAAATCGGAAGCCCCCGAACATATACAACAGCTAATGCACGCCCAACTCGCTAGCTATTCAAGCAACATGCTACGTGTACTTACACTTAAATGTACTAAGCCATCTGATAATCAAGAGTATAGAAGACCCCACACTTACCCGGAGGGAATCAGCTTGGAACGTTCAACAGATTTTGCGAAACTACATATATTCCGTATTAATTGGTGTAGGGACACATTTAGCTAAATACCTAAATGGTCGCTCAAATTCAGCTTTGCACTAAATATGTCAACTTAGCTAGTGACGAGCTAAATATGGCGCCACAAAACACGGAGAGTCGATAATCCTAATTCATTTGTCAATAAATTCACTATAACATTGAAGATTTTACAATATAAGGATAAAGCTCGATAATTTCCCAAATTATATACAGTTGTGTGTCGTTGTGATTCAAATCTGCTTTTAGATGTGCACGCACGTACAGTCGCTACGCATGTATAATATTATCCGGAAGCAATTTACATAACTTAAATATATTACAAATTATCAGATAACAAACCAAAGCTCATTAATACATTGTTGCCTTTATATTAATAATTAATACTTGAAAAACCAATTTACAATTGGAAAGTGTTTCGTCATAAGAGATACGGACAGAAGGAATTTTCACATTGGACCCCAGTCGTGCAGGATTGGTGTTTGGTACGGTTAGTGTGAGCCCGGAGGTTTTCTGAGCAGCGTTGATCACAGGATAGCTAAAATAATATTTCCGGAAATAAAACTACTTTAGTGGAGATTTGTTATCGTGTTCGTACCATATTTAACTATAATTACCTTTTATAAGGTAAAGTTCGTTCGTATCACCTAATTATTATCTAAGAGATCTTTAACTCCTCTAAAGCAGCTTCGTAACATTAAGGACCATTCGCTTGAAACGTTGCTCAGAGAATTTAGACTTCAGCTCACTCCTAACGCACGCGTACATAATCACAAAGACTTATATAAAGTGGTTAAACAAAACAATGAAACATGGCGTCTATACGATAAATGATTCTTTCTGATGCGCGTGCGCAGCATACGAAACGTAGTGAAACGGACATGTTCGTGTTATACCCAATATGTTTACATTATGATAATGATATTATAATTTGTTCAACACTAAGATTACCGTAACGACATTTGTATTTACATTCTATTACCTAGGTATATTAGTATGATAACAAATAATTAGATTACGATATATTTTTAAACCCCCCCGGTTTTCCCCCCCGTTGTAGAATTGAGTTATTTATTTTTAAGACACGTGGAATTCGATAATTATACAATTGTTGTAATCACTGGCTTCACTTACAATATCTAGTTCATCACTCATAATCACAATTTATTCTTATTAATAGGTTATCAATGGATCAATAAGATTAGTATACTAACATGATGCGATTCGCAACATCACGAATACAATTTGAATCGTAGTTTTAATCTCGGGAAGAAATATAATTACCTAAATCACGGAGACAAGTGAACGAGTCCGTTCCACCTGTTTCATAGCCACACACCCTCGAACTAAACATTAAACGTGTAGCAGCGGGGCGCGGCGCCGCTCGCCCATCACCTCTGGGGGCTCGCGTCCGGTGTGACGTCACGCGGCGCCGCGGGGGGTGAGGCCGCGGGGGGCGAGGCCGCGGGGGGCGAGGCCACGGGGGGCGGCGCGGGGGCCTCCGGGGCCGCGGGGGGAGCGGGCGGCAGGTTCGCGTTGACGATGTTGGCGATCGCGTCGGCCGACATGGCCGACATCGCTGTGAGCAGGTTGTTGGCCAACTCGACGCTCGAGGCCTCGTCCATGCGCTTGTCGGTTAAGTCGCTTTCTAGTCGGAGGGTGCGCATACTCGCTTCTAGCTCCGGATCTGCCACGGTACAAGTGATGAACATTTTTTAATTATTTATACAGGTATATATATTTCGTATGGTTAGTGGCCATCTTTGTGTCACAGTTGTTCAAGCCGCCCAAATGCCTCCGACTTGGCTTAACGACTGCTGTCTAATGACAACAACCGGGACCGACGATTTAACGTGCCCTCCGAAGCACGGATACGCTCAGTTGAAATACCACTATGCGGTCACCAATTCAGAGACTGACCGCGCCAAGCGTTGCTTAACCTCGCCAGTCGTTTACCGATCAGTGAGTGCAACTGGCTATGAGCCTCTAAATTTATAGAGGTATAATCATATTTTAGCGTCACAGTTGTTTGCATCGAGTGTGTCTGAATAAAAGTTATTAAGAATGGTATATTTTTTTCTATCTGGTTGTAATATTTACAAACAACAGTAGCTACACAGCCAGTGTGACATTGGTAATTTTTGCGAGCGGTGTGATCGTGCAATGCTCGTGGGAGTGACAGGCTCAACTGCCATTAGAAATTCCAACAGACTAGTTCTGATTTGAAATTCAATAAATTTATTGACACTTTATGATTTGTGTGATCTTTGAATTCGTTTCAGGTGTGGTGTCGGCAGCCAGTATACCAGTATAGCTGCAGTGTGATATATAAGCATTAACTGACCGTGCACTTGATGTCCGTCGGCGTAGGCCCAGAAGGGCGAGAACTCGTGCGCGGCAGAGAACTGTTCGTCGGCGGCGGAGTGGGCTCGCGGCGCCGCGCTGCTGGCGAAGGGGTCCGCGGGCTCGGCGCCGAACTGCGCCCAGCCCGAGCCCCCCGCGCCCCCCGCACCGCCCGCATCGCCCGCGCTGTCCCACGCTGCAAACACAACCATCCCGTCAGGTCGAACACAACTGCTGAACCCATGCCTTCCAATGATCGCTGCCTTGACCAGTCATAGAAGATAGCGCCTGCAAAATCTACTATGACGAAATCCAACTTTTCAGAACGCACTCATGGAGAATTTTTCAAGTAAAGTTTTGGCCGAAATACCATAGCAGATTTTACTGTTCGAAACCATTAGTTTATTACAAACTAGGTTTTACAGGCATATGCACCTTCGAAATAATGAAAGATTAAGATTGAAAAACCAATTTCGAACAAAAAACACACAGCAGTTTTGGCAGGCGCAGTGACGATATGTCATATTCACCACGCTTGGCAGGCGGATTGACGAACGATAACAGTTGTTGTTGGCCCACAGAAGGCTACTGCCCATCCTCTTCATATTAACTCTTAGTCGCCTTTTGCGACACCCATGGGTCGAGGTCGATGGTCTATTCCTTACTTTTGTGTAAAAGTTTGTATGTATGAGCTCCATCACACTCAAATGGCTGAACGTATTCAAGTGAAATTAAATTAAAACAATTTAGGGTGGCATACCATTTATCAAATGTAAGTACTTTGAAGGAATTGGACGATTTCAAGATAAAAACGACGTAAAATAATGAAATAAAAACATAAAAGAATGCGTTACGCAGGTATTCATAATGAGCTACGCAGATGTCCTTACGTCTTTTATCTGTGGTAACTCAATTGTAGGATAATTTTGAGTGCTGTTTTAATAAAGTTTTCATAATAAATAACTGTTCGCTGAATCCCAGTTCCCTTAAAAGTTTAAAGTAGCGTCCTCGCTGACCAAATCACGAGAACAGCTAGATCATATAAACAAAATGGAAAAAATGGTTTTCTGCTGATAGCGTTATGCGCATCGGGTCGGTGAGCTCTCTAAAAAAGGGTTCCTCTGTCGTGACAAGGCTAACTCAACACGGCTATTGAAATAATGGCTATATAATTAAATGGAGATATTTGCTGCGCACCACCAGAATAAGGACATCCGCAACTATTGGAAATTTACTAATATGGTAAATATAAATAGTAAACATGGCATGTGGTGTCCGGATTAAAAATATAGCACCACTCCATCTCCTCCCGTGGAGGTCGTAAAAGGCGACTACGGGAATCTAAAGCCAGAGGGATGGGCAGCGTCCCTTCTGTGAAACGGTAGCCATACTGCGCTCACCAACCCGCCTGCCAAGCGTGATGAGTATTGGCAAATACCCCCCAAAGTGATGACACAGTTGTGAATCTATGGGAGAGGCCTTTGTTCAGCAGTGGACGTATAAATGGCCGATATGATGATGATGAAACATGGCATTCTTGCATCAAAGAGTCGCTAAAAGTCGCCATGAAGATATTGCGTATATTTTTAAGAAACATTTCCAGGTGTCACCATTAGACACTGGACCGAATGACGATCTCTTGTGACGGTGACATTTACTGATTTGGGACGTCACAAGGCCAATAAAAAGGACGAGTGGACCCAAATCTCCTGGCCACGGCGGCCTTAACGTTGAACACCTTTGTTACACAGACATTACTTGATGAGAACTAAGTATAGCAGAGTCCACATTTAAAAACAAACTGGGAACATGGCTGATAAGAATACGAGGGTCACACTAACAGATTTTGTCGTGTGGTGCCGGCTTAGAATACCACCACCTCATCTCCTCCCGTGGGTGTCGTAAAAGTCGACTAAGGGATTAGCCGGAGGATGGGCAGCAGCGTCCTTCGAGTACATTAACAACTCAACTGCGATCGCCAACCCGTTTGCCAAGCGTGGCGATTATGGCAAAACCCCCCAATGAGCCCACAACACATCCATACCGGTCGTTGTGGTGATCATTGGGGGAGGCCTGTGTCCAGCAGTGGACTTCATTCTGCCGAAATGATGACTAACAGATTTTAGCTAACAAAAACGGAGTGATGTAGTGAGGAACCTGTTAATATTCTTATTATTTTTTCAAGTGATGTGATGGAACCATTGACTGAAGCATTGAGCCCACTCATATTTAGGGATGGCCTCCACGTTATATTTAATCTTTTCTTTTGGGGCAGAAATTAAAGTCGCAAGGTGCCAGCTCGGGCATGTAAGAAGGATGATTCACTAATTCTACACCTTCCATAGACAAATATTCGATCGTCCGTCTGACGGAGTGAACTCCGTTGTGGTGATGGAAGATCCGGCTTCTTGGGCGCTGGTGTCGAATATTTTCCAAGACAACCGGTAAACAATGACTAACATACCAATCTGCAGTAACAGTGCTTTTATCCTGTAGCGCAGTTGTTGCGACATTACCCGTCAGTCCAAATAATAAGTCAATCACCTTTTTCCCTTGACTTTTGTCCTTCTTTACTTTTGTTAGTAAATATTCCAATGAAAACATCCATTGGACAGATTGACCATTTGAACCAAAAGAGGTTTCGGGCTCGTAATAATATATCCACCTTTCATCCCCTGACGATGTCAAACACAGCATTCGAGTCACCTCCGTTATAATTTTCAAACATTTCGCGGCACCAATCCAAACGACGGCGTTTTTGATCTTCCGTCAAATTATCAGGTATCCCTCTGGTGCAAAGCTTTCTGACGCCTAATACATTACCGTCATATTCTGAATATACTATACCAAGCAAACAGTCTCGAGTAATCTTAACTCTTAATTGAGTGTAAAATAACTTTTTAGGCACGAACGAATTAAGTATTTAAAGAAAATGAATCGCAAGTAGTCTGTAACTAACGGCCGAAATTAATTATTTCTTAATTTATTTAAGGGTCTCCAAGAAAAGATATACCTACACAGAATTTTTTAAACAATAGGTATTAGGTAAGTGTACTTAACAATTATAGGAGACCACAGCATGCACAATACCGCATTAACAACTAAGCTAACAACATTAATACAGTAAAATAGTGTCAGAAATTTGGACTGAGTTAACTATACGAATTTGGTAAAATATGGAAATTATTAATTAATAGAATAAAAAAGAGAAAACGATTATAATAATTACTTATGATTGTTATCATCAAGTATTAAAATTATTTAAGTTAATTCCCTTAAACAATTTTTATATTTTGAACAATAATATTATCAGTTTAATAATAATAGTAGAGAAAACATATTGTATTGCCTACAAAGTTTGGGTACAGCGATGTAACGACCGAGGTTCGTTTTTGAGACAGGAATATTAAATAAGTTACAAGTATTTTTCCTGCGAATCCGAGCTGGAATTTTAATTTCTAGCGTACTCAAAAGTTCGCTGCAGTCTATTGTATCGTTCAATATTTTGTGGAGGATGCTGGAGTCAAGCTTCTTTCTGCAGCTAGTGTTTCCATATCATAGTGTCTCAATAATCAATCTAATCCAAAATCTTGGGATTTCGGATTACGGATATGTCTGTATTTTGTGTTAAATGTGATCGTAACACAACAACGTATGAATTTCAAAATTTTAAATCTGAAGATTTTGGATTAGATCGATCATTAATGTCGGTCCTAAATTGCCCACAAAATATAAACCGTATACTTACGAGAGTGTTGATCGAGAACATTCCGCACGGCCTCCGACGCTTCGTCCAGATCGTTAGTCTCCGCATCTTGATCTTCATCTGCGTCCGCGTCACCTGAGTCTTCCCACATACTACACACAAAGTTTATTTACTGGATTATTTGTAAAATCAATACATTACGCCTACAGTCGTTGAGAATTGATGAGAAAGAATGGCAAATAAGCGTTGTAGAATTAGAATAAACTGCGTCATTATTCTGTTACGAAGGAGATAGAACACGACGGAAATAATTAATATTCTTTCAGGGAAAGTTTTTCGAGGCATCAATTCTTTCAGATTGGCAAGACAGCTCAGCGCGAGTCACTGTTCTGTCACGCTATCATGCCCTCAGCTGCAGGTGAAGCAACATAGAGCTGCACACCTTTGGCAACGCAGAGTAACACATTAGGCGCTAATACATCACCAGCGTATGCTGCGACGCAACTAAAGGACGCAGACACAGGCAGTTACCTTCTGCGCAGTTCTAAACATAGACGATCTCGACCATAATAACTCTTCTAATTTTTTGAAGTGAAAACTTCTTTTAGCGCGGTACGCATATTTTTAGATGAGGTAAAATCTCTGGACTTGCCAAAATAAGTTTTCACTTCTGTCGGCACTCCCGGCGTGCAATTTTTTTTTATAGTGTTATCACCACGGTTTGCATTATACAAACGAGGTTAAAGTCAAAAGCCTGATAAATAAAAAAAATCTCTAAGTTCTTACATAATTAGTTCATACATGATTGCTGTGTCAGTTTTTTGTGGTAGATAAAACCTAACACATGAGTTAGGTTTTTCTACAACAAAAAAGTTATTATTTTATTTTTTTAACTGACTATGACAAACTAGTGATTTCTATATTTCATCGTATATCATCTATAAAACACCACCATACGAATGATTGAGATTTCTAAATATACATATATTAGTTAATACGCATGCAATTATGACTTAGGAGACAATTTCAATTAAATTAACATATTGTTTGAGAATACTGCTGCTCTCTTCTTGCAGGTAATGTGAACTCAACTATAGCCAATGAGTCGTCAATAGACGTCATTTGACCCACAAATACCCTGATCCATAGCAACACTGAAATTAAAATAGCTGCTAACACTTGGGCTGCTGTGCACTGCGGCGTCCCGCAGCCTGCTGCAAGCCCAGGCCTGCGCGATGAAGTCGTGACGTGCGTGGCGGCCATAAGCGTCAGTTTAGGCTTACGCTTATAGTTTTACGACTGACAATTTGATTCGACTAAAGTTCTCACATTCCGTGTTGTGTCCGGATTAAGAATATAGCACCACTCCATCTCCTCCTGTGGATGTCGTAAAAGGCGACTAAGCGAATCTAAACCAGAGGGATGGGCAGCAGCGTCCCTTCTGTGAAACGGTAGCCATACTGCGCTCACCAACCCGCCTGCCAAGCGTGGTGATTATTGGCAAATTCCCCCCAGAATGATGACACAGTTGTGAAAATCTATGGGGGAGGCCTTTGTTCAGCAGTGGACGTATAAATGGCCGATATGAATGTTCTCACCAACGTCAGGTGCTAGAGTATGTCCCTAGCTCGAAACTTCATCTTATTATCTTTAGTAAACGCTATGCAACTATTCGCCGATGAAGTAAGAGAATCCAAAACACTTACTCGTCATCAAATCTCTGGTTAGCCAGCTCCAGGAAATTGCTCTTTGCTACTCTCATCTGCAATTACCATAATTATAGACATCAATTCTAATTCACAAATATAAAGATTAATCAATTGCAACTGTGCAACTTAAATCCTGGCATTCAATAGGGGCCAGTAATGGTATTATTAAAAAAGAATTGCTTGTATCTGTGTACACACTTGGTCTTTGCTTGATTGAAACTTTTTCAGATTATACATATTTTAACAAGTTATTTTATTTAATCTAGCGTACGGTAGATAGTCCTACCGACTAACACCACTGGGGCGGTCATCTTCGGCACCTAAGGGGGGCTCCAGGTCCTCTTATGATCACACTAGAAGAGTTTCAGCCCGTGTATGTTATATAACTCACCCCCTCTGTGATGTCGAAGCCGGCATGCACCAGTAGTGCATGAACTGAATGAGACAAAATAAAATAACTTTTTAAGATCTGTAACGACGCCTATCACCTTAGTCATCCTGCGACCACGAATGCTGCAAAGTATTCGAAACGTAAGGAAAAACAAAAATCTAAAATATACGCGATCTAATCCGTTTCAAATTGTTTTATTACAGCTAAATAATTTTTTTATAATAAATCATGAAAAAATTATACTCAAGTAAATAGATTGATATTCAATATGACTACATAATGTGTATTCATGTATCACACATATTCACTTCAACAGACACGCGTAAGGCGTAATTGTGTCGTTTTGGTTTTCACTACAGTAGTAAAGATTTCCCTCACTACCGCTAAAGAAGATTCACTTGACTAGACTTTGACTTGACTTCGAATTATTAATGATTCATATAATAGGAAAAAATTGTGTATACATTTACATTGTCTCCGTCGTCGATGCCCAGTCCGTCTGCTATAAAGTCAGGACTCTCACCGGATGTACCCATCGCGCCGCACATCTACAATACAACACATACTTCTCTATTTCCCATAGTCAAAGAAGGCTAACAAGATTCCTCCAAGATATAGCCTGTGGTAGGATTAGGTGGATTAGACTAGACTTTGAACTGAGGGCCAATTCTCGTAATTAATTTACACTATAACTGAAACTTGACCGAACTGAGATTAGATTATGAATTGGCCGAAAAAATGGTATTCTGCTACTCTTAAAAGTTCAGTCGGATTTCAGTATAATCTCGATCTAGGCTCATTTCAATCTCAAATTTGACGTTTATTTAATGACAATTTAGTACATGTGACAGTTCTAAATGTTAGCAGTAAATACCGTTTTGACTTCGATCAACTTTCGATCCATTTTCGATCTCATCACAGTGTAAGTTCACGTTTGACGTTGGTTGTTAGTTTAGGAGAATACCATTTGTGACATTTATGACACTGAGACTAGATCGAAACTATATTTTGAATATTTTTAAATTACGAGAATTGGCCTTCTGAGTAATATTCATTTCATTTGATTTTCATAGGATGACGGGAACATGGTTAAAATTGAGTCCAAGTTCAATGAGAACACGTTTACTGACCAATTTTTTACCGAAACAGGTTAAAGAAAAGTTATAATGTTAAAACTACCGAAGATTTTAGTTAAATCAAATTTTAGGTAGCTTTCGGGGGGGAAAGCAATCAGCGGGGAAAGCAGTGTCACGTCTGCCATCTTTAGTATTTGCAGGACAGTAAATGTGTCACTCCTGCTCTCCATCATCATCGTCATCATCCGACTCGCTACGCGACAAACCGTCCGGATAGCCACAGTACTGTCTCGACTCGAGGTTTCGATACTTATAAATCCACAGGTATGAATGACTAGGCCATGCTTCTTCTTGCCTTCCTAATACGTTTATTTTGACAATCATAGTAGTCTCCTTTGTTATCGGACCTAAGATCAACTGGTAGGAAATGTCTACTTTATTAGTGCGTAAAGTATAAGTATAAGGCTCAGAATGCCACTACCCCGTCTCCTCTCGTGGGTGTCGTAAAAGTCGACTAAGGGATTAGCCGGAGGATGGGCAGCAGCGTCCTTCGAGTACATTAACAACTTAACTGCGATCGCCAACCCGCCTGCCAAGCGTGGCGATTATGGCAAAACCCCCCAATGAGCCCACAACACATCCATATCGGTGGTTGTGGTGATCTTTGGGGGAGGCCTGTGTCCAGCAGTGGACTTCATTCGGCCGAAATGATGAAAGTATAAGTGAACAATATGATGATAATGAAAATAAACATGAGCTGTAACCTCATTGGCGTCGTCGGCGTGCACGTCGTCGGCGAGCTGGTCCATGGCGACCGTGGCGGCCATGTCGTTGAACTGTTAAGAGAACATTTAACGATTATACTCACGACCCAAACATAGGCCGCGATACCTCTCGACTATTAGTAGGCCTTTTCAACGCTCATCGATATGGTAAACCATAACATTGTTATTTTAATATACTCACCTCATAATTAGCCGCTAATGTGTCAGCCATATTTTCTACCTGAAATAAATTTAATTTTGTTTAAATTTAAGTTAAAAGTTTAATTTTAAGTTTAAAGTAAAATATAAATATCTACATTGACCTGAATCTACCGCAGTCCACTAGTGGACACAAGTCTCTCCAAAGCTGCGTCACAATACTTAATCCTTCGTCTTCCGCATCAAGCTATGATTTGTATATTCATATACCCTTTATTGTACACCACATAACACATAAAAGATAAACATTTACAAAAATACGTGTACAATGGGCGGTCTTATCGCATGGCGATCTGTTTCAGACAATCTTTGGATGGACTGAATAGAAGGAGAGATATAGGCTATATATGGCTGTCAAGTGTATAGAATGATATTTTATGTTTATGAAGTATTTTTGTATGTTTGAAATGGCGTATACATTATTTTATATAGTTTGTAATAAAAATAACGAACCTCGTAAATATTTTCTGAAGGATAGTATCCACCCTGAAACACAATTTTTATTTACAATTCATGATAACAATTTCAAGATTACGATAGTAAAATGTGTACGTAATGCGGTGTGGTGTCCGGATTAAGAATATAGCACCACTCCATCCTTCCATGAATTTCGTAAAAGGCGATTTAAGGGACTCTAAACCAGAAGGATGGGCAGTAGCGACCCTTCTGTTGGACAGTAGCCATTCTGCGCTCACCGGTAACCGGCCCGCCAAGCGTGGTGAGTATTGGCAAATTCCACTCGAAATGACGACACAACAAAAGTATCGGCGGCCCCCTGTCCGTGGCGGCCTCGCTATTCCCTTTGTTCTATTTATTTTTTATTGGGCACAGTGGAAATTGTGACGACAGTGGAATGTTGACGAATTATAGACCCATCTCGCCTCTGAGCCATATTTATAAGCTATTTTCAATGGTCATCACGCATCGTCTCGAGCACAGGTTTGATGAAGTTAGTCTCCCAGCCCCCTGAACAAGCCGGTAGGTTTAGTACCATAGACTACATCCATACGCTGCGGCAGGTTATATAGAAGACCGAAAAGTACAATCTGCCACTATGCATGGCGTTTGTGGACTATGAGAAAAAGCCTTCGATTTAATCAAAACCTGGGCGATGCCGCTATCTGTGCATCGGTGCTAAATGGATTATCGATACATTGAGGAGTGTTAAAGTTTTTACACAAAACGCCACCAGGTCGGTCCGAGTATATGTACAGAGAGCACGGATCTCACACCTCCCTACAATTCTATTGCGGAGGTGTAAGAGCACAGAGACGTGGAGATTCACTATGGGTGTTATAAGGAAGCTCAAGGTCAGTCGGTGAGTTATGGAGATGCTTGGTATTTCTTTACGAGATTAAATTAGAAATAAGTAGTTGGGTAGAAAAACTAAAGTTACCAACATAGGTGAAAGCATTAGTGGCCTGAAGTGGCGATGGGAGGGGCGCATGCGCATGCTCGTAAAACTAACAGCTGTCGGGATAAATGGGTTTTCGAGTGAAAAACCTGCACCGTAATGCGCAGCGTGGGATGGCGTGCAATGAGATGGACAGACGACCTGGTGAAGATCGCTGGGAGTTGTTGGATGCGGGCGGCATGTGACGGGTCGTTGTGGAAATCTATGGCGGAGGCTTTTGTTCAGTAGAGGACGTTACTGTCGTTAATTGTACCTACGGCTACATATTAAGCTGTAATTTTCCAGTATCAGCTGATCTCGTATTGTATAGGCTTTCCGTACGAGGAGAGATCAGCGTAAACTGGTAGGAATGTATAGCTCGATATGCAGCCGTGTGTGGTCCGGGTGCACTCACGAGTGGCGTGTCGTGCTGCAGCAGCAGCGGGCGCAGCGTGTCGGCCAGGAAGGCAGCCCAGCGCGCGGCCGCGGGCGGGGCCAGCTGGCCGGGCGGAGCCGGCGGGCCGGGCGGGGCCGGCGGGCCGGGCGGGGCCGGCGGGCCGGGCGGGGCCGATGGGCCGGGCGGCGCCATCGCCCGTGCGGCCCGCTTCAGCAGCAGCAGCACGTGGCCCATGTACGCCGCGCGCGGGCCCGCCCTGGGGGGAGCGCACCACTACTTCACACCCGCACAAATATATCGAGATACAACCGCTGTCATCGCTGTTTACCGACTTTCTGACAAACCGCGCCCCCACGCCGGCACATCGACAGTTTGTCAGGGTTATCGATACTATCTATAAGTGAAGTGAATTATACGCCACGATAATACTATGTGAGCGGATGATTTACTTTCAGCTAAGACATAAAGGTAAAACAATTAACTTTTCATGTAGAAAAAAGCGATTTCCGATGATACTAATTTATTTCGTGTCGTCAAAATAATGATTTGAAAACCTGTAAAATATCACGAGCAATTTCTGTTTTGTGCATAAATAAATAAATTTCTCTTTCACAATTCAATCTTTTGGAAGTCTAGAATATTCCTCTATTTTTTCAACTAATCTATTTACTTAAAATAATAATCAATACATAAATAAAATCTATATTTTTAATTTTGCATAAATATCTATATTATTAAAATTAAAGTAGCACTAAAAGTAATGTTACATATTTTAAAGTTTTAATTTTACTTTCAAAAACATCGACTTTGTTTTGGTTAGTGAATCACCAGCGCGACCGCCGGCGTGACAATGTAGCGCCAACGGATAATGACTGACTGCGACAAATTTTGGCGCGCATGTTGCATAATGCCTCCATTTTGTTTTAGATAGTGTTGAGTAGGACACGATTTAAAAATGAGTTTGTAAGAGTAGCCTCTTTTTTGTACCGAGCCAGAACAATGTCCCACTTCAAATGAGGCGAGGCGTCATGACATGAAGCTTGACGGTACATTTGAAAGAACGAGTATTTCATGTACTGTTGCTGTATTTGTACTGCCCTGTCTTACAAAGTGTGATTGAGGTAATACTTAAAGCAAAGTAATAAATAAGAAGCGATTGATTATAGACAAATGACAATTGTATCGACGTTTTTACTTATTAGCCACTGTAACATTGTTGTGAAGGCGAGTTATTTGTAAAACATGATTTTTATTTAAAATATACCTAATACTACTACTACGAAACAAGCAAAACAAATAGGTATTTAACAGACATTCATGAAATCATATTTTTCTAAAACTGTCGCGTCTCTTACTTTGAACTAGTACATTTGTAATAGAGTGAATAAAAACATCATGTTGTCTCTTGCAGTCACGATAATGTCCGTTGAATAAAACGACGTGCTTTTGAAGCATGTGCCTCAGTCTCTCTCTCTCTCTCACCCTACAGTTCACATGCGAAGAGTAAAGTAACGCGACATAAAATTTGAAGTGGTACATGTTATAATGTTGAGCCGCTCTTACAATATTGTGTCATGTACGGGACAAATGTACTGCCTCTTGTATTTCCTACTCAACACTAGTTTTAGATTCACTTCACAGCTTTGACTCTATAGTCGGAAATAGCGCTAAATGGTATTTTCGCGGTTTCATACTACGTTTTCGACAGCAAGTCTCAGAGCCTACTGAGTAAGAGTTTTAAATAGTGTGTACTAAATTGCCTAGTGTTGGCACGCATGCCCCGCCCAGCTATCCGTTCCGTTTCCGTTTTGTCAACACAAAAATATGTAAAGAAAACGACTTCACTCATATACGAGCTCTTTTCTTTATGCTTGTCTTTGCCGTGTTATCGACAAAGCAAATAGATGTCACGACTGACAGTGGTGACATGGAATTAAATATATGAGAGTGAAGAATAAATATACTTATTTAAAGATATTTTCTAAATTTGATATTATATAAAAAAGACCTGAAATAAAGGCTTTAAATGTTGTTTCTTTTGTTTTACAGGTGAGGGACTGTAACAGATACTGTAATTAGTTAAATAATGATAATATTGCATATAAATAAATTTCTTTTGTTTTACAGAGAAACGCAATTACGTCTTTATTTTATTATCCCAAATTAAATTATAAACTCTATTATAAAACAACATTTTCTGCAAAATATTTCACCAAGCATGGAAAAATTGAGGTTTGATTTTGCTGTGAAACCGGCAGCAGATGGAAAATCCAACATAATATGCATAACCTCAATAGCCACGCCTGATGGACAGGTTTTCATAATACCAGCCGAATATCAACCTGCGAATCTACACCAAGCAATTACAAATACTCCCAACTATGCCAAAATCAAAAATTCATTAAATAAAAGACATCAAACAAGGAAAATATGGATAACATTGACAGATGATTTGTCAAAAATATATTTGGATGAAGAACACAACTTACAGTTCAATGATTTTTATCTGGAACAAGTTTTTGAAAATACAAATAGTGCTGAATCTATACCCAGTAGCTCAAATCAAACGTTAGAAAAACTGCTAGAGAAATTGCTTGAAGATAAAAAAACTAAATCTGAAACTCAAACCTTAGGAAAAATTGCAAAGGATTTCATGATTGAAAAATTCACTGGCAGAAACTCAAATGCTTACCAGTGGATTAAAGATTTTAATAAGGAATGTGAACGTTTCCAAATAATAGAAGATAAAAAGAAAATTGAAATTTTAAAATATTTTTTTGAGTTCTCCTGTGTTGATTGGTACAACTGCATGCTAATGAAACTTACAGTGGAATCGGAATGGAACAAATGGGAAAAAAACTTTTGTGAGACGTTTGCAAACAAAGGATGGTCACCCAGCAGATATGCTCTTGCCTTTAAATATCAAACAGGGACGTTACTTGAGTATGCTTTAAGAAAAGAAAAATTGTTATTGGAAGTACGAAAATCAATTGATACTGGAACACTTATAGATCTTATAGCATTTGGCTTACCTAATTTTGTAGCTGATAGAGTTGACAGAGAAACTTTACAAGGAACGGAAGATCTTTACAATCAAATAGGAAAATTGGAATATCTTGTTGGGAAGAATAAATACGATAAAAAAAGTTATATATATTCTAACACTAGATCCAAAAAAATTAAAGAAAAACAACCATGCCAAATTTGTGTCAATGAGAAAAAAGGGAAACGTTACCATCCTGAGGAAAATTGCTGGTTTAAAGCAAAAAATCAAAAGGCAGTTGTGAAAACTGTTAATAATTCAGAACTGGAAATTGAACTAAACGAGAATAATCCAAAAAACTAGAGGTGCCACCATTAATACAAGTAAAGTTACTATTAAATGATACTTTAAAAGTTTCTGGAATTTATGATTCAGGTTCAAATGTCTCATTAATTAATGCGAAATTATTGAAGATACAGCCAAAAGAAATTAAAAGCGATATACAAATGGTAAACTTGAAAACTATTAATGGTGAGAAGAAAACAAAAGGTATGGTAACATTAAAAATAAAAATCTACAACATTGAAAGAAATGTGGATGTTTTTGTAGTAGATAATGAAAATTTTAATTACGACTTTCTAATTGGTTTGGATTGTATCAAAAATTTCAAGTTATTGCAAAATGAAGAATTGCAGATCATACAATGTCACAATCCAAATGAAAAAAAGGTAACTTCAAATGAAGAGGATATGAAAAACAAAAACTACTTAAAAAATGATACTTCCAATTTAACAAATGTCAAAATTCCTGATGTACTAGGTGACAAAAACGAAGAAGAATTTATTTTACACTCTGAAGTATTAAAACAAGAAACTAAACACATGAACAAATATGAAATAAATTTTAATGAACATATAAACTCGGATGGATTTGAAATGTTAGTAAACCATCTAGATTTATATCAACAATCAGAAATAGATAAGTTGATAGAAAAGTACAAACCAGTCTTCGCTAAGGATAAATATGACGTCGGTACTGTACGAGATTATGAAGCTCATATTGATTTAATGGTGGATAAATACTGTTATAAACGTCCATACAGATGCACAGCTGAAGATAGAAAAGAAATAGAAAATCAAATATCTAAACTATTAAAGAGGAATTTGATTGAGGAATCTTATAGCCCATTTGCTGCTCCTGTAACTCTGGCATATAAAAAAGAAGATGACAAAAAAACAAGGCTATGTATAGATTTCAGAGAATTGAACAAAATTGTCGTCCCTCAATCACAACCTTTTCCATTGATTGAGGATTTAATGGTAAAAACTGTAAACTGCAAATATTTTTCTACTTTTGACATAAATTCAGCATTTTGGTCTATTCCTTTGAAGATTGAAGATAAATACAAAACTGCATTTGTTACACAAGAAGGCCATTTTCAATGGACATGTCTCCCATTTGGATTAAAGACTGCTCCGGCCATTTTCCAAAGAATATTAAGCAACATCATAAGAAAATACAAACTTTCTAGTTTTGCAGTAAATTTTATAGATGACATTTTAATTTTTTCGAAGACTTTTAACGAACATTTACTACATCTATCAAGACTTCTAGAAGCAATACTATCAGAAGGCTTTAGACTAAAATTTTCGAAATGTAGTTTTGCAAATAAATACGCCAAATATTTAGGTCACATAATAGAAAACAATTCTATTAGACCTCTAAAAGATTATTTAACAGCTGTCAGAAATTTTCCAGTTCCAGAAACAAAAAAAAATATACGTCAGTTCCTAGGAAAAATTAATTTTCATCATAAATTTGTACCACACAGTGCAATTATCCTGGACCCGTTACACAATTTACTACGGAAAGATGTGAAATTCATATGGTCCGCAGAATGTCAGGAATCATTTGAGAAAATAAAAACATTGCTATGTTCAGAACCAATTCTGAATATTTTTGACCCTGAACTACCAATAAACATTTATACGGATGCTAGTATCAAAGGAGTGGGAGCGGTGTTAAAACAAAAAGATAAAAACGGGGACAGTAAACCAGTTGCTTATTTTTCAAAAAAGTTAACTGAAGTTCAAAAAAAGAAGAAGGCAATATATCTAGAATGTCTGGCAATAAAAGAAGCAGTAAAATATTGGCAGCACTGGCTTATGGGAAAAGAATTTGTGGTATACTCAGATCATAAACCATTAGAAAATATGAATATCAAAGCTAGAACTGATGAGGAATTAGGGGATTTGACGTATTATTTATCCCAATATAATTTTAAAATAAAGTATAACCCAGGGAAATTAAACCAAGAAGCAGACTGCTTAAGCAGAAATCCAGTTCTAGAACCTTATGATAACACTGACGATTTTTTAAAAGTTGTAAATTTATTAAATCTAGAAGATATAAAAAATGATCAACATACAAATTTAGACCTACAAAATGGAAATTTTATATTGGAGAATGAAATATACTACAAAAGGAATAAAAGAAGAAAGAAAATCATACTATCAGAAGATTTTAGCAAAATTTTAATAAAATATGTCCACGATACTTACTGCCACATTGGGAGAACACAGATGATAAGTAAAATAACACCATTCTACACAGCAAAGAATATCATCGCAAACATTAAACAAACTTGTGATGAATGTGAAATTTGTATAAAAAATAAATCAAGGAGGAAGTCAAAATATGGCTTAATGTCACATTTAGGTCCAGCAACATACCCATTTGAAATTATATCTATTGATACTATTGGAGGCTTTGGTGGATCACGGTCAACAAAAAAATACTTACATCTTCTGGTTGATCATTTCACAAGATATGCTTATATTTTAACATCTAGAAATCAAAGCTCCAGTGATTTTATTAAATTAATAAAAAATGTGACACCAAGTTACAATATTGATATGGTTTTAACGGATCAATACCCTGGCATAAACTCCAAAGAATTTAAAGACTTTCTAACCAATAATAACATAAAAATTGTTTTCACTGCTGTAGATGCACCATTTTCAAATGGCCTAAATGAAAGGCTAAATCAAACTTTAATCAATAAGATAAGATGTAAAATAAATGAAAGTGATAAAAAAATAGCATGGTCTACTATTGCACAGAAATGTGTAGAAAAATATAACGAAACAGAACACACAGTCACGAAGTTTGCTCCAAAATACCTTTTGGAAGGTGAAAATGTAGATATTCTGCCAATTGAATTGAAATCAAGATGTACAAAAGAAGATCTGAAAAGAGATAGGAAACTAGCTCTTGAAAACACAATAAAATCTCACAATTATAACAAAAAAATATTCGACCTGTATAGAGAAGAATATAAATTGGAAGCGGGAGACATGGTCTACGTAGAAAACGGAAATCGACTTAATAGAAAGAAAATGGACGAATTGAGGATTGGACCATACAAAATTCTAAAGAAGATTTCCAATTCAATCTATGAAGTTGATGCTGGACACAAGAAAGCAGAATCCAACTTATACCACATTACAAAAACAAATAGACAATTACATACATCGTCATTTGTAATTGTCTCTTTCTGAGGGGGGAGATGTAAAGAAAACGACTTCACTCATATACGAGCTCTTTTCTTTATGCTTGTCTTTGCCGTGTTATCGACAAAGCAAATAGATGTCACGACTGACAGTGGTGACATGGAATTAAATATATGAGAGTGAAGAATAAATATACTTATTTAAAGATATTTTCTAAATTTGATATTATATAAAAAAGACCTGAAATAAAGGCTTTAAATGTTGTTTCTTTTGTTTTACAGGTGAGGGACTGTAACAGATACTGTAATTAGTTAAATAATGATAATATTGCATATAAATAAATTTCTTTTGTTTTACAGAGAAACGCAATTACGTCTTTATTTTATTATCCCAAATTAAATTATAAACTCTATTATAAATATATCAAGATAAAATCTAGAATAGCGGCTACGAGAACCTTATTTTTTCATCATGAGTATCACTTTAATAAATAGTAGGTTTTTAGTGTACTACTTGAGTCTAAGTACTTTAAAACCCCCCGTAAAGGTAGTCCAAAAAAGTTCTACGATCACATTCTCGACCTCATGGCAGAAAGATGTGCCATGACGCTGCAGTCCTCCGGTGATGCTGAAGCATACCGACTGCTCTATAGTTGGATTTGGAAAGCCTTGCGTCACGACATACGTACCTTTAACACCAATGGAGTTAAAGAGACGATTGAGCGGTACCAGGGCTCCAAAGTATTCGAAAGAGCCATGTCTATTGGGCAAAGTCGGATTATGAAGCTGAAGACCGAGGATGGCAGCGTAGCATCGACTAAGCCGGAGGTTTTCAGAGAGATCGAGAAGTTCTACCCACAGCTATACACCTCGGTAACAATTTTTTTTTTATTAGTGCCCAGTGTATATTCTTCATGAACTTCCTTTACCCCGGGGAAGGGCGTAGGGGTATGCCGGACTCCTACCGACTAAAACCACTGGAGCGGTTATCTTCGGCACCTAAGGGAGGCTCCAGATCCTCGTATGATCACATTAGAGCCGCCCACTGGTGCCACGCCTATAGGCACATCTCGGAGAGGGTAACTGTAGAGCGGTCGCCCCCCGGGGGGATTGTAAAGGATCCCCCAAAGCGTCCCACGGCAGCGCGTGACCACATGCATGCTACCGTCTTCTCCTGGGTCGCTCGGTGTGGGCCCGCCTTATCGGTACCCACCATTGGCTCTCACAAAGACCCGCGAGCCAAATTAGCCCGACACTATAGCGAGGATATTCCGGACATCAGCCTGTACGAGATTAGGATGGCCTTGAAACAGCTTAAAATTAACAAGGCGCCGGATGATGACAGAATTATGACAGAGCTTCTGAAAGCGGATGGAACACCGGTACTTAAAGTCCTTCAGAAGCTATTCAATTCCGTCTTATTCGAGGGCACAACGCCGGAAGCATGGAACAGAGGCGAGGTGGTGCTCTTCTTCAAAAAGGGTGATACCACCCTATTGAAGAATTATAGACCCATCTCACTTCTGAGCCATGTTTATAAGCTGTTTTCAAGGGTCATCACGAATCGGCTCGAGCGCAGGTTTGATGACTTCCAGCCTCCCGAACAAGCCGGTTTCCGAAAAGGCTTTAGTACCATAGACCATATTATACACTGCGGCAGGTTATACAGAAGACTGAGGAGTATAATCAGACACTATGCTTAGCGTTTGTGGAATGAGAAAGCCTTCGTTTTGGATCGAAACATGGGCGGTGCTGCAGTCTCTGCAACGGTGCCACTTAGACTATCGGTACATCGAAGTGTTGAAGTGCTTACACAGAAACGCCACCATGTCGGTCCGAGTACATGAACAGAGCACGGGGGCAATTCCATTGCGGAGAGGTGTAAGACAGGGGGGACGTTCCCCGAAACTGTTCACTGCTGCAATGGAGGATGCTTTCAAGCTACTAGAGTGGAAAGGATTCGGCATTAACATCAATGGCGAGTACATCACTCACCTTTTTTTTTTGTTTTTTTTATTTTTTTTTATTGGTGCCCTGTGGAAATTCTTCATGAACTTCCTTCGCCCCGGGGAAGGACGAAGGGGTATGCCGGACTCCTACCGGCTAAAACCACTGGAGCGGTCATCTTCGGCACCTAAGAGCTGGAGCCTCCCCCAGGTCCTCGTATGATCACACTAGAGCACACCGCCCACTGGTGCCACGCCTATTGGCACATCTCGGAGAGGGTGACTTTAAAGCGGTCACCCCCCCAGGGGGATTGTAAAGGATCCCCCAAAGCGTCCCACGGCAGCGCGTGACCACATGCGTGCTACAGTCTTCTCTTGGGTCGCTTGGTGTGGGCACGCAGATTCCCCAATCTACGCACCCGCGAACCCAGAGGTCCCCCACCTTATAGCAACGGCAGGGGTTTTCAGGCGTATCGGAATTAGGCGCCAGGGCGGTTGTTACCCCGGCGCCGTCTCCTTCTGGAGCATGACGCTCTCACAGAAGGAGACCACTGCATTCCAATTTTCGTGCTCTGCCAACATAGCCGACACTACTGCTGGCAGAGAGAGATCTTGCCCGATCCGATCGACCAGGATCCGCCGCTCGGCGGCCCACGCAGGGCACGCCTCGAGCGTGTGCTGTGCGGTGTCCTGGTCGCTATCACAATGGTGGCACTGTGCCGTAACCTCGCGTCCTATCCTGTGCAGGTACGCACCGAAACAACCGTGCCCGGTGAGCACCTGCGTCAGGCAGTAGGTGACGCGCTCGCTCCTTTGGAGCCAGGCTCCAAAGAGCGGCAAGACGGCCTCGAACATCACTCACCTACGATTTGCCGATGACATCGTAGTATGACATTTACTATTTAGTTTCTTTACTAATGTGGTGATATGCGATTTCTATTATATATGAATATATAGTTTAAAGACTAAATTTTTAAAACCATTAAAGAATTTTCACTTACTTAGTATACTTTCAGATGTGGTGTCCGAAAAGATGCTGACGAAGTTTAAATTAACATTCGATACGAGATGTTCTTGATATATTGCAGCCGCAGGACAGTGAAAATCTTATACTTCAACTATATAATATCCTCTATATATCTATAATATCCCCATTCAACAAAATAATGCGTCAAATCGAGTGTCCACACCTGCATTTAACGTCTTAATGTCGCTAAATCACGTTATTCGATACATTATTTTCAAGATGGCGGTTGAAACTGCTAGAGACTGTATTATTTGATGAGTGTTGCCGACCACTTTTTCATTTGTTCACTTCATAGTCACAGCATAAATAATATTACTTGCCAGCCATAGTTATAATCGATCCAAAGAGTTGCTTCAGGCGGGAAACAGACGTACAATCCTATCGCACTCTCGGTACATACTGACAAACGCAGATATGCATTAAATAATGCGCTAAATCTCTTTGATGTGCTGAGACCGCCAACCGAGCTATAGTCTAACAGCATTCCAAATGCCATTACACAATTAGCGCATTAAGTCGTGGCTACACCTATGTCTAGTGTCTGTTAACGCGACAATTAACGACGTTAAACCTTAGTGTGGCCCAGCATTACAGACAATCTATTGAATTATTTTTCTAATGCCTAAATGGTCAATTTTATCGGAGCAGCAGTTTTTAAATTCACAACAGTTCTCATAATATAATAGTAAATACTCACTTATTGTCCCTGTTCTCTTCGAACACGTCCATGAGTCGCGTCAGCAGGTCACACTCCACCAGTAACTGCAAACATGGAGGACCAGTGGGAGAGGGTTAGATTGAATGTAAACCAACTGCACATGAACTGCAACACTGTAATCAATGCGACCGCACGCTTTTACAGCTTGCGTGCAGACATCGTTATAACCAAAGATTTAAATCGTTAGATAGGCCCTCATTTCCAATATACATGGCATTTTATTTAGACGTGTGCGTATATACTCACAAAGGTTTGTCGTAAAACTATATTCAATAGCATAACCACTCACGACATTGTGTCGGTGAGTTGCGATTTTAATCATTGCCGCAAATGTCGATAAATGGAAAACATGCATTTCGGACAATGCATTTTCGTTATATTCTTGGCGAAGTACGAAACTAGCATTGTCGCTGTCCTTCTCTTAAGTAGTTCAAATGGTTCGTTCTCTACCGCTATTGTCAGCGTTCGTAATGACAATGAACAAAAATGGCGTTATGAATTGTGACATATTGTGACATTTATCTAAATATTGAAAAAAATACCTGTATTCATTAAATTACAAGTGAAATGTAATGCCTTTATCGTTGCACGTATTTCTACTGGTGTAAGTACACATATTTACGTTTGATGAATGCGCATGACGTCATACTTTATATTATTTTTACCGACTTCGAAAAGGAGGAGGTTCTCAACTCGACGCGCATTTTTTTTTTTGTGTATGTACTCCGATTACTCTGAGATTAGTAGACCGATTTGAGATTTGATTCATATTTCAACTGATGCAGAATGCTTTCAAATTAGTCCCATATAAATTTCATTACATTTGATTGAGTAGTTTTTAAACCAGTTTCAATAAATCGGTTAATTTGACTGCGCTTATCTAGATGATGTCTTAATAGTTTCGATTGCTCTCAGATCAGAGAACCGATTTGAGTCATTCTTATTTTTAGTGTTAAATACTGATATCAAATAGGAAAAAGTTCTGTAATTTATTTATACTAAAAAGTTTTTTATTATTAATGTAAGATAATGTTCTCAGAAGGGTACACGATCGCGTCTGAAATCAAATGCACTCATGCACTCGTTTCAGTGATGACCTGTGCAATGTATGTTGTTAAGGCCTATCTAACGATTTAAATCTGGTTATAACCGCATCACACATTATAGGGGCTGATACTCACATGCCTAGCATACTGCGTGCTGTACACGCGGTTGGAGAGCGCATGCTTGACCAGCGTGCACACCTGCGCGTGCAGGAAGTTGTTGTTTGGGTACCGGAAGAACATGTCCACCAACACGCCCGGCGTACCTGAAAACGAACGACCTTTATTGCCAACTGTAACTGGTTGACTATCGTCTATTTCCGTCAGTGATAATATTGTTATTCTCTCTTGATCCGCTAGTCTCCTAAAACGTGACTGAGGGATTATGTTTCAGAGATTGGTAGCAGAGTTCTTCTGTGTTAGTAGCAACATGCTGCGGTGACCAATTCGTCTGCCAAGCGTGGTGATTATGGCAATGTCCCTTATGATTATTTGTAGGCTTTCAAAAACTGAATTGGACAATAAAAGTCGCGTAGTCGCTGCAAGCGTGTCGCATGACTTGACGTTTGCAAGTTTAAGTTTTATTAGAAGTTTCTACATAATGTTATTTTCACTGTCCACTTTGACAATAAATTAATATTACGGTATTGTTAAAGCTATAACTTAACGTAGTTCCAATCCAATAATGTTTTTATGTGATGCAATCAATTAAATGTTCTAATTTATTTGTGTGTTACCGTGGGTGTGAAAGCTCAGAGACACTGCAATAAGATCCGGTACGGTTACTGGTACCTATTTTTTATTTTTGACATTGCATTAGGTGCCTGATTATGTTAAATAGTGATGCGGCCGCTTGTGGTAGGACTGTAAGACACATGGGAAAACCTATTAGGATAATAACAAAGCGAGCTGCACATACCCAGCGTGAGCATGGTGGTAGGCACCTCCTCCACCTCGGACAGCGCCAGGTGCGCCAGCAGCGCCGCCACCTGCACGCGCGCCAGCCCCACGGCGCCCGGCCCCGCCTCGCCCCCCTCGCCACCCTCGCCCCCCTCCTGCACACACAACACTTCGCACTGAACATGCGCTGGAAGACCCGCGCATTATGCTAATAACTTCAACGATTTCAAAAATAGTTTCAACACGAAACTATTTCTGAAATCTGCTTCTACACGAAGCGGCATACATAGATTTTCTTCGACGACTATTAATATACGAGGGCGGCACTGAAAATTTCGGGAATCAAGGAAGTGACACAACATTACTATTTAAAAATGTATTTATTGCTTTTCGAAGTATTCTCCGCGAAATTTGACACATTTTTCCATACGATGGAACCAATCATTGAAGCAACCATTCCATTCGGATGTTGGGGTCTCCAAAATGGCCGTTTTGTAGGCGTCCACAGCTTCTTTAGGTGATGAAAATCTCTGTCCACGCAATTTATTCTTTATTTTAGGGAAAGTATAGAAATCATTAGGGCTTAGGTCGGGGCTGTACGGCGGATGGTCTAATAATTCTATGTTTTCTTGCTCTAAAAACTCTTTTGTTCTGTGCGCGGTGTGAGAACTCGCATTGTCGTGATGGAGGATGATGCGGCGGTTGCAGTTCTCTCTACGGAGTTCAGAAACGACCTGTGGCAAACAAATGCTAGCATACCATTCTGCATTAACCGTTCTTTGTCCCTCAAGAGGAATAGTCGTAACATGGCCGGTTTTGGAGACAAACGTGGCCACCATTTTTTTTGCAACACTCCGTGAACGAACAATTTTTGTTGGCTTTAACTCATTTTCGAACACCCAAACTCGTGACTGGTTTTTTGTTTCGGGTTCGTACGCATATATCCAGGATTCGTCACCTGATACGATGTTGTATACAGCATTTGAGGATCCTTCGTGGAATCTTTCGAGAGTTCTGACGCACCAAGTAACGCGAGCCGCTTTTTGCTCTTCACATAGCAAATGCGGTATCCATCGGGAAAACAACTTTTTTACACCTAATTGTTCATGCAAGATTATTTGTATTTGACTCATGCCAATGTCTAAAGTTGCCTGAATTTCGCGGTATGTCACATGTCGATCTTCCTCAATCAACTTACGCACAGCATCAACGTTTTCTTGGGTGACTGCAGTTTTTGGACGACCTTGACGAGGATCATCACTGAGCTTGACACGTCCACGTTGAAATTCAGCAAACCAGCGATAAATTGTGGTTTTGGATGGGGCTTCATCACCAAATGCAGAAATCATCCGGTCAACACACTGTTTTTGTGTTAAACCACTTCGAAAGTCATAATAAATCATCGCTCTTGAATTTTCTCGAGTCAATTCCATTTTCTCAACGACTAAACAAGTTTGACAAAACCTTGTGACAAGACCGTGAATCTTTTTTTAAATAAATAAATGGTATTCGATTTGTAAAACCAAGGAGTTTTCAATTAAAAAGATTTTAATATGACAGGAACAGTGGAAATATTCCATTCCCGATACTTTTAGTGCAGCCTATGTAGTATTAGATGTCTCAAACATTCCTCAATACGTGATTACAATTTAATTAATTATCCGATGAAACAATATTTACGATGGGAGGAGATGGAGAGGTAGGCTATATTCTTAATTCGGCAATCACACGGAATAAAAATAATGCATCAATCAAATCAGAATGCCACCACCCCATTTCCTCCCGTGGGTGTCGTAAAAGTCGACTAAGGGATTGGCCCGGAGGATAGGCAGCAGTGTCCTTCGAGTACATTAACAACTTAACTGCGATCGCCAACCCGTCTGCCAAGCGTGGCGATTATGGCAAAACCCCCCAATGAGCCCACAACACACCCATATCGATCGTTGTTGTGATCTTCGGGGGAGGCCTGTGTCCAGCAGTGGACTTCATTCGGCCGAAATGAAAAAAAATGATTCTAATTAGTCACCAGCACTATCCACCATTGACCACCATTTACATGACTGATGATGTTTCCTATTCCTCGGTCACCCCGTGCCAGCCAGTACTTACGCTGTGCGCCGGGCCGTCCTGCGCGGGGTCGTGCAGCAGCGCGTGGTGCAGCAGCGGCAGGTGCGGCGCCACGGCCAGCTCCACACAGCTGCGCTCCTCGCAGTCGCTGGCGGACGGCTGGTAGCTGCCCCGCCCGGCCTCCTCGTCGCTCGATGCTTTGCTCATGCGGCTGGAGGAAATACAGGCCCACGTTAGTTTGTGCCGCGGCGGCGACGTGAACACGATATAAGTAACATTAGACTCACGGCATGGGCTCGTGCATGAGCAGCGCGCGCAGCACCTGGCAGCCGTTGACGAGCGCGTGGCGGCGTGCCCGCGGCGGCGACGTGAACACGATATAAGTAACATTAGACTCACGGCATGGGCTCGTGCATGAGCAGCGCGCGCAGCACCTGGCAGCCGTTGACGAGCGCGTGGCGGCGTGCCCGCGGCGGCGACGTGAACACGATATAAGTAACATTAGACTCACGGCATGGGCTCGTGCATGAGCAGCGCGCGCAGCACCTGGCAGCCGTTGACGAGCGCGTGGCGGCGTGCCCGCGGCGGCGACGTGAACACGATATAAGTAACATTAGACTCACGGCATGGGCTCGTGCATGAGCAGCGCGCGCAGCACCTGGCAGCCGTTGACGAGCGCGTGGCGGCGTGCCCGCGGCGGCGACGTGAACACGATATAAGTAACATTAGACTCACGGCATGGGCTCGTGCATGAGCAGCGCGCGCAGCACCTGGCAGCCGTTGACGAGCGCGTGGCGGCGTGCCCGCGGCGGCGACGTGAACACGATATAAGTAACATTAGACTCACGGCATGGGCTCGTGCATGAGCAGCGCGCGCAGCACCTGGCAGCCGTTGACGAGCGCGTGGCGGCGTGCCCGCGGCGGCGACGTGAACACGATATAAGTAACATTAGACTCACGGCATGGGCTCGTGCATGAGCAGCGCGCGCAGCACCTGGCAGCCGTTGACGAGCGCGTGGCGGCGTGCCCGCGGCGGCGACGTGAACACGATATAAGTAACATTAGACTCACGGCATGGGCTCGTGCATGAGCAGCGCGCGCAGCACCTGGCAGCCGTTGACGAGCGCGTGGCGGCGTGCCCGCGGCGGCGACGTGAACACGATATAAGTAACATTAGACTCACGGCATGGGCTCGTGCATGAGCAGCGCGCGCAGCACCTGGCAGCCGTTGACGAGCGCGTGGCGGCGTGCCCGCGGCGGCGACGTGAACACGATATAAGTAACATTAGACTCACGGCATGGGCTCGTGCATGAGCAGCGCGCGCAGCACCTGGCAGCCGTTGACGAGCGCGTGGCGGCGTGCCCGCGGCGGCGACGTGAACACGATATAAGTAACATTAGACTCACGGCATGGGCTCGTGCATGAGCAGCGCGCGCAGCACCTGGCAGCCGTTGACGAGCGCGTGGCGGCGTGCCCGCGGCGGCGACGTGAACACGATATAAGTAACATTAGACTCACGGCATGGGCTCGTGCATGAGCAGCGCGCGCAGCACCTGGCAGCCGTTGACGAGCGCGTGGCGGCGTGCCCGCGGCGGCGACGTGAACACGATATAAGTAACATTAGACTCACGGCATGGGCTCGTGCATGAGCAGCGCGCGCAGCACCTGGCAGCCGTTGACGAGCGCGTGGCGGCGTGCCCGCGGCGGCGACGTGAACACGATATAAGTAACATTAGACTCACGGCATGGGCTCGTGCATGAGCAGCGCGCGCAGCACCTGGCAGCCGTTGACGAGCGCGTGGCGGCGTGCCCGCGGCGGCGACGTGAACACGATATAAGTAACATTAGACTCACGGCATGGGCTCGTGCATGAGCAGCGCGCGCAGCACCTGGCAGCCGTTGACGAGCGCGTGGCGGCGTGCCCGCGGCGGCGACGTGAACACGATATAAGTAACATTAGACTCACGGCATGGGCTCGTGCATGAGCAGCGCGCGCAGCACCTGGCAGCCGTTGACGAGCGCGTGGCGGCGTGCCCGCGGCGGCGACGTGAACACGATATAAGTAACATTAGACTCACGGCATGGGCTCGTGCATGAGCAGCGCGCGCAGCACCTGGCAGCCGTTGACGAGCGCGTGGCGGCGTGCCCGCGGCGGCGACGTGAACACGATATAAGTAACATTAGACTCACGGCATGGGCTCGTGCATGAGCAGCGCGCGCAGCACCTGGCAGCCGTTGACGAGCGCGTGGCGGCGTGCCCGCGGCGGCGACGTGAACACGATATAAGTAACATTAGACTCACGGCATGGGCTCGTGCATGAGCAGCGCGCGCAGCACCTGGCAGCCGTTGACGAGCGCGTGGCGGCGTGCCCGCGGCGGCGACGTGAACACGATATAAGTAACATTAGACTCACGGCATGGGCTCGTGCATGAGCAGCGCGCGCAGCACCTGGCAGCCGTTGACGAGCGCGTGGCGGCGTGCCCGCGGCGGCGACGTGAACACGATATAAGTAACATTAGACTCACGGCATGGGCTCGTGCATGAGCAGCGCGCGCAGCACCTGGCAGCCGTTGACGAGCGCGTGGCGGCGTGCCCGCGGCGGCGACGTGAACACGATATAAGTAACATTAGACTCACGGCATGGGCTCGTGCATGAGCAGCGCGCGCAGCACCTGGCAGCCGTTGACGAGCGCGTGGCGGCGTGCCCGCGGCGGCGACGTGAACACGATATAAGTAACATTAGACTCACGGCATGGGCTCGTGCATGAGCAGCGCGCGCAGCACCTGGCAGCCGTTGACGAGCGCGTGGCGGCGTGCCCGCGGCGGCGACGTGAACACGATATAAGTAACATTAGACTCACGGCATGGGCTCGTGCATGAGCAGCGCGCGCAGCACCTGGCAGCCGTTGACGAGCGCGTGGCGGCGTGCCCGCGGCGGCGACGTGAACACGATATAAGTAACATTAGACTCACGGCATGGGCTCGTGCATGAGCAGCGCGCGCAGCACCTGGCAGCCGTTGACGAGCGCGTGGCGGCGTGCCCGCGGCGGCGACGTGAACACGATATAAGTAACATTAGACTCACGGCATGGGCTCGTGCATGAGCAGCGCGCGCAGCACCTGGCAGCCGTTGACGAGCGCGTGGCGGCGTGCCCGCGGCGGCGACGTGAACACGATATAAGTAACATTAGACTCACGGCATGGGCTCGTGCATGAGCAGCGCGCGCAGCACCTGGCAGCCGTTGACGAGCGCGTGGCGGCGTGCCCGCGGCGGCGACGTGAACACGATATAAGTAACATTAGACTCACGGCATGGGCTCGTGCATGAGCAGCGCGCGCAGCACCTGGCAGCCGTTGACGAGCGCGTGGCGGCGTGCCCGCGGCGGCGACGTGAACACGATATAAGTAACATTAGACTCACGGCATGGGCTCGTGCATGAGCAGCGCGCGCAGCACCTGGCAGCCGTTGACGAGCGCGTGGCGGCGTGCCCGCGGCGGCGACGTGAACACGATATAAGTAACATTAGACTCACGGCATGGGCTCGTGCATGAGCAGCGCGCGCAGCACCTGGCAGCCGTTGACGAGCGCGTGGCGGCGTGCCCGCGGCGGCGACGTGAACACGATATAAGTAACATTAGACTCACGGCATGGGCTCGTGCATGAGCAGCGCGCGCAGCACCTGGCAGCCGTTGACGAGCGCGTGGCGGCGTGCCCGCGGCGGCGACGTGAACACGATATAAGTAACATTAGACTCACGGCATGGGCTCGTGCATGAGCAGCGCGCGCAGCACCTGGCAGCCGTTGACGAGCGCGTGGCGGCGTGCCCGCGGCGGCGACGTGAACACGATATAAGTAACATTAGACTCACGGCATGGGCTCGTGCATGAGCAGCGCGCGCAGCACCTGGCAGCCGTTGACGAGCGCGTGGCGGCGTGCCCGCGGCGGCGACGTGAACACGATATAAGTAACATTAGACTCACGGCATGGGCTCGTGCATGAGCAGCGCGCGCAGCACCTGGCAGCCGTTGACGAGCGCGTGGCGGCGTGCCCGCGGCGGCGACGTGAACACGATATAAGTAACATTAGACTCACGGCATGGGCTCGTGCATGAGCAGCGCGCGCAGCACCTGGCAGCCGTTGACGAGCGCGTGGCGGCGTGCCCGCGGCGGCGACGTGAACACGATATAAGTAACATTAGACTCACGGCATGGGCTCGTGCATGAGCAGCGCGCGCAGCACCTGGCAGCCGTTGACGAGCGCGTGGCGGCGTGCCCGCGGCGGCGACGTGAACACGATATAAGTAACATTAGACTCACGGCATGGGCTCGTGCATGAGCAGCGCGCGCAGCACCTGGCAGCCGTTGACGAGCGCGTGGCGGCGTGCCCGCGGCGGCGACGTGAACACGATATAAGTAACATTAGACTCACGGCATGGGCTCGTGCATGAGCAGCGCGCGCAGCACCTGGCAGCCGTTGACGAGCGCGTGGCGGCGTGCCCGCGGCGGCGACGTGAACATGGCCTGCAGCAGCGCGCGCACGCCGCCCTCGGCCTGCAGGCGCGCCACCAGCGCCCAGCTCGTGCGCGACCTGCACCAGCGACACGCTGATCAAACATTCTCCACATATCCAAAGGTCAGCAACGCAAGGCGATAGCAGCGCTATTCACGTGTTTTGGTAGCTTTAATGTTTTCTCGACTTGTACTTGTACTGTTGTAATATTGATAATAATTGATGAGTTGCAATTTTGTGTGTGTGTATATTAAATAAACGTATTGTTACACCATCCAGTAAATAACAACGAAATGTGGCGCCATCTGGTATTTTGTAGCGGTACCAAAATACCTAAAAACTTCGAGAAAGCGAACATTCAGGAAAGTTCTAGAATATTGTGTTTTTCTTTAGCATCTCGCATATATTTCTGGGAAATGTGGTTGCTTAACCGGTAATTTCTGGCACAGCCAAGAGGCCTCCAGCCAGGTTCTACTTAGTATCAATCGACCCATATATATAGCGGCCGCGAAGGAAGGAGGGTTCGTTCAGTGACCAGTGACTGTGAATAACATTCAATTCAGATTACTCTGCGATACGATACAGTGAGGTAAAATACAGTGCGAATATCCTGCAAATATCCAAGTGTAAAAGAATAAATTGTGTGAAGGTGTAATATTGGTAAATTTTAATTTAAATAATTTAATTAATTAAGGCTTTGATGTCGAAAGTAGAATAAATTATACCAGTTTTACCAAAAGACACAGACAGTATCCCTAAGGTTTGGAGAATCGACGTCGCAGGGCACCATCCATACAATCACCAGCTGGCGAACGAGCCAGTCGCTGGTACATCTGTAGTTTCTCCAGCGCTAGGGCCCCCAGACTTGACACGGCTTTAATGGCGATGCCAAAAGAGCAGCATCGCCATCAGGAGGAGCAATCGCGAGGACTCGAAGAACAGTTGCTCTTGGATAAAGGGGAGCAGGCTCACCGACACTAGGAGCAGGCTCGCCGACATAAGAAGCTGGCTCGCCACCAGGAGGAGCAACCGCGACGGCTGGACGAACAGTTGTTCCTGAATAAATAGGAGCAGGCTCGCCGCCAGGAGGAGCAATCGCAAGGGCTGGAATAGCAGCTGCTTCGAAAGAGAGGAGCAGGCCCGTCGCCACGAAAAGATGCTCCTCATTAAGGATCTACACGCGACATTTGGCAAAGAGCTCAACACGCTGTAGGGGCAGGTTCTATACGTGACTTGGAAGTTAGAGCTGCTGTGAGACTTGGGCACCATGCGACACTAAAGGACGCGTTGGCCCATGGTTTGGAGGTGGTGCCTCCGCAAGGACCATCGAGCCCTCCGCATCACAGGGGTTGTAGCATCACCTGAAGTACCTGCCCACTGTGAATAACATTCAAGGCACAAGGTTCAATGTGTTAACGCTTTTGGAGGACTGTTCTAATGATTTGATTAAATAAGAAATGAGTAAGGCTAAGATGTTACTTTGGTACGCCGACACTTTCTCTTTAAATGATGCTGACATAGAGACGAAAAGTTCAGCATGAGATCAATACAGGCAACGAGCTGCCAATTCGTCAGCGACCAAGGAGACTACCGATTGCACTAAAACAAACAGGAAGGGGATATCATGATGGATGGAATGCTAAGGGTTGGCGTTATAGAGCCTTCAACTAGTCCATTGTGTTGTGAAAGAAGGACGGCAGCATGCGATTTTCTGTAGACTATCGTCTATTGAAGGACATGACGAAGAAGGACAGCTACCCATTACCAAGGATCGATGACACACTTGATACGCTGACAGGAGTGAAGTGGTTTAGCACGCTGGACCTGAAGAGAGGCTACTGGCAAGTAGAAATAGACCCTTGGGATAAGGAACAACTGAATTCTCTACAGGAAAGGGACTGTGGCAATTTAAACGCATTCCATTTGGATTGTGCAATTCTCCTGCGGCTTTCGAGAGGCGCAAGAGATGGAGCAAGTACTGACCGGACTGATCGGAGACGCGTGTCTTGCCTATTCAGATGACATAATTATCGTGGGCCACACGTTTGAAACACACCTTATAAATCTGGAGCGTGTGCTGTCAAAAATCCAGGGATCTTATTAATCTTATCTTGATAAGCCCTAAAAAATGCTCGTTTTGCAAACGATGAGTAAGTTTCCAAGGACACAAGGTTTCAGAAGGTGATCAAACCGATCCAGATAAAATAGCCACTGCCAAGGATTAGCCTATTCCGAAAGACAAGGTGCATTTCAGAGCATTCTCGGGTTTGTGTTTCTACTATCGACGGTTTGTCAAGAACTTTGCAAATATTGCCAAGCCACTGCACAAACACACTGAGGAGAAGCGACGCTTCTGTGACGTCACATTCCAGGAATTAAAGAAACGTCTGAGTAATACACCTATTTTGGGATATCCTGTCACTGAAAACTAATTCATAGTCGACACAGACGCCAGGAATACTGGAATTGGAGGCGTATTGTCCCAAAATAAGGGAGATAAGGAAGTAGTGATGCCTTAATTTAGTAATTCCTTATCGAAACCGGAAAGGAATAACTGCGTCACCAGAAAACAGCTACTCGCTGTAGTAAAAACATTGCAGCATTTCAGTAAAGTCTTGCCGTGTGGTGCCGGCTCAGAATGCCACCACCCCATCTCCTCCCGTGGGTGTCGTAAAAGTTGACTAAGGGATTGGCCGGAGGATGGGCAGCAGCGTCCTTCGAGTACATTAACAACTCAACTGCGATCGCCAACCCGTCTGCCAAGCGTGGCGATTATGGCAAAACCCTCCAACGAGCCCACAACACACCCATATCGGTCGTTGTGGTGGTCTTTGGGGGAGGCCTGTGTCCAGCAGTGGACTTCATTCGGCCGAAATGATTTCAGTAAATATTTTCTCGGGAGTAATGACATCTGAGGACCGACCATGCTGCACTATAATGGCTTTTGCTGCACTAAGATGAACTGAACTACTACAGGAGTTTGATTTCGTAAGCGAACATCATAATGGTAGATCCCACGGTAACGCAGACGCACTGCCAAGAAGACTTTGTCCTGAAAACTGTAAGCTCTGCGTCGGCAAGAGGGTAAGGAAGCAGTACCTGTTAGGATGCTCAAAACGGACCTTAGCAACGAATGGAAGAAATCCCTACAGCATGCTCAGCAAAATGACACAGACATCAAGCCGATTCTCGTGTGGATAAAAGCCAGTGCCCCTAAGCCCCAATGGAGTGATGCTGCAGCGATGAGTATAACTGCAGAGCTATTGGGCGCAATGGGACAGCTTGGTTGTCCAGGATGGAATTTTGTGCCGTGACTGGAAAATAACCGAGGAGACAGCTGCTCTAGGAATACCCTGCAAATGGTTATTCCTAGAGCCAAGGTACCGGGTGTTCTTCAGCTCTATCATATTGAATGTTCAGTAGGCGTAGCATGACCCTTTTTCAAGTCTTCTCTTCCGAAGGTAGATAACGCGCTCTCTACACGTCTCGATGTCTCTTCTTCCCGAGCATATGAGCCAACATGAAGACTCGGGTGTCTTCGTAGACATAGATATGGAAAATCCTTTCCATAGCAACGGAAAGCCGCTAGTGACGTAGAAATTCCATTCAATTCTAATCATTCTTTGCGTTTTGTTACCAAAAAAATACGTCGGACAATTTATTTATATACTCCTTATTATACACGAAAAATAGACACAGATGTTTTGAATTAAGTAAAAGTACAATAAACGGCCTTATCGCTATACGCGATTTTTTCCAGGCAACCTTAGGATGAAAAATGGTTCCTTCACTTTTTAAATAGAAGTTAATACAAAAACGAAACGCTTAAAATAAATTATATCTATGGTGTTATATTTCGTTAGAACCGGGAAAATTTTGCAATTTCTATTGTGGTTCTTGTGAAGTGAAAGTCAATAATGGCAACAAACAAAAGTAACTCATATTACTTAATACTTAGCCTACTTACTACGTCATATCTCACCTGATTAGAAAAAAAGTTCCTCCGCTATCGGTCTAAGGCAGAGTGCAGTTGAGACATTTGAAGACCATTTCCTTGCTTACTTTAAAATTTTGGTCAAGGTCAAGGTTCCAGTGAGCTCTGTCACAGAGGTCCTCTCCGCCTTTCTCGAGTTCTTTTCAGCATAAAAACTTATTAAATGTTTGTGTTTGTGTTGTGTTGACCCCGGCATTGCGTACTATTGTGTGTTAACTAATTATTAATAAGTTTCCGTAATCCTTTAACGCAACGCAAAATCTTACGATATAGATACGAAGAAACTCTTGTCTACGTCTCTTGGTATGTAGACTGTTTGAGAAGAAATATCTCTATCCCTAAACATCGAAGATAGACAAAATACGTTGGTCATGCTCGACGATGAAGACTTTTGTCAAGGGAAGAGTAGAAACTACTCTTTCCGTTCATTCTTGTGATCGCCATGCCAAATGTCATTTTATTCCTACTGTTCCGACGACAAAACCGTTGTCTTCGGTGTTCATGCTACGCCTACAGGTCATATGGTTGTAAAAAGGACTGTGTTGAAGATCCGAGAACGGTTTCACTGAGTCCACTGTCGGGATAAGGTTGAGGATTGGTGGCGAAGATGTACTCATGGATGTCATGGATTACTTTACAAAGTGGCTTGAAGTCTTTGCCATTCCTAACCAGGAAGCTTCAACAGTTGCTGATAAATTTGTCAAAGAAAGCTTCTGCCGGTTCAGAGTACCCCTAGCGAAGGAATTTTAAGTCACGAATATTCCAAGAGGCTTGTCAAGTGATAGGTACCCACAAAACCAGAACTACTTCTTACCACCCACAATCTGATGGAATGGTGGAACGATTCAACCAAACATCAGAGAGATATTTGGCAAAAGTCGTGGAAAGCAGACAAAGAGATTGGGATAAGCACATTCAGCCATTCCTTCAGTCATATCGAAGTAGTGTTGAGTAGGACACGATTTAAAAATGAGTTTGTAAGAGTAGCCTCTTTTTTGTACCGAGCCAGTACAATGTCCCACTTCAAATGAGGCGAGGCGTCATGACATGAAGCTTGGCGGTACATTTGAAAGAACGAGTATTTCATGTACTGTTGCTGTATTTGTACTGCCCTGTTTTACAAAGTGTGATTGAGGTAATACTTAAAGCAAAGTAATAAATAAGAAGCGATTGATTATAGACGAATGACGACTGTATCGACGTTTTTACTTATTAGCCACTGTAACATTATTGTGAAGGCGAGTTATTTGTAAAACATGATTTTTATTTAAAATATACCTAATACACAGTCATAAACAGCAACACAAGCAAAACAAATAGCTATTTATCAGGCATTCATGAAATCTTTTTTTTCTAAAACTGTCGCGTCTCGTACTTTAAACTACTACATTTGTAATAGAGTGAATAAAAACATCATGTTGTCTCTTGCAGTCACGATAATGTCTGTTGAATAAAACGACGTGCTTTTGAAGCATGTGCCTCATTCTCTCTCTCTCTCTCACCCTACAGTTCACATGCGAAGAGTAGAGTAACGCGACATAAAATTTGAAGTGGTACATGTTATAATGTTGAGCCGCTCTTACAATATTGTGTCATGTACGGGACAAATGTACCGCCTCTTGTATGTCCTACTCAACACTATATCGAAGTGCAGTTCACGAAAGTACGACAGTGACGCCAGCTTCCGCAAACTTTGGAAGAGAGTTACGGTTGCCAGAGAATTAATCACCGGCATTCCCCCCGATGCTCCACGTAGTGGAACAGACTATGCGAATGACTTGCGCAACAAGATGGACCACGTATACTAGCATGACAGACAATCCAGCCAACAGATATCTGACAGGATAAAGACCCCGTTATGACCGAAATGTGAACAACAAAGGTTTCGACGAGGGATCACTGGTTCGGCTACAGGCAAAATGGGATGAACCATACAACCCGACGGCGTGGACAACGAGCGAGGGGTGCGCGGGAGAGGGCGGCGCGGCGGTTATCGGCTCACCGCTTTTCCGAGCGACACCAAATCGTAGATACGCCTACTTACCGAGTCATTTATTTGTAAACCACGCTTATTATAATCTTTGATACTACAATCAGTTTTATTTAAATATATACGTATTTCCTATTCGGAACACATACCGAGTAGTGACCAACACGTACGTACACGTAGTACAGCTACTAAACAATAGATGGCACCATGTGTCTTAGTATCGCAGAATTATCCAGACCATTAAAGTTACAGTACCGCTACTAGACAACAGATGGCCCCACATTTCGCTATTATTTACTCAATAGCGTAACAGTATTTTAATGAATATATTATAATAAATTAACCAAAAACAAAACACTACACCCTTCACAACTCGCAGTCGGTTAAATAGCCGTTGTTTTTTAACTGTAATCGTTGGTATACTTTACAGACGTAAATCTCATAAGCACTAACAGACATAACCGAAACAAACATCTGTAGATCATACACATCTTTGTTCTATGCCAAGGGCGGATTCAAGGGGGGCTAAAGGGGTCACGAAATGGCTGCTACGATGACTTTTAGTTGTAAATAATCTATAACACTTTACCATGTAGAACATCCTTCCCCAACACATCCATTGACAATGAGGTCGCACAGCAGCGAGGCCGCGTTGGCCGACGCGACGGCCGCGATGCGAGCCTTCAAATCCTCGGCCGCTTTCTGCGCCGCTGCCGCACTGGCGGCTGTGGCGGCTGTCTCCGAACATTCTGTGCTGTTCTCTGACTTTGATGAGCCTAATTATAATATGAATTTCATCAGTATGAAGTCATGATCATGTAATGCAAGAATCGCAAAAATTACTTAGTGCAGAATACAATTTTGACAGAAATCACCTTTACTTCCATCAGCATCACTTCCGCCGGTGTCGTTTGCGTCTTCCGTGTGATTGGCGTTCGGCTTCTCGCTTGTCTCTTGCTCGGCCTTCTCGGGCGGCTCGGGCTGAGCCACGGCGGCCGGGAGCTCCTCTGGCACGTGTGTGCCACACACTATCTGTATCAGGCACTCTAGGAACTGGTGCTCATCTAACCACTGTTGGAAATAGGCATAATAGGTCGTATATTTTTTAGGAACTATCATTTTTGAGCTGTTTCCATTTCTGGTATCTCTGATTGGGGAACTCAAGATAAAATATCTGGATATTCATACCACATGTAATGCCATAATCAAAATGTTGACAGATGGATTTCATATCGGCCATTTATACGTCCACTGCTGAACAAAGGCCTCCCCCATAGATTTTCACAACTGTGTCATCATTCTGGGGGGTATTTGCCAATACTCACCACGCTTGGCAGGCGGGTTGGTGAGCGCAGTATGGCTACCGTGTCATAGAAGGGACGCTGCTGCCCATCCCTCTGGTTTAGATTCCCTTAGTCACCTTTTACGACATCCACGGGAGGAGATGGAGTGGTGCTATATTCTTAATCCGGACACCACACGGATGCTGATCATCAATCTGGTGTAATATCTGTCTCAGCAGGAATTCTCAAAAGCATACTATATCTAATAAAGAATATTTCCTTTTAACTTATTATGGGTAGGCAACTGGGGTATCATAACAAAGGGCTTTAATTATACATTTCAAAATCATTTAGTTGTCGGCTGCATCGCTTTGGTTTTAAGACGTAAATACCTGAAAAAATAACAACTCTGAAAAGTTTGAAGGAAAAAAAAACATAACTTGTGCTGACTGAGTTCTTAATTTTGTAATAATTAAGTTCTTAATTTTTTTAATAGCTTTTCTGTAGTACTTGCCCATAAGACGATGGAAAGTTTGATGAAATCTTATGAAAGATTTATAAAAATGAAAACTTAAATAAAACAGTTTAACTAGATATAAATTCAAGATATTTGGTTTAATTATAATTTTATAAATAAAGGCAATTTTGTACGAAATAAACTTCAGTTCCCTATGGCAAAGCGTTAACTCCCATAACGAGGCTTTTGACTGTTAAGGATTGAATTTAAATAACACAAACCCGGAAGGAATACTCAATGTGTATGACTCAATGACCTCAGGCTTGTATTTCCTGAAGGTGTACACAGAGATGGTGCACATCAAAATTTCGCCTGGAGATGATTGTTGCTGGATGCCATTTAGCAGAAGACTTACTCATAAGATACTTACGTGTTGAGTTACAGAACATGGCACGATTCCTAATTCTGGATTGCTACTGAATCTTTTTAACAGTTACAGATGAGCACCACAGCAGCAGCAGCATTGTGGCCACTACTACAACTAGGTTATAATCTGAAATCGATGTCATGTTCAATAAGTAGCAATGACCTTTTTTTTTATTGGTGCCCAGTTGAAATTCTTCATGAACTTCCTTCACCCCGGGGAAGGGCGAAGGAGTATGCCGGATCCTACCGGCTAAAACCACTGGAGCGGTCATCTTCGGCACCTAAGGGAGGCTCCAGGTCCTCGTATGATCACACTAGAGCCGCCCACTGGTGCCACGCCTATAGGCACATCTCGGTGGGGGACTGTAAAGGATCCCCCAAAGCGTCCCACGGCAGCGCGTGACCACATGCGTGCTACCGTCTTCTCTTGGGTCGCTCGGTGTGGTCACGCAGATTCCCCAATCTACGCACCCGCGAACCCAGAGATCCCCGCCTTATAACAATGGCAGAGGGTTTCAGGCGTTTGGGAATTGGGCGCCAGGGCGGTTGTTACCCCGGCGCCGTCTCCTCCTTCTTCGAGCGGGATCAGCCCTCTCCCGATCCCGCTCTGCGGTCTCCTTCTGGAGCATGACGCTGGTGGTGGTCGTACTGTATGTGCATGAATACAAAACTGTTTTTATCTTTTAGAATATTTATAACCAGAATGCCGTGTGGTGCCGGCTCAGAATGCCACCACCCCATTTCATCCCGTGGGTGTCGTAAAAGTCGACTAAGGGATTAACCGGAGGATGGGCAGCAGTGTCCTTCGAGTACATTAACAACTCAACTGCGATCGCCAAACCGCCTGCCAAGCGTGGCGATTATGGCAAAACCCCCCAATGACCACACAACACACCCATATCGGTCGTTATGGTGATCTTTGGGGGAGGCCTGTGTCCAGAAGTGGACTTCATTTGGCCGAAAAAAAAAAAGATGATAACCAGAATGATTAACACTAAATCAATACTCCGGTACAAAGTCATGTGACTCAACTCTATGGAATCGAGCAAGTGGCCCAGCATACAGTAACAAGCAGTTACGTGCCACACACATCATGAACAGATTACGTTCCAATGATAAGCTTTCCGTTAAAAGTACTGCAGTATGACTCACGATTTAGGTCGCGTCACAATATACACAGAATTGTTGAATGACCTCTTATTTTTATTACTTCAACTGTCGACTAAACAGTGTAAGAATGATTAACAAGGAATTCGTAATTAGTCCCCAATTAAAACATTCTAGGTTCTACCTTTAGCTAGAGGGAGTGACCGCTGTACAGTCATCCCCTCCGAGATGTGCCAAAAGGCATGGCACCAATGGGCAGCTCTAGTGTGATCTTACGAGGACCTGGAGCCCCCTTCGATTCCGAAGATGATCGCTCCTGTGGTTTTAGCCGGTAAGAGTCCGGTATACCCCTTCGCACTTCCCCGGGGTGAAGGAAGTCCCATGTAGAATTTCCAATGGACACCAATAAAAAAGGTTCTACCTTTAAACTTATGATATTATTACTGAGTTGTAAAAACTACTCTCCCTTACAACTATATAAATATGTAAAGATGAAATGTGTTCCCTACCTCCATAACAGTTTTTTTAAAGAGGTCATCAAGCCTGATGAAGTACTTGAAGGTGTCTGCAATGGCAGAGGTGGACATATGTCGCAGCAGGTTGGGCAGGAAGTCGCGCCGGGACTTGAAGAAGTCCAGGACACGAAGGCACACTATGTGGTAAAGATAGCAGTCCTGGAAAATGTAATACAATATTCAGTACCTAATGCATGCTTCAAAACGACGGCACGGTTGGTACAGTGGCTGATGCAGTCGGCTGCTGCGCTGGGATTGTTGTGGGTTCGATTCTCGCACGGAACATATATTTGTATGATCTGCATGCTGGGTCTGGGTGTATTGTATGTGGAATTCATGTCTGTAAACGCACCCACGACACAGGAGAAATCCTAGTGTGGGGCAACGTTTAAAAAAATAAAGAAAGAGTTGATGGAGAAAGGAATACAATTTTTAGGGTCCCTTATAGGATCACTCGCGTGTCTGTCTGTCTGTCTGTCCGCCTGTCACAATCAATTTGCTCCGAATCTATACTGTGCGTACAAACTTACGTTTAAGGTTGGAATGTATGGCAAAACATGTTTTTCAACTGCGATGTTAAGTTCTTGTTCTTGTTCTTGGGATAAGTTATTGGTACAAGACCGAATCCAACAATAGACAATATATTCAGCAATTTCGGAACCCGCTCCACGCAAGTTCAACTCGCACTTGACCGGTTTTTATTAACGGTGCCATCACCACAAATTCCACACACAATACACCCAGACTCGGCACAACTATCTGCAGATCATACAGATATTTGTTCCGTGCCGGAATCGAACCCACGACCCGGAGCGCAGCATTCGACTGTATCAGCCACTGCAACAACTGTGACGTTAGCAATATCCAATATTGCCAACGTCACCCCCAATGTCCCAAATACAATGATGGCGCATGATTATGTTAAGATTAATACTGGTTTTCTAATAGGGCTGTAATGAAGCTTCACTTTCGACTGTAAAAGGTTGGATATCCCGCCACTGACATTAGTCGAAGACTCAAACAGCACAGTCCCCAGCCAAAACATGCTTTATTCTACTAGAAATGTAATATGTGTCTCAATTCAGGCTTTAATGTGACTTCTAAGGTGTACTTCTAACTAAAATTTTCGATTCCAACTTTGGCTCTGATAGTGTCCACTTTAATTGGAATCTGGTTTTTTACTGCACTTATCTTTGCTGTTATTGTGGTGTGAGGACAAGTAATCCAGGTGGTAGTGCACATCTATCTCCATACCAGCCAGACATCTACATTGTCATCATCAACTCGGCCTATCACAACCCACAGCTGGACAGAGGCCTCCATAATATCTACATTACAGTAAATACCATTCACCTGTTTAGGGCTCCTCTCGAGTAGCATTTCCACAGTTTTACTAAAGTATGATGCTAGCAGTGGGTTGAGGGGTGGGTCCTTATTGATGAAGTCACAGAGACGGTTCATCTGCGTGGCATCTAGCGAGAGCCGGTCGCTCAGCATTGACAGGTGACTGGTCAGCACCTCGCACGCTATGTTTGCGTGCCGGTATTGGGTCGCAAGCTCCAGGTTTTTAGGTGGCTCCTCCGTTATTAAGTTTATCAGCTCCGCCAGAATCTCTGGTTTCGTGAGACTGAAATGGACAACAAAGTATTAGGATGTGCTACCCTTAATATCATGCTGGGTAGGATCAAAGTCAAATATTTTTATTTCAAATAAACCAATTACTGGCACTTATTATTATTATATCCAATTAGATAGATAGAAGATTGATCTTATGGAGAAGAGCCGGCCAGAAACGCCATGGACTCTGTTAAAATAATTGAGATTATAATGTTGATTGATACAAATGATGGTAAAACTTCATACTACAATAATTTAATAATAATTTATTTGCTATGGCAGTTAACGGTTGGCCAGTCCCGAAAGACCGCGCCCGTCCACGAGCATGACCCATGCATCAGCATCAGTTGGCTCAACCATATTGTAGGGAACCTAACGACCCGCCGCCACCAGCAAGACATTACAGTGAGCATGACAGATCAATACTGCCCGGCAAAAGACAAAGTATAAATACTAAATATATAACATTAATGGCTACATGATGCTCATACAAGATAGAAAATATTAGAATGTAAATCACAGTTGTTATAGTCATTTCGGCCGAATAAAGTCCACTGCTGGACACAGGCCTCCCTCAAAGATCACCACAACGACCGATATCGGTGTGTTGTGAGCTCATTGGCGGTTTTGCCATAATCGCCACGCTTGGCAGGCGGGTTGGCGATCGCAGTTGAGTTGGTAATGTATTCGAAGGATGCTGCTGCGCATCCTCCGGCTAATCCCTTAGTCGCCTTTTACGACACACACGGGATGAGATGGGTTGGTGCTATTCGTAGCTGGCACTGTTATATTAAACATAAGCAAATAATTTATATTATAAATATAGAATAATCATCATATCAGCCACAGGTCGTCCACTGCTGAACAAAGGCCTCCCCCTTAGATCTCTACAACGAACGGTCACATGCCGCTCTCCGTCTGCTAGCTGTTGGAACAGGCAGCGGGGTGGGGTGGCGTTGGCGGTCAGTCAAGACATCGTCAACGCCTTCAACTCATGCAACCACACACACACACAACACACACGGAGGCACACATACACTCACACCCACACACACACACTCATACACACACACACACACACTCACACAATCACACGTGCGATTGCAATTAAATTCAAACACACCACTGCCCTTAAATATAATCTTTCTGTTTGCATATTGCCATTCTTCTTTCTTTTTTTTTTCTTTCACATATTCTTACATATATAGCCTTGTATCATAAAGTACTTGTAAATTTAAATATAAAAAGAGTAATTTGGTAATATCGGGGGCCTGGTAATCTGTCAGACAGGGAAACCTAGTACGGATACCAGTCTCTCACAAAGGAAAATTGTCGCATGTACTACTGTAAACTCCATCCCTTGGGGCGCTATTAGGGCGGCACTAGTCTATCATTGGTGTCCGCCCTACCTGCAGGGCATCATAGGGGCATATCTGGGCTATAGGCACATTCGCTATGTGAGCAGGGACGGTAGCTTTACAGGTCACCCTCTCTGAGATGTGCCTATAGGCGTGGCACTAGTGGGCGGCTCTAGTGTGATCATACAAGGGTCTGGAGCCTCCCTTAGGTGCCGAAGATGACCGCTCCAGTGGTTTTAGGATACTCCTTCGTCCTACCCCGGGGCGAAGGAAGTTCATGAAGAATTGAGAGTGGGCACCAAAAAATTTTTTTTTAATAAAATGTACTTTATTCTTATATACCTAATGTATCACAATGTTAGTTATGCCCATTGTGATAAAATATTATTTACAAAAGGATTTTTTTCTTGATCTTTTTCATAGGTCTATTCTGAAACACAAACCTTAATTCTTTCTTTTGTTTCTTAAGCCTGTAAATGTCCACAGCTAAAAACGGGCCTACCGTTTTCTATTTTTCAAAAACCATTGTGACTGAGAAAGGAAAGTGTCGCTATTAATGTGTGTGGTTAAAATAAAAAAAATCTTATATACCGATTTTTTGTTATTACTTAAGTATGTCCAATTATTTTATGATCCAAAAAAGCACACTAACCATCTATGAATCATCTCGTCTATGCATATAACAGGTTGTCAACATATCAATATAAGATTGAGTGTCATTTTAACTATTATGATTGACCACTTGTCTTTTGAATATGTAATAACACTTTACACCCATTGTTGTTGCCAATAGCTAGGACCCTTCCAGTCACTACTAATACCTGTCTCATTGAATATTAAAAGCTTGGCTTGTTTCAACAACACTTCAATAAAGAGACACTCAACTATAGATAACAAAGTAGTGGAGGAATAAACACCATAACTGGCGCGTATAGGGTAATACTCACAACTGCATGAGTGCTTTATTGTCCGCCTTACATTCCTGCAGGATATCGTCTGCCTCCAGTACTTGTGACAATGTTACATTCTGAAACAAAAAGCTTACTACACACATCCGAAACATTAACCATAAAACATCGATAAATCTTACAACTCATCCACATGACATCATCCTTCGGTCAAAACGCGTTTTCTGTTCCTAAAAGGCGTCGAAAGCGGGAAATATTATGAAAATTCATCAATTCAACCACTCATAACCACCAATTTTTCAACAAAATACGCACCTCTTCTTTAAGAAGGAAATTTAACTCCCTAACTACGATATAGTTTCCACTCCAAAACATAGTTAAAATTAATAAGTGCGAGACGTGTTGTTATTCTAAATCCATAGAAAACTTATTATTTTACAAATTTTAGCGTTCCGAGAGTGCAACGATCCGTTTTCTTTTTGACAGTTCTTTTTTTTTTTTTTTTTTTTTTTCATTTATTACGGGCATTGGTCTTACCATCAACCCAACAAAAAATTAACAATTCGGATTATTTTTACATGTTAACTTTAAATCTTTTATGTCAAAGTTATACTTAACATTATCTATATAATATATATGACAAAACTAATATCTATATATAATATCGTATTTCAGCCGGGTAATTTAACTGGTTTGCATCCCTAGTACATAGTATAGTCTTATAACTAATTCATATAGATCTAACAGAACTTAGGATGAATATAAAATTGAAAATTTTAATAAATCGCAAATATTTTTCCTTACATATCAAAATAAAACAAAACACATTTTTAGGTATGTCACATTTCGCCAGTATGTGTTGGCATAGGTTGACAAATTGACAATTGATGAATTGACATTGCTAAATCAATCACAGTCACCGAGTAGGTTTATAAAATCAATAATCAGAGGTTTTATTTCCACTACGTTATCAACAATGTACATTATTTAAATATTTACAATTCCCTATTAGCCCAAAAGTAAAGTAATCTGTGTATTATGTTGCGCTGCACCGAAAACTACTTACAATCAAAGAACATCATAAAAATTGTTATTTTACACTTTGCAAAGAACAATTAGCAATAGCTTTCCTATTTACAATATATTTAACATTTATTATCCGGAGAGTTTTAATCTATACAAATGACAAGATGTTTTACAATGTCCAAATCTTAACCTATGACTACTGGAACTGAAAGATTGAGAAACAAAAACTAAATCTAACATTTACTCCTATTGTCTATAGGGGCTAAATTACAATATTAAGATCATTAAAACGAATGCAGTTTTTATCAATCATGAAATTGCCTCTAATGTTATTCATTTTAGCACCCCAATAACAGAAGAAGAGCATTAAATTAAAGTATGCGAAATTGTGTTTTTATTTTATTAAATGTTTCTTTCAGAATATTAATATAAAATTTACCATTAGGTGGAGAAGGACAATATACACACAAAATAATAGAGAAAATACAAGAAACTAATTCAATTTGACATAGAATATTTTGAAAATTGTAATCTTATATCAATAATAGTGTGAAATTTAGTTCCATTACATTAATATACTTTAATAACTTTATCCATATAATATTATATATTGCTTAAATTGTGTATTAACAATTCTTTTATTATCCTGGATGTAATTGGTGCTCCATCTTTCTTGGAAATCAAATCTACAACTGTTTTTATAATACCATTTAATGTTGAATCACAGTTCAATATGTCGCTTATAATGAATCTTTTCTGCGGTGATGTGGCTTTAGTATTTACATTAGAATTCAAAGATATATTTTTTGAGGTTTTGTCATTAGATGTATGTAAGAATGATTTGGAGCCTTTAATAGCTGAAGCATATGATGTACCACCCAAAATTCTGTTTTTAATTTCAGCAACTTTCGAAGCCTTAAGGGGGCACTCATAGGCGACTGCTACGTGAGGTCCTTGGCAGTTATTACATTTAATTTTATCTTTTTGTAAACATTCTTTATAGAAATGGTTACCTGCACAGATGGAACAAACTTGGGCATTTTTGCAAGAACCACTAGTGTGGTTGAATTTGAAACAGTTAAAGCATTGAACTAAAGGTTTAAAATATTCTCTTACTTCTAGCCATAAATGTTCATAAGTAACATGACTGGGTCTGTTAATATTCAAAAAAGTTACCAATACTGTTGGGAGACTAGTAAGTGAGCCATCGGGAAGCTTCTTCTTAAACCTCTTGATACCTAAAACTTCACACCCAGGTGACTTCAAAGACGATAGAAGTTCAGAATCATCAATTTCAGTAGGGACCTTTATTACTCCCTGGCTTTCAATTTGATCAAAAGGTATCTTGACTGACCAGTTATGTTTGCTATGAATGGGCTTATTCATAATGAAAGAGTTTGCTTCTTTTTTTGTTGGAAAAAAGATCTTGATAAAGTAATGACCAATGGGCTTAACATAAGTGTTAGGTGGCACCAAGTCCTTAAGAATTTTATTAATTTTAAAGGGATCAATTTTTTCCTTGTTTTCCTGAAAAAGTAAAACGGGATAATCCTTTCGGTTCTGTTCTTCATAAATTGGAAGGATATCTTTGAATAAACCCCTTTTAGTATTTATGAACTTGGGTAACATCTTGGGAACCGGTTCATCTTCGCGGATACAAGTTGTACTCTTCCGCTTTAAAGTGGCATCGAAAGCCGAGGGCTCCATGAGCCCACCACTAAATTCACTCATGGAATTGAAAAAGGGCTAAAAACGGATTATTTATAGGTCAGAACAAATTAAATTTATTTAGTTTAAAAAAGAGCGCCTTTGAATTCGACTTTCCCGCCCTTTCACCTTTGACAGTTCTTGTTGCTGGTCACAGACTAGGTAGAAAGCAAAGAGTATATTATTAGTAGAAAGATACTTCGTATGCTGGTGGTGTTACCAAGAACAACAATCAAATATGAACAACCCACAAAATAACAAAACGTAGCCCAATAAAAAAAAAATGTCAACCATAGTAACGTGCTTCAAGTCCATCGTAAATACGGTGTTTTGTATTCCTGATAGTATAAAATATTTCTATTCACGTAAAATACTCCCACGCGCAGAATCCGCAGAATAGTGAGACTTTAGTTGCCACCATGAAGCCTCCGTGGTCCCATGAGATCTCCATGATTACTACTTTTAAAACGAATGTAATATTCTACATTATTTATTACATTCCATGTGGTGTCCGGATTAAGAATATAGCACCACTCCATCTCCTCCCGTGGATGTCGTAAAAGGCGACTAAGGGAATCTAAACCAGAGGGATGGGCAGCAGCGTCCCTTCTGTGAAACGCTAGCCATACTGCGCTCACCAACCCGCCTGCCAAGCGTGGTGAGTATTGGAAAATACCCCCCAAAACGATGACACAGTTGTGAGAATATATGGGGGAGGCCTTCGTTCAGCAGTGGACGTATAAGTGGCCGATATGATATGATGATTCTACAATATTCATAAATGCGTTGTTCACTAAATAGAGAAAAGAAGTCTATAGTTCTCAAGTCAACACTTTACAAGACTGAATGTAAAAGTTATTTAGATTTTTTATTTAATCATCATGGCATCACTATACTGACCAGTCCCAAAAGCCACCCATCCTAAAAATAGTTATTATACTCTTTGCAGCTACCCCTAAGGGGATATAGAGCCATATTTTCATGAGTATGATGCAACAATACATTCAGTTCAACTACAGGTATTTTAAGCTTCGATCATTCATCGAAGATTGTATGGAAACCCAGCCACCCGATAGATGGTGCCATCAGGACATTTGAGTGAAACACGATATGATCAAACTGCCAAGACAATAATTATCACGCACCACAATTTAACAAAATCATGATATATTTATAGTTTTTACATATGTATAATCAATTAATAATTTATCCAGGGTATATAATAAATATTAATAAGTATTAGGTTTATAGTCAACCTTTTACTCGCCCTATTCAGAATCTATAAATGCATGTACAAGTAACGGGTGGACCATAAGGGTGTTGGCGGTTTCAATATTCAATTAAAAAAGAACTACGAAACATAACAAAAATATATTTCTATTTTTAAAAAGTAGAAACATAGGAATTTGAAGGACCTAAAAATGATGTTGTCCAAATGACTTCCCTCGGCAGCTTGGCACTCTTGGAACTTTTCCCGGAAAACTCATTTAATAAAGGGGGCATATTGAATGGCCACCACGTAGCCACACACACGCTTCAGGGAGATCTCGATGCTGGGCCAATCGGTGGGCCAACCGCACGCCAAGTATCTTGGAGTCACCCTAGACAAAAACTGTCCTTTCTACACCACACAAAGATGGTGCGTGGCCACGCCGCCTTTGTGTTCGGTCGCCTTCACTAACTCCTAAACGCTCGTAGTAAATTATCCCTTAGAAATAAGGTGAGAATTTACACCAAGTGCATTCGACCCATCATGACCGATGCCAGCACGGCATTCGCAAACGCTGAATCCGCCCTACTCCGTAAATTCCAAACACTCCAAAATAATTTCATCCGCAAGGCCACCGGAGCGTCTTGGTACATGCGAAATGATCAACTTCATTTCGACCTTGGAAGTTTTTGTCTAGGGTGACTCCAAGACCTTAACTTGCCGAACATCAGGGAATTTATGAAGCAAGCGTCTAAACGCTATTTCGATTCTGCTTGTGGGACCAAATCCCCTTGTGGTAAAATGGACATCCCACAAATCAATGATATTCTAAATCCCGCACCGGAAGATACGACAATGCCTAGAAAAGGCTGCTTTCCTTGTATGAAAAATCTGAGACAAAACAACTTCACAAAAACTTAAACAAGATGGAACTTGGCGATCAGAAACCACCACAATTACTCCGACGTATGAGGCAACCTGTACGCGAGAAAATACTGGATTCTACACTCCAAGTGTTGTGGATGTGGCACCTACCTGCGTTAACACGAGCAGTCTTGGCAATCGGTGAACAAATATCACTCAACACCCTTGCTGCAGTGGCCGACAAGATGCTGATCGTGCCACAGCCCCAGAAATAAATGCCGTATGTTCCTGCACCTGTCAAGTTCATACAAAACCATCCTCATCGCGTATTCAAGAACATCGAACTGATGGACATCAAGACTTGCGCGACGCCGTTATGCTACTGACGAGAGAGATTGCCGAACTAAAAATGCAGCAGGCGAAAACGTCGATGCGCCCGTCGCGCCATTTCGCTCACTCACATTCCCAGTCTCGTTCACGACCTAGCGGCCAACAACGGCGTAAATATGCTGAAGAAATACCCTGACGTAACGTCTGCTAACTTCAGTAATGCGACCAACAGCCAAGTAGAACACCACATCGTAACCTAGGGACCACCCGTGTACTGCAAGGCACGCCCGCTGCCACCGCACAAATACCAGGCTGCTAAAACGACATTCCAGCTGCTGCTCGACCAAGGCATATGTTAACCTTCTAAGTCACCGTGGGCTAGTCCTGTTAACCTTCTAAGTCACCGTGGGCTAGTCCTCTCTATCTGGCCCAGAAGAAGAACGGTGAATATAGACCCTGTGGAGATTACAGAAAATTTAACGCAGTGACAAAACCAGACTAAAATCCGATCCCCAGGCTACGCATCTTCACTTATCGAATACAATGGATGAAGATATTTACATCGATATTACTAACTTAGAATACGAGAAGAACACATGAGAAGACAGCCGTGATAACCCCGTTTGGTTTATTTAAATTCCCGAGGACTTGCTTCGGATTACGTAATGCAAGTCAGACATTTCAACGACACATGAATAACATAATAGGTGATCTGAATTCCGTGTTCCCATTCGTCGACGATATACTCTTGGCGTCTCCAGATCCTGTTCTTCATATGAAACAGAAATACTTCTTCTTCAAGAAATTGCAAGATCACGGTTTTCGAATAAATGTGTCTAAGTGCACTTTCGGAAAGAAAGTTCTTTAGTTCCTGGGCTACTTTGTATCTGCTAACGGAATTTAAAAAGATAAGATAAAAGATAATACAACCCACAGAAGAACGAGTCAAGACAATAACAGCATATCCAGAACGAAAACAGTGCTAGAACTACGAAGTTTCCTTGGCATCATTAACTTTTACAAAGAAAGAAGCCAGCACCCATCCCGCCCACAAAAAAAAATCAAATACCGTCACTCATCGAAGAAGAATGACAAACCAAAAAAACATCAGACAACGGATGAATAACATGCTTTTGTAGCTTGCAGAAATAGCATAAAAGGTGCCGTCACTCTGTCCCATCCATCTACGCATGCTTCGATATCACTCATGTGCGACGCGTCTAGTACATGCGTCGGCGCCGCCCTTCAGCAGTACGTCAAGGAAGATGGGAACCACTTGCTTTTTTCTCGAAGAAGCTGAACGACGCTTTAAAGAAATATAGCACCTATTACTAGCGATCTATCTATCAATCCGTCATTTTCGTTGAATGTTTGAAGGAAGAGAAATAACGGTATACACCGATCACAAACCTCTGTTTCGCAGTAATGAGAAACAATAACAAGACGGAAACACCGATGCGGACAAGATATCTTCACTGCATTAGCCAGTTTACATCGAAAATCATGCATATACGACGGAAAAGACAATGTCGTAGCGGACGCCTTATCAAGGATTGAAATAATTACAGTACCGTCACCGATAGACTATGACGAGTTAGCACAACGGCAACAAAATGATAGTGGCATCGATAATATCTCCCGAGACTCAAAAACGCAATTTGAACGCCTCAAGCCGCTAAACTCAAATAATGAAATATTATGCGAGACGTCGTCAGGCTCCGCACGACCCTACGTACCTACCTACTACATACATAGTTTACAGAAATAAATCTCATATGCACGTTTGTGCATATTATATAATGTACTCTGTGCGTTTGTGCACCCAGACCCGGAACAACTGTAGATCATAAAATATTTGTTCCGTGCGGGGATCGAAGCCGCGACACGTAGTGCAGCAAGCCAATTGCTTAGCCACTGCACCAACCGTGCCGTCAAACAATCAGTTTCTTGTTTGAGAACTCTAAATTAAACACTAATGGCACCCCTTTGCAAGGACTAATAAAGAGAAACTGAAAAATATAATAGATCAGTACCTCTACTTTCCAGTTACACTTAGTTTTAAATATGCTTTGTCTACCCAAAAGGATAGTCATTACGCATTGTGGGTCTGAGCACAATATCTGAATCTACATTTGAGATTTTTTACTGGAGCACTGTCCAACTGACAATTAAGTTATAATAACAATGTTAATGGCAAACAGATAAAAAGATTAAAGAAATAATAACCACATTTATTAAACTTTACAAACAACAACAAGAATTATCGTTTAGCTTGCAGCAGCTGCATGGCGAGCGCCTCAGCCTCGTGCACAGATAGGGATGCAGAGATGTCTTGAACCTTTTTCACTTTACGCGGCGTCACGCTCGCTTGAGGGATACCTTTGCTCTCCACTAGTTTCCGCTTTGTAGGCCTGTGAAAAATTAATTACAAAATATCAATTTCCGTACAAAGTGGCGTGTGGTTCCCGGCTATTGTGTGTGGGTCCCAGCAAATAATAGACCAACCCTCTCCACCCATGTCTTAAAAGGCGACTACGGGTTGATATCATCCTCAGCAGCATCCTGCCATATACTAATAACAACATACTGCAATAACGAATCTGGCTGCCAAGTATGATAATTAAGGCAATATCTCTAGGACTTTATCATTATCATTGTATCATCGTCGTCATCATATCAGCCAAAGGATGTCCACTGCTGAACAAAAGCCTCCCCATAGATTTCCACAACAAGCGGTTACATGCCGCCCGCTTCCAACGACTCCCACCTCTCGCGTGTCAATTGCTGGCAGCTGTGTAGACACAATAGATTTTTAATTGTCTCGTCTTGCAGCACTCAATGATTAGTGACCTTCACCAGGTTGTCTGTCCACTTCGTTGCAGGTCATCCCACACTGCGCTTTCCAGTGCGCGGTCTCCAGAACTCGAGAACCTTTTTACCTCAACAGCAATCAATTCTACGAGCAATGTGCCCCGCCAATGTGTGTTGTGTGTGTACAAACAAACAGCAATTATTGTGAATATTTAAGATTTTACAAGATTCAAGTGTTTTGATGATGTATATATATTGATGAAGTATATTCAATGACAAAATCGAGATAATTCTCACCTATGATACTTTTGATCTACTTCAGAGTCATCATTTGATTCATTATCTTCTCTATCCAATGCTTCAGGCCCACTACCTTTATCAAAACCAATGCTATGGTTATGGTCATCTTCATTACCAAAATATTTGTCAGGGTCAGGCAGCCATGATAAGTCTGGTCCATCAGACTCTGATTGTGACCCAAAGTCATCTTTTTCCCCTTCCTCTTCCTTCTTTTTATTTTTCAGCTTTCGTTTCTGTTCTTTATGTTTAGCTTTTATCTTTTCTCTAAACCTTATCTTATCAAACTTGTCCTCTTCTTGCAACACCTCCTTTGCTCTTTCTATGTCAATACCGCCAACATTCTCATTTAAAAACTGTTTTGCAAGTTCTGATTTTACATCTCGTTTTTCATCTTCAATTGCATCTCCTTCCTCTGTAAACTTAACTTTGGTGTTTACTTTAATCTTTTTCTTCAATAATTTCTTGGCAATAGCTGCCTTAGTTAAAGGCTTTGTTTTCTTTTTGGATGTTGATTGTCTGTCTTCTATAGGTTCATCACCAGGATCGACATTAACATTTTTTACTTGCAAAAAGTCATTCTCATCACTGTCCGTTTCATTGTGAAAATCAAATTTAATGAGTGTTTCTTTCTTTTTCTGCATTTTATGTTTCTTTAGTAGTTCTACTTTTGGTTCTTCTTCACCACTTTGATCAGTATCTGCATCGATTTCAGTTTTGGCTTTCAACTTTTCAATAGCATCAACATTTATATTTTCTTCAACTTGCTTCTTATGAGCATACTCATGTTTCTTCAAAAATTTTATATAAGGAGGCACTATCAATCCCAGTGACCTTGCATATGCATCTGTGTCTAGAAGTTGGACATTAAATACTTCTTTATTTTTCATCAAGAAAACTGATTTCAAATAGCTTACAAAAGCTCTTTGGGCACTCTGTTTAAGTTCTGTACTGTCAGACAGCATACTTTCTATTTTCCTTTGTGGTGCAGCTACTTTAGATGGATCAACTGCTATTTTATTGATAGGGATTTTACTCTTTTGTAGATCTTGAACAAAATTCTCTTCATGCGGTAAGAGCATTAACAAACCTTCACCTTTACCAGAAAATCCTCTTGCAGTGCGACCAGCTCTATGGATATATGTTTCCACATCTTCAGGACAGTCCATTTGTATCACCCAATTAACTCTGGGGAAGTCCAGCCCCCTTGAAGCTAAATCTGTTGCAAATAGTACAACATTAGATTTTCTACAAAATTCATTATATATTTTTTCTCTTTTCTCCTGGTGTAATGTCCCATACAGTGCCAGCAAGCTGATACCCGGCCTCAGCTTGCAGAATAACTCATATGTGTACTTTACTTGTTTGCAAGTAGCCATAAACACCAGCACTTTTTGTTTTAAGTGATTTTTAATGAAAGACCATAGGATACCTATCTTCTCATCAATCTCACATACAATATAACTTTGCTGGAGTAACTCTGGTGTGACTGTATCAGCTTGCTCATGAGGAGCTACATATGTTGGAAATGACAAACTCAGCCTTGCAAGATCTTTCACAGATTTTGTTTGAGTAGCAGAAAAAAGAAGTGTTTGTCTTTCAGGTGGCAAGTTCTCAATGATTGCATTCATTGTAGTCTCAAAACCCATGTCCAAACATCTGTCAGCTTCATCTAACACTAAAATCTGGAGGTGGCTACAGTCAAATAAAGGGTTTTCATCCATATGCTGAAGGAGTCGGCCTGGCGTACTAATTAATATATTTATTTGATCCATTCGTTTTCTTTCAAATTTTAAATTCTGTCCACCTATGATGAGACCCGCTGAAAAGTCATGGAGCTGTCCAACTTTCCTTAAAGTCTCATATATCTGGTAAGCTAGTTCTCTGGTTGGTGATATAACTAATGCCCCAACCCCATCCAACCGTGTCCATTTCTTACAAAATAAGTTTTCCAATATCGGTATCAAAAATGCCAATGTTTTACCTGACCCCGTTTTGGCAGCACCCAAGATATCTTTACCCTGCAAAGCATAACCAATAGCTTGTTTTTGAATTTCCGTTGGGGTAACATAGTTATTTTCTTTCAGACCTTTAAGAGTTTTCTGTGAGAGTGGAAGATCTTTAAAAGTCTTTATTTCATCTGGATTTATCTGTAAAATTCAATTATTTGTAATATGAAACTGCCAACTAGCATATACCACCCGATACATTCATACTATATGATTATTCAAAAACTAGTTCGTGGATTTGTTATTGTAATATTGTTGCCAGTTGCCATCCACATGGCTAGTTTGATGTTTACGTTTCAATTCGTTTACGTGTAGAATTTTAGAGAGACATTATCTTTCTAATCTATATAATAAACGAAAAATGTAAGAGGCTTTATGAACTAAATTGGATAAAGTAGCCCAAAGTTCCTATATAGGTACCTTGTCATATTGAGCCTGCAAATATTGTATGGCAGCATCTTCCTCGGCGCTTTTTTTCTTCCTTGGTTTGTATAGCTGTAACTTTTTATTTCTGCCTTGCTTTTTCTGCTCTTTTCCATCCTGTCTCATTGTATTTTATTCAATACACTAATTCACAAGTAAAAAACCACAAGCTGAAAGCATTAAAGCAATTAAGAACGAAGCATACATGAGGTTTGAATTTATGACAATTTGACATTTCCGACGTCAATTTGGTTGAATTGTCAGGCTATTTGTAATAGGGGTGAGATTTAACAAGATTCGCGAGTTGATCATCGACGTTTTTACGGTCGATTGTGTGATAAGGTGATAAGTGTTTATTGATTCGAATTTGGATTGCCTGACTGGATAGTTCTCGAAAAACCTCATCCTCCATTATAACAATTTTAAACAACTAACGTCTATTTTATCGAACTACAACTTTTTAAACCACATTACGAAACCCACTAGAAAACTCTCCTGTATTGACTTAATTGCTAGTAATATAACAAATGTATTATAGTAGTATATATAATTATCTAGCGCTGTCTGATCACGAGACTGGCCAGTTCATATCTTTTCAAATAGATTCAGATCCCACAAATATTCGAAAACCGTTTTGGTTTGAAAATAGAAGAGATTTAAGCGAAGAAAATATAAATAAGATTGTATCTTGCAACGCTTCACTATCTTTCTTAGAAATATATGAGACCGACGACACTGACTTAACATTCAATTATTTTCATGACATGCTAACCCTTTTTTACAATTTATGTTTTCCTATATTAAAGGTTAAAATGACACTTAAACCCATAAAATCTAAGTGGATGACGCAAGGTATTAAAAAATGCTGCGTTAATAAGCGACGACTGTACCTAAGATATCGACAAACCACTTCCAATAAAAAATATCATAAAAATGCGTATTTTAAATATACTAAGGTACTAAAAAATTGCATATTACGGGCACAAAAAATTGATAACTTCCGATACATAATCCGGTCGAATAACAGATGTAAGCTGCCTGGAAAGTAATTAAAAATAATACTACTGAGAAAGGGGACTTATCCGAAATAACTAATATAAAAATTATAAAAATAGCGGACATCTTTAATGACTTTTTTATAGACATGACAAATAAAACCACTATTGACTCTGACTTGAACACGAAACATTACAATACAACTATTATGAATAATTACTCTAATTATATTTATTTGAACCCCATCGATGAGATAAATGTATCTAAAATTATTAATTCCTTAAATACTACTAATTCATCAGGTTACGATGAAATTAATACTAAAATTCTTAAACGCTGCGCTAAAATCTTATCAACTCCAATTAGCCATATTATTAATTTATCATATAAACAAGGTCGATTCCCATCTAAATTAAAACTTTCCATTGTTAAGCTGCTATATAAGAAAGGCAAAAAGAGTGATATGAATAACTATTGCCCCATTATGCTTATACCAGTTACTTCAAAGATTTTCGAAAAAGCTATGCATAAAAAGTTGTATTCGTTCAACACTAAATACAAATTTTGAAACAAGAGCAATTCGGGTTTATTAAAAATAAGTCAACTACGTTAGCTTGTTTTGCTTTATTTAAGTTAATTACCTCATGTCTAAATCTCAAAAAGCCTATATGTTATATATTCCTAGACACGTCTAAGGCCTTCAATTGTCCTTGGTCCCCTTTTATTTTCGTTATACATCAATGATTTACCGAACATAACTTCGCACAAATGCATATTATATGCTGACGACACCACGGTTAGTATTGAAAATTCATATAATAATATAATTGACTACCAGAAGGACGTTAATGAAATTCTTAATAATATCATAACATCAAGCAAGTAATCTATACATTAACCTAAGCAAAACTAAAATGTTACAATTTCAAATATATAAAAGCAACCGCCAACCCGTCTGCCAAGCGTGGCGATTATGGCAAAACCCTCCAATGAGCCCACAACACACCCATATCGGTCGTTGTGGTGATCTTTGGGGGAGGCCTGTGTCCAGCAGTGGACTTCATTCGGCCGAAATAAAAAAAAATAAAAAAAAAAAATATAAAAATAAAAAAAGCAACCGTCCACATTTAAATATACAATATGAAAACAATAACTATTGAAGAGGTTGAAAACACTAAAAAATAACTCGAGTTGCCGGTGTTGATGCGGCTCTTTATGCATATCATGGTTATGTCTCATCAATTCTGCGTTACGGTATAATAATATGGGGTAATTCTGTTGACATTTTAAGAGTATTTAGAGCACAAAAAAAGTGTATCAGATCAATTTGTGGTGCACACCCATTAGACAGCTGTGTTCCGTTATTTAAGAAATACAAGATATTGCCACTCCCTGCACTATATATATTTGAAGTTTGTATCTTTGTACACAAGCATATAAATTTATTTGAAGTCCATAATGATGTTGTAACTTGACCTAGCCGCAAAATTCAGAAACTATATGTACCCAAACAAAACATACAACTATTTTCCAAGAATGTATCATCATCATCATCATTTCGGCCGAATGAAGTCCACTGCTGGACACAGGCCTCCCCCAAAGATCACCACAACCACCGATATGGATGTGTTGTGAGCACATTGGGGGGTTTTGCCATAATCGCCACGCTTGGCAGGCGGGTTGGCGATCGCAGTTGAGCTGTTAATGTACTCGAAGGACGCTGCTGCCCATCCTCCAGCTAATCCCTTAGTCGACTTTTACGACACCCATGGGAGGAAATGGGGTGGTGGCATTCTGAGCCGGCACCACACGGCATAGCCGTTTGTGGTTATGTGTTATGGTTAATGTGGTTTAGATGAAGGAAATGTAGATCACATTTTCTTCTATGGTCCTAAAATGGGCTCATCATTATATAATATTATCCCTTCTCACATCCCACGTCCCACTTCTGTTAAATGCCTTCTTTCTTATGTATTTACTTGTTTTGTATATATATTGGGTAAATATATTAAGACTAATAAAATAAAATAATCATTTTTGGGTATTGTTTATAGTTGGGTTTGCTGATACTTAGTATTTTCTCTGCTTGGATAATATTTAATATTTGAAACTAAGTACACAAGGTACACATTTGACAAAAACAATTGTGGTTCTCCATATGTGTCATAAAATATGTTTTGAATAAGTTGAACACCGAACAACATCGATAACACAGAATTGATTAACTTGAACATCGTACATCGTTGCCTTATTTATATTACATGACATTGGCGAAGATGTGGAAGATACTCTACAGAAGCCATAATTTTAGAGAAGAAGAGATTTAATAAAATAAACTATAATATATATATATAATACATAATTGGTACAAGATCCGGAAAAACTTAATTAACAAGATCATAAATAATAAATTGGCAAACTTTCAATGAATATTATTAAATAAATGTTATCGATAACAATATGCTTAATAAAAGGACGTACCTAGCTACGGTTAAATCGGAATCGAGTCGACAATCGACATTATTGCACAGCGCGATTAAGCAGAAAGAAGTGGAAGGAAGAACCCGAAGAACGCGCATTTAATGTACTCTGTGGAACGTGCACAAGTAATTGTAACGCGATCGTGTTGAGACGTATTTGTGTGAGGAATTAATTTCCTACACTCGTAAATTTTGTCAGTCGCGTTTTATTTTTATAATTAATTTTAATCAATTGAGGTTACCGAAAATAGGTAAGTTTTGTTTTATCTTTTTTCGTGTTATGTGGGCAGTGATTGTAACACAAGGGTATTGTATTGGGGAATCTCCTTTGTCTTTAATCACTACATTGCCCCAGTTGAACGTAGTTTGTATCGCGTGTTGTGGTTTCTAAGTAGGTGTTCCTTTCTTTTTTACGTACCTAAATAATTTCAAACAGAAGTGTAACCCAAAGCGACACGACCATAAAACGATAGAAAGGTTGATCCTACAAACATAAATTTGAATTAAAAGCTAAAGGTTTAAAATGGAAGAAGGATAATTAGATGGCAGTAATTAAAATACTTTCCCTATAAGCATGTAAATTGAATGTATCATTTACGATGAGTATTACTAAAATATGCATATTAAATTACATATGTAGGTATCTAGCCTTAAAATTCTTAAAAACTGACTGAGCTAAAGTATTTCAAGCACTTTTATACCTACAATAAAACTGGTTGGTAACTACCTACATAGGTATAGTTAGTATTTAAAATTCATTACCTAGGTCCCAAGGTACACACTACACGCATATAATCTCTGTTAAGACGAATTTTGCTCTAGAGCAAATAATTAAACTCCCAAATAAACTTTATGTGCAGGACTAGAAAAAAAAAGAAATCTTTATTTTCTAGTCCATGTGTGCAGATGAACGAATATCTACCTACCTACTCTCATCATCATATCGGCTGAAGGATCCCGACCGATGAACAAAGGCGTTCCTATAAGAATCCCACAAAGACTGGTTAGGCAGATGTTTTGTTTTGTGCGTCATTCGGTGGAAATAATCACCAAGCTTTGCAAGCGGGTCAAAAAATGTAATATTCATATTAAGGATAACTGCAAAAATAACAGAGTCTACGAGGATAAACAGCCGTATAATCTATTTTGATTAAAACAAAGCGCTTGCGTCGATAGGTACGCCGCAATATCCGTCATACTTCCTAATTATTGTAGGTACGAATCACGCGATCGAAGTAGGTAGCTCCGAGCTGCAGTGCCACGAACATAATTATTCCGTAGTCGTGCCACCCGCAGGTATTGAAATCATCTACTTCCCTGATCCCTACCCTGCGGCAATAGTGTGTTACTTATTAACATTCGTAATTCAAGCCTTACAAAGTTATGCCTATTTTCTTATAAGCCTCGATGTTTGGCGTGCCGAAGATAACCGCCCCAGTGGATTTATACGGTAGGGCGTCCGACATGCCCCTTAGCCCGTCCCTAGAGCGGAGGAAGTTCATGATGAATTTCTACTGGGATCAATAAAAAAGGAATTACGAAAGCATATAGCTGACGTAATAAGTCTTGATAGGTACGCTAGGGATTATTAAAGACTTATTAAAATTCCTTAGTTAATTCTTTAGAGTTCTGCCGTAGGTCTTGATGTTTGGCTGGGTACAGCTGACGTAGGTAGGCGTATATTGTCTTTGCAAGTTTTTTTTTTTTGCTTTTTTTTTAATGTATCGGATTGACGTTCGATCTGAAAGTCTAGCCGGAAGTACCTACTTATGCGTTCAGTTACCTACAAATCGTTGGATCAGACTATCCCATTAGCCAATTGAAAAAATGGTACTACCCTTATAGCTGCGAATAATCAACACAGGTTGACAAAGTGATAACTAGACATGTGTATCTATCGTGTCTTGAACATAAATGTTGAGAGAAATGTATAGGTCTTACCTATCTACCCATAGAGATATTTATTTCGCCGCCTAGTCAGCGACTTTCTATCGCCAACTATAGCTACCTAACCTAATAGTAAAAACAAGGTTGGTTTCATATCCTTAAACGCAGTGTCTCGTTCGCGGCTTCACGGCACTGGGTTCAATTTCTACAGGGAATAACTTTTATGCGCTGGGATTTTAAAAGTACGTGGGTACTTTAAAATCACGGTTTGGTATTCTGTAATAGTCTACATCCTGTTCTTTAACTCATCATCACAATGAAATCCGAGGTCATGTCATCGCGCTGTCATCAAGTATCACATGATCTGACCTAGAAATTCTATATAATAACAGCAATTGTGTTTCGTCAGCAACTCGTCATAATGAAGAGCTTAGCGATGTTGCTGTGCCTAGTGGCTGCTGCTAGTGCCGTGTCCTTCTTCGACCTCGTCAAAGAAGAATGGAACGCTTTCAAGGTATGATGTACTGAATTTTTCATAGGCTGTATACTGCTCTCGACATAACTTGTGCTAGAAGAGTCTGCTCCACCGTCACCTTCTTACCCTATTATTGTTTGTCTTTAACCTTCCTATTTAATATTTCCGTTAGAGCATTGAATAAAGAATAAAGTTTTCGATAAAGGGTCTCCATTGAAATGAATAAACCTGTCACCAAAATAATAACAAGCTTTACTGTAGGCAAACAATGAATGGTTCAAAACAACGACCACAGAGTTAAGAATATTTCGGAAACAAACATCTATACTGAAGAGAACAGGATTAAAGGTTTTCAAAGCAAAAATACATTTTGATGATTCCATGTCGTTGTTCTGAACCCTTCTGACGTCAAACTGTATTTTTTTTAACACGATCCAAATGACCCATCGCTTTGTTTCAGTTGGAGCATGGTAAACAATACGACAGCGAGGTGGAAGACAAGTTTCGAATGAAGATCTACGCGGAGAACAAACACCGCATCGCCAAGCACAACCAGCGCTTCCAGCAGGGCCTCGTGCCCTACAAGCTCGGGACCAACAAATACGCCGACATGCTACACCACGAGTTTGTGCACACCATGAATGGTTTCAATAAGACGGCCAAGTGAGTTCCTTCGTTGTATCTGTTTATCAACGCCTTCCACAGCTGGTCAGACTTTTCTACTGCTTGTCGTGTTGCGGTTAACGCCAGCTGTTGTCGTACTAAAGCGAGTAGTTTGGTCTTTTACAATAGGGTCCCATATATCGTAGTCCGAGCGAAATTTATGATATTCCAATGACTGTTTGTGCCCCTCTATGAGTGTGATCTGATACGGAATAAACAGAACTAAATCTGAGGCAAATTCGCTTTCTAGGTAAATTGACGGAACGGTTGGTGCAGTGGCTGATACAGTCGGCTGGTGCGCTCCGGGTCGTGGGTTAGATTCCCGCACGGAACAAATATTTGTAAGATCTGCAGGTAGTTGTTCCGGGTCTGGGTGTATTGTGTGTGGATTTTGTGTCTGTAAAGCGCACCCACGACAGGAGAAATCCTAGTGTGGTGCAACGGTTTTTTATAAAATCTTCTCCCGTGGGTGTCGTAAAAGTCGACTAAGGGATTAGCCGGAGGATGGGCAGCAGCAGCGTCCTTCGAGTACATTAACAACTCAACTGCGATCGCCAACCCGTCTGCCAAGCGTGGCGATTATGGCAAAACGCCCCAATGAGCCCACAACACCCATATCGGTCGTTGTGGTGATCTTTGGGGGAGGCCTGTGTCGAGCAGTGGACTTCATTCGGCCGAAATGATGATGATGAAAATAATGATTGCCCTGTATCGTGGGCACACCTTACAGATTAAATCTCAAATGCACAAACACCCAGACCTAGCTGCAACTGTTGCTAGACCATACAAATATTTGATCCATCGGGGATCGAACCCGCGACACGTACTTGACGTTACTACTCGTAGTCGTATATTAGTCATAATCGACATAGCTCTGCCTGTACCAACATACAGGTTTCCACTGTGCCAACACTATCAATTGCTTATTATGCTCACCGCCTCTATACACATCTCGGGTTACTGCTGAAGTTGTTTTTCAATCGTTTCCTTTATAGGTCATATTGATAGCAATGTCTGATAAACAAACTTCTCAAACTGGTACAAGTGGAGGTCACAAGAGTCAGTGCTAACTTGTGAGAATCTATTGTTTATGTTCGTGCGTTGTTATGACTTCGAACTAAGAATGTTATAAGTGTACCTACAATTTTATTTTATTCTCTTAGGGAAACTTACAGCTAATACAGTGAAGGCGATGAATATTAAAACAACCGACTTCACTAAATAAACTATAATTCTATAAGGTAGGTACAAAGACACAGCAAAATAAAAGTAATTATGGTGTCGATCCAGTACGGTCGTTAGCTCGTTATGCTAACAGTTTTTAGGTGGGGCGCGGATCTCCGCTGTTCCCTCTCCATCTTGGTACTACGCGTCCAAGCGTGGACACAAGAGTAATAGTCGAAATAAAAATGACATTAAAAGGCCAATTACAAATTTCCACAGATAAATAATGTCTATTTAAAGTTTAGAATTACACAAAGGCAGCAACAAAAGCAAATGAATACAAGATCAAGTGGGTTGGATGTCTCAATCCAACTCACTTGATCTTGTATACTAGATATTTGATCATGCAGGGAATTGACTAAAGAAGTTATTACTTACTCTTACTTAAATACAATTGAGAATGTTTCCATCAGTTTAGGCTGTTTCTTGTTTGATCTATCTGTCTGTTTTCTTGCTGTGGTTGGTACAACATTGTGAAGCTGTTTCTTTCCAGCCAAGATTCTGGGTTAATTTTTGGGTCCAGGAAAAGATGTAAACATAGAAAAAGACTTTCTTTGTCTGGTTTAATTCATTTGATCTAATTATGCCACAAAGCATATTGGTATGATATGTAATGTGACGCAGGCACAACAAGGGCCTGTACGGCAAGGGGCGCGACTCCCGTGGCGCGACGTTCATACCGCCGGCGCACGTGGCCTACCCCGACCAGGTGGACTGGCGCAAGAAGGGTGCCGTCACCGAGGTCAAGGACCAGGGCAAGTGCGGCTCCTGCTGGGCCTTCAGTACTGTGAGTATTACACCTATACTAGCTCCATACTTGGCGAACTGCAGGCGGCTACAGCCTGGATAATATATAACCGGGTTGGTGATTGCACCGCCAAAATCATCATCACATCCTAAAACGTCCACTGCTGAACGAAAGCCTCCCCCACCGGTTACATGCCGTGTGTCGTCATTTTGGGGGGAATTTGCCAGAACTCACCATGCTTGGCAGCTGCCTCACCAATCCGCGTTGGTGAGCGCAGAATGGCTACGTTCCACATAAAGGACGCTGCTGTCCATCCCTCTGGTTAGAGTATCTGAGTCGCCATTTACGAAATCCACGGGAAGAGATGAAGTAGTGCTATATTCTTAATCCGGATACCAATCGCTTCAAATTAATCAATGCCTACTTCCCATTAAAAATCCCTTTAGTCTATCTCGGTATTACTATGGCTGTTGTATACAAACTGTAAAAGATAAACAAACGGACTATAATTAGGAAATGGAATCCCAGATTACACTTTCACTCGTCAATAGTCATTGCTTGCATCTGAGAAGAAATATCGGAACAAACTCAAACGTTACTAGACATTTTTTACGATACAATATCAGGTAAGAATAATCTCGTCTGGAGAGAGGCCTTTGAAGAAAGATCAATAGACTTTCTGTGATGACCATGTCCTGACAGACAAAAGCATGAATCATTTATTTATATACATTTTATAATTGTACACCACATAATGCAGAAAAGATAAATATTTAAAAAGGTACTTGTACAATGGTCTTGTCGCACAAAGCGTTCCTTCCAGACAACCATAAGATGGGCTGGAAAGAAAGGAGAAAGATATTGGTCTGTGCAAGTGTACAATATATCATACACTGTATTACTTAGACATAATGATATAAAATACATACATAAAATATTTTGTATGTAAGACTATAGAAAAATATACAAAAAAATACCAATTAACTGGAAAAGGAAAGAAATATGAGAGAGAGTGGTAATGCGCATTAAAATTTTTGTTAAAAATAGGTAAAAACGTACCTAAATCATTCATGCTTGTCATCGTGTAGGTTCTTGTCATAGGGAACTCAACGACCCGTCGCACTACAATTCCATCGGCAAGGCATTTGCGTAGGCAAACAAAGATTCTAAATACTTGCAGCATATTCAACATCAGTTTCTTAGAGTCAGCCTCTTTGAAGATAACCTTTTAGAAACTGAGCACAGAAAACAGACGTAACCCTGCTTAGTTATGGTCCTCATCATTTCGGCCGAATGAAGTCTACCGCTGGACTCATGCCTCCCCCAAAGATCACCACAATGACCGATATGGGTGTGTTGTGGGCTCATTGGGGGGTTTAGCCATAATCGCCACGCTTGGCAGACGGGTTGGCAATCGCAGTTGAATTGTTAATGTACTCGAAGGACGCTGCTGCCCATCTTCCGGCTAACCCCTTAGTCGACTTTTACGACACCCACGGGGGGAAATGGGGTTGTGGTATTCGGAGCCGGCACCGCACGGCATACGGTCCTACGGTTATTGTCCTAGTGAGCTTAAATTATGAAGTAAAATAATATAATGAAACTGTATTGTTTGGTAAAATCGTCAGTTTTCACTAGCTCCAAGTTGAGCTCAATTCCTTGTGAGATTGTGTTAACCGCGCGATGTTTGTAGGTACCCAAGTATTCGCTGATACCAATTTATTTTCATAAACATTAACTAAATAGGTACTTAATGTTATCAGCTCCTACGATTAGTTAATATTTTTCAAACTAAGATGTTGTTTATTTCCACTTCGTGTTTACCCGGAATTCACCCGCAATCTACACAGTTTACGTGATGGTAAGCAGTGGTATTGATTCAACAACCAACGCCCAACTGTGCGAATCGAGTAAAAGTAAATATACTTAGATAATGGCCGAATGAAAATGCCGGCTCAGAATGCCACCACCCTATTTCATCCCGTGGGTGTCGACTAAGGGATTAACCGGAGGGTGGGCAGCAGCGTCCTTCGAGTACATTAACAACTCAACTGCGATCGCCAACCCGCCTGCCAAGCGTGGCGATTATGGCAAAACCCCCCAATGAGCGAGAACACATCCATATCGGTGGTTGTGGTGATCTTTGGGGGAGGCCTGTGTCCAGCAGTGGACTTCACTCGGCCGAAATGATGAATGACGGCACGGTTGGTGCAGTCGCTGATACAGTCGGCTGCTGCGCTCCGGGTCGCGGGTTCGATTCCCGCACGGAACAAATATCTGTATGATCTGCAGGTAGTTGTTCCGGTTCTGGGTGTATTGTGTGTGGAATTTGTCTGTGAACACCCACGACACAGGGGAAATCCTAGTGTGGAGCAACGTTTTTGGAATGTCCTCAACGTCCCTAGTTACAATTCACGATTCCCTACTCTGCGATCAAATATTCATTCAATGTTTAGGTCAAATATCAAGGATCAAATATTTATTATATATTGTATTGTTTTCGTGAAAATGATTGAATCTGATCGATTCGTCATGCGGTGGTACTACGCTAAAGCCGATAATGCTATTAACTTGACGCCTTGTTCCACCAAGGAGTCTATATACCTACCTACGTCGACATAACGACGTCAGTTGTACATACATATTCGTCGAAACGTGATCTCGAGTAGTTCCCTGGTGTTATATTACATATCTGATGTTTGTGTAATTTATAATATGGATAATATAAACAGTTCTTTTGCATAAATTATTAAACATAATGGAGTCTGTTCAATGTTTTGCATAACATCGCATTATCTATATTGCCCACTTCAGCCCCTAGTACGTTATAATTATGTTTACTATTGATAACTTATATATTGTTGTGACGGTCATGTGACCAATATTTATCTTTTTGCCAACGTAATTGATTAGAATTTGTATCACATTTGAATGTATGGATATGGATGCACGCGTGTCCTATATCGTCGAGTTTCGATACAAAGTCTTAAGTTCCGTGGGCTGTAACATGATTTATATAATATATCTAATTATATTCTATTATGCAAACAGCATATTTTATTGTTAGCCAATATTCTACATAAGTATGTATTAATTATCTATTGAACTATATCAACTACTTTGTTTTCTGTAATTCGTTCTCAAAGCTGAACTGTATTAGGACATCAACCAATACAATTTATGCATATGTTCTAACTTTACGTTAAAAATACAGGTACCTATTTTAATATCCTAAAGTAGATTAATCCTCTCAATCCCATTAATTAAATCGACTCAGCTATTTATCATATCTGCCATTTATACGTCCACTGCTGAACAAAGGCGTCCCCCATAGATTTCCACAACTGTGTCATCATTTTGGGGGGTATTTCCAATACTCACCACGCTTGGCAGGCGGGTTGATGAGCGCAGTATGGCTACCGCTTCACAGGAGGAACGCTGCTGCCCGTGCCTCTGGCTTAAATTCAACTGTTTAATTAACCATGAATTAAAATAATTTAAAAAAACGAAAGTCAATACCTAGTTCAAATAAGACTGGAAGTCGTACATGTATATGTAAAAAAATGTAGAAATAATGACGCCAGCATAGTATTGCCACTAATTCTGCGTATGGCTGCACATCCGTGCCTTTCACGCCAACTGTGACACATAGTAAAGTCGCATGTGTTTTGAATGTTTTGTTCGGCATTATTCATTATTATTTATACTCGTGAACGATTCGTTGCAATGAATCATATTATATACTAGCTGTGGCCCGCGGTTGCACCCGCCATTTAATTTAGACTAGGTAGGTACTTCGGCATAGACTTGACATAGAGTAGGTATACACATATATTGGATTTCATGGGTTTTAATCTTATTGCGAGGAACCCTAATTCTTTTTCTAAAATAAAATTAGGTTACTCCTTATAACATCAGCTATCTGCCAGTGAAAGTCCCGTCAAAATCGGTCCAGCCGTTTCGGAGATTAGCATGAACAAATAGACCCAAAAAAATAAATACAGTACATACTTTCATTTTTTTAAAGTAAATAAACGTTGCCCCACACTTGTATTTCTCCTGTGTCGTGGGTGCGTTTACAGACATGAATTCCACACACAATACACCCAGACCCGGAACAACTACCTGCATATCATACAAATATTTGATCCGTGCGGGAATCGAACCCATGACCCGGAGCGCCGCAGCCCACGGTGTCAGCCACTGCACCAACCGTGCCGTCAATATTCATTTAGTAAAACTCTGTAGCGGTAAGAGTCTATTGTTGGAAGATATAGGTTCCGATCTTGTGATGCAATTTTGTAACAATAATAACCTAGGTGATACTTTTTTAGTACTTACCAAACTTTTTATTATAAAATGACCTAGGTGATAATATTGATATCTTTTTACAGTTTTATTGCAATAAAGGGTTTAGAATAAAAACTGCTTGATAAGTGATACTAAAACCACTGACTATATAACTAAAACAAAATTGTTTATTCGTTAGAATTTACAGACATAGAGTTAACAAACCGCTACAATTATAATTTATTAGGTAGGTGTGGAGATTATACCTGTATTAATTTTCTTTACAAAAGAAGATTGAAACTAAACCGCAAATTTGAATCCTTAAATAATCCCGGATATAGCGCAATATATTTATCTATACATACATAATTACTTGTCGTAACTGACTGATTCATCAAAGCATCCCACACCACTGCCGCTGGGACTACAAACTTGTAATTTTGGCAGTTGATGCCTTCAATAAAGTAGGCATCCACTAGGTACTTTCGTACCATCAAACCCCACCAACAAGCAGTCGCAGTAAGTGTTTCAAAAAAATTATCGTGGGAGGCATCTATTTGTAAGCAAATTACTAACACTGGTTGCTTTATTATTCATAATATAAAAACAAAACAATATTAAAAATAAAATTATCACATAATTATATTCATCATTCATATAATATAAATTAACATTAACATTATTTTTCCTTTGTTTTATTTAAACCTTTAAAGAATGTATAATTAAACGATCGGTAATTATCTCTGATTTAGTTATGTAACACTCCCACTCAGTCCGGTTTCGTTCGTTTTTTGTTGTATTACGTTCACTTCGCAGCGCAATAATATTTGCCCTCGCTTCGATATTTATATTTGCTTAAAATTTCGGCTGAATGAAGTCCACTGCTGGACACAGGCCTCCCCCAAAGATCACCACAACGCTCGATATGAGTGGGTTGTGTGCTCATTGGGTGGTTTTGCCATAATCGCCACGCTTGGCAGACGGGTTCGCGATCGCAGTTGAGTTGTTGATGTACTCGAAGGACGCTGCTGCCCATCCTCCGTCTAATCCCTTAGTCGACTTTTACGACACCCACGGGAGGAGATGGGGTGGTGGTATTCTGAGCCAGCACCACACGGCAATCTATTACTTTGTGTGATTGCTACTGGACTTATGAACGCGACCGTACCTAAAAGCTTTAACATTTAAAATAAATAAATACAGAACAACACGGTTAAGACTGCCCACTAGTTTACTTAGTGCCGAGCTGGGCCTCTGTAGAATAAAAAAGAAATACCTTCTAAAACTATTATAATCTTTCCAACAGACTGGTGCACTAGAAGGCCAGCACTTCCGCAAGTCGGGCTTCCTGGTGTCCCTGTCGGAACAGAATCTGATCGACTGCTCGGCGTCGTACGGCAACAACGGCTGCAACGGAGGGCTCATGGACAACGCCTTCAAGTACATCAAGGACAACGGTGGCATCGACACCGAGACTACCTACCCGTACGAAGGCATTGACGACAAGTGCAGGTGACGTGCTACTCATATCTTTAACTCCTGGCTCCTGTGATACTGCTGCAAGTGCTCTTATATAACAGTAGATTATACGCCCATTGCCATTACCGTGGGCAAGCGAAATGGTGTCTGCAGACAGCGTATCCCCCTCGTGACGCTGCTTGCAAGCTGGATGCTCACCTCATCAGCTTGAAGCAGAAGTAATGCGGCGCTTATTGAAGTAACAACTTCTTTTAGCGCAGTACGCATATTTTTAGATGAGATAAAATCTCTGGACTCGCGACACCGTTACGAGACGCAGCTATAGTGTGTGCATATACGCATGTACATATAGCAGACCGCGAACACATCTAGATAAATAAGTTAACTTTGACTTCTAATATTACTGTATTCTGACTGCATGGCTGCGTTGGCTTGTCAGCAGTGATTCTGCCGCGGTCGACGAATGCTTGACATACATTTGCCGTTTTACTGCCAGTAGCGTAGAGTAGACCGTGATGGTAGATGACCAATAAAATACACTTTATCCCTAGCACATGTCTTTTGCAATTTCGATTCGAATGACCTACTTTATTTTCCAGCGTCGTCGTTATGCGGTGTGGTCAACGCGTGCGGGTGTGGCGGTACCAGTGACGCTAATTGTGTAAATGCTTACAGATACAACCCCAAGAACTCCGGAGCCGACGATGTTGGTTTCTCGGACGTGCCAGAGGGTGACGAGGAGAAGTTGATGCAGGCGGTTGCCACTGTTGGACCAATCGCGGTCGCCATCGACGCCTCTCAGGAGAGCTTCCAGTTCTACTCCGATGGAGTGTACTACGACGAGAACTGCTCTTCCACTGAACTTGACCATGGAGTACGTACATTTGTCTGTAAATCTGCTTCATTTGTCGATGGTTAAAATCTAACGTTACAGAGACGAGTCCCTTAGTAGGGAAAAGGGGAGGGCTTTGCCCAGCAGTGGGACAAAAAAAACTATTCAAGGTTGAACTCGCCTGTATCTACACATTGTTATGTTACGATAAAGCTATAAGGAGAAAAGAAACCGCAGTGATAGCCTAGAGGTTGAACGCTTGCCTTCCTAAGGGTCTGAGTTCGATCCCAGTTCGCACCTTTTGAGTTTTCGGCCAGATAGGGCTCCAAATGTCCTTAATGGTATGTGTAGTCAACCCGCAACCCGCACTAGGGCAGCGTGGTAGACTAAGGCCTAACCTTTTTCATCGAGAAAAAAGGCCCGCGCCCAGCAGTGGAACAGTAATGGATTGTTTTTTAAACCACAAGCTTACGTTCACGAAATAGATAAGACATTCTCCAGTTAACACTGTCAACATAATCCACGCCGCATTTGTTGATAAACTTTAGAAATGACCTTTGATGCTTCGTTATCAAGTGACACTATGAGTACGACTCGTCTAAGTGTCTCTGAGATCGCAAACATTATAACTACAATATCAGTGTGACCTACATTATAAGCATAAAACCCGTTTGGAAACGAAAACTAAGCGAGATCCTTTTATACTGTCTAAATTCATTCTGTACTGCGTACAGACTTGTCATGTTCCCGACGTATGTAACTCGAGGCTCCGTCCGCAGGTGATGGTGGTGGGCTACGGCACGGATGAGAAGGGCGGCGACTACTGGCTGGTGAAGAACTCGTGGGGCCGCTCGTGGGGCGACCTCGGCTACATCAAGATGGCGCGCAACAAGAACAACCACTGCGGCATCGCGTCCAGCGCCTCGTACCCGCTCGTGTAGCGGACATTACAGCGCCAGCGAATAAAATAACTAACTGTACAGCTTCCAAAACAGCGAGATCAGAAACTATACAACCATCTAGCAGAATTCTTGCTTTTCCGACCATTTTCAAATGTGTTCTAGCTTTGGATGCAAAAACAAAAAATTTTCAATACCATTGATATTCGTTGAGGACAAACCATGACAGCGACCTGTGTGAGCTACTGCTCGTGTTGTGTCGTCACATTCCCAACTCATACCCGCGTCAGTTAGTGTTAGTTAAGTTAGCTCTAAGTGTACAGTTTATGAATCTAATATTAAGTTAAACAGCGCTAAGTTCATGTTCATGTGTAAAAGCAAAAATGTGATATTGTAGTAACTCGCGTGATACTATCGTTGCGAATAATAATAAAACATATTTTATAACATACACGTTGCTTTATTTCATTTACATTCACTACTAGACGTCTCAAAATAGACATCAAAATCTCATACTTACTATATATATACTATGTATACTGCTTGTGCGGTTAATGGTAAGGAAAAAAATGGTATTAACCTAGCTGATGAACTAAGTTCACCTTGACCACATAACCAACTGCATTGTGTTAGCATTAGTCGTACGATCAATGCTGAGTGATTCGATACGATTAAATGACAATTATTTTGTATACGATGAAATCTATGGTTATGGTAATTTCTACGGTACGATACCGGGTACAGATATCAGGGATAAATCTCATAATTGAGTCACACGTGCTATATCCAATACGGCTAGACAAACATCTTTATAGCTATATTCAAAGTCCAAAGTTTTTTATTTCAAATAAACCAAACATTGGCACTTATGAAACGTCAGAATCTAAGTTGCACGGTTCCAAATAGAATATAATCGTTGTGCGTCTGTGATCGTGTAACTTCTGAACGACTTGACCGATTGAGGTCATATTCACACAATTTAATTGTTTTGTCGAGACCAGGGATTCTGGTCGATCGGTTTCCCAGGGTTCGACATAAACGAAAACTGATTTTGGGGGTCGACGAGGTGTAAAAATCGACCCCTATTAATTAACACAATGTCTTATTTGAAACTTTCAAGATACTATATAAGTTGTTACGTGCACCAACTTGTTATAAGGATGAATAATATTTTAGTAGGGATAGGAGGATTAGGAATTGATATTTTCTATCAAAAGGAAAAACACTAGAGGTAGGATTTTTAAAGTATCTACACGAAGTACATCACTACATGAAGTATTTGACTATCATCTATCTGTTCATTTTGGAAAAGGGGTCTCTTGGCCAAAATAGTTTGGGAACCCCGGTCTAGACGATGGATTTGATGACGGCACGGTTGGTTTAGTGGCTGATACAGTCGGCTGCTGCGCACCGGGTCTTGGGTTCGATTCCCGCACGGAACAAATATTTGTACGATCTACAGGTAGTTGTTCCGGGTCTGGGTGTATTGTGTGTGTAAACGCACCCACGACACAGGAGAAATAGTAGTGTGGGGAAGCGTTTAAAAGAAATGCTAGGATCCGATAGGTAGGTGGCGCTACCTAGTACAAGTACCTACCTAATTTATGAATGCACGATCAAGTAAATAAAACTGCGCTAAGCCTTGAAATAAAAACCTTTGACTATGACTACACCAGAGTAATCGCCAGCAGGGTCCCTTTTATGGAACACCAGCAATTCTGCGCTCATCAACCCGCCTGCCAATAGTGGTGAGTACAAGCCTTGAGTTCGCCTCAAAATGACACAATTGCGGAAATCTACGGCGAGGGCTTTGTTCAGCGGTGGACTTATTTTGGCTGGTATGATGGATCGTGGATTGCTATAACAACATGAATATGAACAACATACCGCGATCACCAATCCGCACAATTATGGGAAGCCCATGTTCAGCAATGTTCCAGGAGCGGATCCAGGATTTTAATCTGTGGGAGGCCCTCTGGTCTCATGTCAAGATTTTCAGAGATTGTTGTTACTGGGTCGAAGGTCTACTGCATCCCACAGTTTTGAGTGGGGGTCCCTGGCCTGGCCCTTGATCCCCTTCCCTGGATCCTTGCAATGGTCTGAATCGGTAACTGGACGTTTTATTTAGATAAGGTACCACATTCTAAAAATTTAAGTATGTAAGTAATTTATTTTCTCACCACAATAATGAAAAACTTGCAACAAAATTGTTAAAAAATTTCAAAGGGTCGCTCTTAAAGTGGCTTGGAATTTGTTATATTTTATCTTAACTGACGGCTGGCACTTAGTTTGTCACTCATAAAATAAAGATTTAATGTGTTCCTAAGAGTCCCGATATTTTTTGTTATTAGATGGGAGTGCGTGACAGACCGTCACAAACACTTAAATAGTAAAACATTAATAAACCTGACCTCGACTTGAAAGAAACTGTTTTATTTACTGCGCTTACCTTTTGCACTGCGTCATAGTACAGGACACACAGAACAGAGGTAAAAATCTTTGTTCTGTGATATAAAGGGCCTATTGGCCAGCGGCCTCAATTCTTTAAAGTGGCTATGCCAATGATATTATATAAAGAAGTAGATATGTTACATGCGTGTCAAAAGTAAGAACCAAATCTCCCCCAATTGTAGCACCTCGCAATCAGTTCGCCTAAATAGCTATCTCTTTTACACTTGTTGTTTTTGTATCTTCTTTCTCGCGACATGTTTGTGCAAGCGAGACTGTATTTTGCGCGCCATTTAATATGGACGTAACATATCTATGGTATAATATCATTGGGCTATGCCGTCCTTTGTGTCTATCGGGCGACACAAGCTTATAACGAATATCATCTCTCGTGTTGGCGCTAGCTATATTTCACGATTAGCCAGCCAGCAAGGTTCTTATCATAAGTATCATCACTCGAAGAGGCTCTTCATGCACCCTGAGTGTTAAATATTTATAACTATCTATAAATATAATAAATAGATCTTTCGGGTAATTGAGTCAACAAGTTAATATCCACTTCGACGATGTAAAGTCTTAGGATTGTGAGCGCTCGCCAACTTTGCTAAGAAAAAGGAAGCGATTACACAATAATTACCAACACACTAGTTTTTGTTCCCGCTATGCTTGTCCTACCTAGCAACATTAACCATCTGTGCAGTGACCATAACATGACTCACAAGCGATCTGTATTACGTCAGCCGCACAAAAAGATACTGCCTAAAGGAAATCGGTATCAAAGAGGCATTATTTAGCGGGCTGTTTCCGTGAAATCGCTTAAGAGATGTTGTTGGTATTTTTTGTACTTTGTACATGGGAGAGAGATAGTTGTGTCAGGTGATCAGGGCGTGTCAGAGGCCGCAGGGTCATTGCCCGGACTGCGCTGTGCTTGCGACGCAAAATGTTAACGTTCTTGTGTTCTTAAAGGAAAACATCACAATTGGAATAATTAGTATGCTAAATAAAAGATAATAATTATACAACGTAGGTAGGTACTTAATGTTGCTCCAGTGTGATCATACGAGGACCTGGAGCCTCCCTTACGTGCCGAAGATGACCGCTCCAGTGGTTTTAGCCGGTAGGAGTCCGGCATACCCCTTCGTCCTTCCCCGGGGCGAAGGAAGTTCATGAAGAATTTCCACTGGGCACCAATAAAAAAAAAAGGTACTTAATGTTAACAGACCTAGTTATCCTATCATAGAACGTCCTCTGCTGAAAAAGTCCTCTAACATCTACCATAGACTTCCACAATGATGTCGTCATTTTGGGGAGAATTGGCTTTTTACGATATCCACTGAGACGCAGGGGTATTCTTCATTCGGACGTAGTTGAAACGTACATTTGTCATCATCATAGAAAACCCGTACAGGCAATTGACTTCTGAACATTAGTGCCTATCACGCTATTTAATAATTGTGATTTTACGCCACAATTAGGGCGCAAAGATAATAACAGTCACGTGATAGTAATGTATAATGAGACGTAATTAATCATTGTGTGCGTAACAACGTCGGGCGGTGGCGAATCTCATCATGTGACGGCGCCCTATATTTATTACAACGATAACATTAAAGCACAACTAACGTATAGAAGTCCGTACTACCCTATAGGTGTACTTATCTATTCGTTACCTACACCTCACCGTACTGCCCTAATAGCATTGTTTTTTTTTTTGAGGGGCCAGATGGTGACTATTGCTGTACTGCAGATGCAGACCGACATTAGACATACTTTCAGAGAAATAAATAATGGAAATTTTAAATTTTTATTAATTGATTCAATGTCATTCTGCGGTGAGCCAGAAGAATTCGGGGCATTTTTTTTTTTCAATGATACAATTAATATTTATTTTGGCTAGAAAATTAAATATAAATATAATTAAGAAGGTATCTATTATAATATAACTAGAAATCTTTTCCAGAAATAACACAAGTTATAAACAACGACAGTCTGTGTTGTGCGGCGGCGAATTAGATTCCGGAAAATGCATTTGTTTCCACAAACAATGAACTCGTATTGCCGCTGACATTTAACACGACTGTAAACAACAGTTATAAATTCCCACGACTAATCAATGATCTTGGTGGTTTGTCACCATTGTGGTGTGGGCTAAGCACCATGATAGTATTCGACGAGGCACTGACAATCAACTGACGGCAGTACCCACTAGTTTATCAAACTATTCATGTCCTAGAGATACTTGCTGATCGATGGCGAAGCAGCGCACCGGTGCAAGACCTTGAAGCGCAGTAACTGCAGTTATTATTATCACCAGCCCATGAGAAAACCTTCAATCCAACAGTGAACAACCGGCGAGCGCAGGGGTGCAATTCTCTAAGCTCAAACATCTATACATATTTTTATTTTTTTTAGCATTGCCCCACTCTAGAATTGCTCCTGTGTCCTGCGTTTACAGACATGAATTCCACATACAATACACCCAGACCCGGAACGACTATCTGTAGATCATACAAATATTTGTTCCGTGTGGGAATCGAACCCACGACCCGGAGCGCAGCAGCCGACTATATCAGCCACTGCATCAACCATGCATACAGAATTTAAATAACTTTGATAACCCAATTTTGTATGATCTGCAGGTAGTTGTTCCGGGTCTGGGTGTATTGTGTGTGGAATTTGTGTTTGTAAACGCACCCACGACACAGGGTCAGGCAAACATCCATACATCCTTAAATACAGAATCGAAATAACGGTATAAAACCAATTTGGTATTCGCTAAGACATTCATTTCGGCTGAATGTAGTCCACTGCTGGACACAGGCCTCCCCCAAAGATCACCACAACCACCGATATGGATGTGTTGTGGGCTCATTTGGGGGGTTTTGCCATAATCGCCACGCTTTGCAGGCAGGTTGGCGATCGCAGTTGAGTTGTTAATGTACTCGAAGGACGCTGCTGCCCATCCTCCGGCTAATCCCTTAGTCGACTTTTACGACACCCATGGGGGGAGATGGGGTGGTGGCATTCTGAGCCGGCACCACACGGTAAAGACATGATTGAAGCTATTCTTTTTTTTTTTAAACGTTGCCCCACACTATAATGTCTCCTGTGTCGTGGGTGCGTTTACAGACATGAATTCCACACACAATATACCAAGACCCGGAACAACTACATGCAGATCATACAAATATTTGTTCCGTGCGGGCATCGAACCCACGACCCGGAGCGCAGCAGTCGACTGCACCAACCGTGCCGTCAAAGGACACGTTGCATAAGGACAGCCATGAGTACCAGACTTAGCGATTACCAAATTGGGTTATCATCTTTATTTCAATTCTATATTCAACGATGTATGGATGTCTGAGCTTAGGGAATTGCACCCCAGACTGCACATCGTATACTTGCATGTAGATAAAGCGCAGTAGACCCACGACGATACCCTAATCAAATAAATACGATATATCAAGCCAAGCTATGCAACCTACGATAGAAATGGTAAACTCGAAAAATTATCGCTTACGGTTAATCGGGGGTCAGAGTCCGATTTCATAGATTATCAAGTCAGTGTTACCCATACCCCCGTGTTGTCCGTGTGATGCCGGCTAAGAATACCACCACCCCAGTTCATCCCCTGGGTGTCATAAAAGCCAAATATGGAATTAGCCGGAAGATGGGCAGCAACGTCCTTCCGAGTACATATACAACACAACTGCGATCGGCAACCCGCATGCCCAGCGAGGCGATTATGGCAAAACCCCATGAACACAACACAAACGCTGACCCCTAGTCACCTTTTTTTTTATTGGTGTCCATTGAAAATTCTACATGGAACTTCCTTCGCCCCGGGGAAGGGCGAAGGGGGGCTCCAGGTCCTCGTAAGATCACACTAGAGCCGCCCATTGGTGCCACGCCTTTAGGCACATAACGGAGGGGATGACTGTAAAGCGGTTACCCCCTCTAGCGGAGGGAAGGCGACTGTAAAAAGGTCGCCCTCCAGGCACTTCTCGGGGAGGATTGTAAAGGATCCCCCCAAGCCTCGCTTTGAGCTGTGCTGCGCACACGGCGGCACGTGACCACGAGCGCGCCACCGTCTTCCCGGGGGTGACCCCTAGTCACCTGGCGGCCCTGCTGGCTTACGGTATTCGTTGAAGGTCATCAATATACGCACTGAGGTCATCATCATCATCATATCAGCCACAGGACGTCCACTGCTGAACAAAGGCCTCCCCCATAGTTTTACACAACGAGCGGTCACATATATATGAATATGTTTCCAGAGCCATGCGTACTATTTTACACCAACATTTCATCATCATCATATCAGCCAAAGGAAGTCCACTGCTGAACAAAGGCCTCCCCCTTAGATTTCCACGAGCGGTCACATGCGTTGTCACCCAACGACTCCCAGCGAACCTCACCAGGTCGTCTGTCCACCTCGTCGAAGGTCATCCCACGTTGCGTTTTCCGGTGCGCGGTCTCCACTCAAGAACCTTTCTGTCCTAACGGCCATCAGTAGAACGTAGAACCAACATTTGGTACATCCAAATCGGTGGCCGCTCTCAAAAAAATACAAATACATAAAGAAGCATAGACGCAATAAACATAAACAATAATAATAATGTGCTTAAGTAATTATCATATATAAATAGTCGGTGGGGTCAGGGTACAATGAAACAAACTTTGACATTGATACGAAGATTTATATTACAAAAACAAACCATCGCACACGGTGTGCCCCGTCTATGTACAGCCGTAGTGCTACTACACCCGAAGGGTGCACACTCAACTGTAACAACCGGTTTTTGCAAATAATGAATGCATGACTTCCTAACGTTCAGTGGCAAGTTCTTATACTATCACAGATTGGCACAATTCAGTGTGTACCCTTATATGAAAGATATGCTTATTCCCTATCCACACAAATAGTTCCATACAACAAATAAATAATACTGAATACGTTAATATACTTAGAACATAATTATATTTACATTATCTTAGTTGTTACTTTTAACAGGCGTTTAATGGATTACTGGGTATTTCACAATTGTTTATTCCACAATGACAAAACAAACAATGATTATCTATGTTATTGGTATTTGCACATAACAGAAAGAAAAACACAATCGAATCACTTATTTGACCCCAGAATAGCAAATGTTGTGATAGTGAGTAATACGTATGTAAGTAAACACAAAGCATTGTAACGTTTGTGAAACGAGGCCGATCGACATCTGAATCAACGAAGCAGCTGACCTGACAGAACGGTTCACAGTACACACGATAACGAACAGATTCTTTGATATTGTATGAATAATCCGAGCTTTGTCGTCGACAATAGAGCGGACACGACATCGGGTACATGCGTACATTGTGCCAAATACCTTCAGTGGATAAGTAAAAATTAAAAGAATATATTCAAGTGGATGAATGAATGAAACAAAGTAGAAATTGGGGTTGCATCAGTTGAATATTATATTTTTACTGGCTAAAGTCGAGGCGCGGCTTCACGTTTAGCTAGCCAGTTGCAGTGAAGACAAGAGCCCGTCCTAGAATGCATGGCCAGCCCATTGCCCTGCTGGAGTGATTCCCGAAGTTCAACATTATCCTAATATGGAGACAACGGAAGGAACCTAACGGGAGGCGGGCTTGCCCTACCCCTATGTTAGAGCTAATTCTGTTCGGATAAAGCTGCGTGTATCAAATCTAAAATGTTAATAAGTAACATTTTTATTAATGAGGGAAATAAGTAATGACTTCGATATACTTCTTGCACCAAAACGATCATAGTTTCAATTTGGGTACAAGTTAATAATTTACAAACAATTTTTCAGGCAGTATCAGTCCGTGTGGTGTCCGGATTAAGAATATAGCACCACTCCATCTCCTCCCGTGGATGTCTTAAAAAGCCACTAAGGGACTCTAAACCAGAGGGATGGGCAGCAGCGTCCCTTTTGTGGAGCAGTAGCCATACTACGGTCACCAACCCGTCTGCCAACCGTGGTGAGTACTGGCAAATTCCCTCCAAAATGTTGTCACAATTGTGTTAATCTATGGGGTAGGCTTTTGTTCTGTAGTAGACGTCCTTTGGCTGCAATGATATCTGACAGGCGCACGCTTGTTATCGCCACCAGACCTAGCGTTAACAGATACTCGACACCTTTGCAAGTATAGCCACATGTTCATTTGCGTTGATAAAATAGTGACTCGTCGGTGCACGGTAATCGCATGGTCGCAGTCAAATCATCATTTTTTTTTTTTTTCATTTCGGCCGAATGAAGTCCACTGCTGGACACAGGCCTCTCCCAAAGATCACCACAACGACCGATATTGATGTGTTGTGGGCTCATTGGGGGGTTTTGCCATAATCGCCACGCTTGGCAGGCGGGTTGGCGATCGCAGTTGAGTTGTTAATGTACTCGAAGGACGCTGCTGCCCATCCTCCGGCTAATCCCATAGTCGACTTTTACGACACCCATGGGAGGACATGGGGTGGTGGCATTCTGAGCCGGCACCCCACGGCTAGCCAAATACACAAATCTTATCGAAGTTAGAAAAATCTAATCAAAATAATTTATACAAGTTAATATTTATAAGCATAACGATACAAGTTAATATAGACGGCACGGCTGGTGCAGTGGCTGATACAGTCGCACTGGGTCGTGGGTTCGATTCCCGCACGGAACAAATATTTGTATGATCTGCAGGTAGTTGTTCCGGGTCTGGTTGTATTGTGTATGGAATTTGTGTTTGTAAACGCACCCACGACGCAGGAGAAACCCTAGCGTGGGGGAAAGCAAATAAAAAAAATTAAATTGTCAGAGGTGGAATAGATGTAAGCGATTATTTATTGCCCACGTCATCTTCATCATCATATCAGTCGAACGCAGTCCACTGCTGAACAAAGCCCCCCAATTAGATTTCCACAACGACCGGTTCTCGACCGTATTGCCCCAACGGCCATCAGATCTTCGAGCAATGTCCCCGCCCATAGCCACTTCAGCTCACTAATCCTTTCAGCTTACGTAGGCAACTTTAGTTCTTGTTCTTTACTTATTTCAATGAACTCTCGATCAACTTTTATTTTTACTTGTACAAGGGTATTCCTATTGAACCTGTTCTGAACTAAAATACAATGCTCGAAAGAAAAGTCTGCTTCATAAGAAAGCTAATAATCAGCATATTACTGTCCCACTGCTGGGAAAGGGCCTTTTCTCACAATGAGAATGATTAGGCCTTCCTTATTCACCACGCTAGTGCGGGTTAGCGGACTACACACACATTCTCTTTGGAGCCCTCCCCGGTGTAGTTTTCCTCACGATGTTTTCTTTCACCGTTAAAGCAAGTTATAATGAAATTCTGATTCGCGCATGAATCCGAAAATTCAGAAGTGCGGGTAGACATCGAGCTCAGACCCTCCTGTATGGAAGGCAAGCGTTCAACCACTATGCTATTATTGCTTCGTAAGAATCGCTCTCTTGAAGTTGAAATTAGCATATCCAACGTTTCTTTTTCTTTGTTCCATAGGACCAACAACCAGGAACCGTGCAGCTATTTTAATCCTGACTAAAAAAAAATTTTTCACATTGCCTTTTGCTCCAATAGTCACTGTTTTCATAACGCAAATTAACTAAATAAAGTGTTTCGGGCCTTACTTACGTAGGTAACTTAAGACGTACGTAACGTAACTATGAGTTAATTATGCTAACACGAAACTATGTACAAATCTATACAGCTTCAACGACAGTTACTATGATATATTATTTTCGTCACGATGATAACCAAATGATTCTATGAGGCTTGTGATTATGTATAGGAAAAAATAAGAAGTAGGTATAGGTTTTAGGTAGCATCAAAGCGCCGGTTGTCGTCTATCTGAGTGTGAGACGACGTTATCCGCGAACCACTTAAGATAGCATTCCGAGCAGTTTTTTAACAACAACAAAAAAATGCTAGAAAACCGGTACTTTGAATCGACACGCCCCGCATAACCAACACTACACTGGCGGTAGCTTGTTTGGCACCTGAAGGTCGCCTCGGTCTTAAGCTTCGGCTAAACCTGCGCGAACATTATTCATTAGCATGTTTCAGTAACACATTAAGCTATAAGGTAGAAGTACGTATTCCCGGTAGTGTCCTAGTAACCGGTAACTAGTAAGTTTTTTATTTTTTGTACCTTTCTACAATTAATAAATTAATGTTTGTGAATGGCAATACATTCTTGGTAATATTTTGTACAATTATAATGGTAACACTAACCAAAAAGTGTAATGGCATCGAAACTGTGCAACAACAAAAGTGTGCTATCCGAAAATATTAAGATAGTTCAAAGTTCAGTCACTGAACTACGCAACCACCACGTCATATTGGTTAGCTTACCGTGCTGCAGCGGATAACGATACGGTACGAGAATTAATTTACTAAAATATTTAAGTGAATTATCTAGCGATATAACCTATAAGTTCAGGTGAATCTAATTGAAAAGTAAATAATTTTGTATCTCACATCTATTGGTACTCACAAATCCCTACTTGACCTAGTGCCCGGCAAAATCGCAATTTTTCTAACGGATACTGGTACACGCATCAACTCGGTAATACCCGTTGCACCAAAACCCGTTACTGTATCCTTATTGCCTTGAAATAGGTCTCATTTTCCCTTGAAACTGTAGTATACATTCTGCCGGATACTGGGACGATATTAACAGTTGCATCTAAACCCGTCATGGTTCTTATTGCCTTGGGTTAAGTCTTATTTTCCTTTGACTCAATAGATTGCAGTTAATAAATGCAACTTGTTTCTTTTGTATCCTCGTGGATTTGACTAGACAAGATTTCTATACTATTGAGAGCTATGATGAATATTAGAGGCTAGTGGTTATCAGGCAATCAATGGCTTATTTTAATATCTATTGAAAATGCGAATGATTGTATGTACAAATAAGGGACTATTTTTGTTGCTACTCAGCTATGTAATGGTTGAATGGATTTAGATCAAATTTAGTTCAGACAATATTCTCTGAACGAAATTTCATCAAACTCCTGTAGGTAATCTGTGTTTATAAAATATCATGACCCACAAGGGTGTAGCCACGGACGCAGTTATTAAATAAGAAATAATAGTTTCCTTCAACTGAACATTGTTAAGGATAATCCTCATCTTCTGACTCCCATCATCCTAGTTTGGGGGCCAAAATTTATTTATTTCATTATTTTAATCGTTGACGGAAAGAAACTGTAAATTTTTGCACTTGCTTGTGCTTTTATTTGCGCTCACGTTGCTCGAATATTTCTGTCCCATTTGCTTCCGTATTTATACTAAATGCACTTGTTCTTGTCATCTAGCTCGCCCGTCTATTTCTCTCTAATTTAAGCTCTTTATACGTTAGGGATTTAGTCAGTTACAAAAATGGAGGCAAGATTACGTATATGGACCCGGAAGGAAAAAATCCATGCCATGCGCCATGTTGGCCAATACTTAGTGATATGTTTAATAATTTTTTATTGGTACGAATACAGGGATTTGCAACAGACGTGACATTTTTAATTTCAGCTAATCATGACTGAGAAGCGGCAAGCTATATTAAACGCCATGGAGGCAGTCGAAAAGGGGGCCTCAATTTCTGCTGCTGCCAGGCAGTATGGTATACCACGATCAACGTTGGATGATAAAATACGTGGCCGTTATCCTGTTGAATGTTCCAAGGGACCGGCTACAGTTTTATCGAAAGAAGAAGAAGATCATTTAAAAAGATGGATTATTTTTATGGCACATAGTGGTTTTCCAGTAACTAAGGCGCAGTTATTGGACAGCGTGAGTTTACTTGTAAAAACGATGAAGCGAGATAACCCTTTTCAAAATGGCAGACCAGGTCGTCACTGGTTTGAAGCGTTCATAAAGCGACACCCCGAAGTAGGCCAACGAGTGGCCCAAAATTTGACGCAAACCCGTGCTTTAGTCCAAGAAAGCAATCTGAGAGCATGGTTTAAAGAAGTGGAAGATTACTTTCATAAGACACAACTCGAAGAAGCAGCTAAAGATCCACGAAGAATATTCAACTGTGATGAAAGCGCTTTCTTTTTATCACCAAAAGACAACCGAGTTTTAGCAAAACGTGGCGCAAAAAATGTTTATAACGTTATCCCCAGCAGTGAAAAAGAGTGCGTGACAGTCCTAATTACGGCAAATGCAGCAGGTGAATTGGCACCTCCAATGGTGTTGTTTAAACTAAAATCAATACCGCACAAAATTTCGAAAACTGCACCTAACTACTGGGGATTAGGATTTACACCAAAGGGTTGGATGACAGGAGAGTCATTTTATGAGTACATGGCAAATGTTTTCTTTCCATGGATAGAAAAAAGTGATATTCAATTGCCAATAATTTTTTTCTTAGATGGACATTGTTCACACACGACGCTGCCACTAAGCAATTTCTGTCGGGAAAAAAACATCCAACTGGTTGCTCTGTATCCAAATGCAACTCACCTGATTCAACCAATGGATGTGGCTGTTTTTAGGCCTTTAAAGAGTATTTGGAAAAAAGCAGTTTATGACTGGCGAAACGAAAACCAGTTTGTAAAACTCAGAAAAGAAAATTTCTGCCCGCTGCTATATAAATCTCTTAAGCAGCTGGACCCAAACTCTATCAAAAATGGATTTCGCAAATGCGGGTTGTCACCTTTTGATGCAAACAGCGTCGATTACAGCAAGTGTGTAACGAGTCACTCAAAAAAATCAGCTAAACAAGATGATGTTAACCAAATGCAATCAGATACCGTTGGCCATTTCAAATACTTTGAATCACAAATAAGTCCTGAAAACCTTGAAGCTTTTTACGGCAACAAGAGTCCAACATGGAAAGGGGATAGATCCTTAGAAGGATTATTCAGTGTCTGGAGGCAAATGTCTCAAAATAATTTACCTTCAAAAAGATTAAATAATGGCTCTGGGAATTCGACACAATCGTCCGCTCAAGAAACCTCTAATATCAAGGAACTTCCATCACCCGGGGATATTGGTAATTTTACAGGTCTGACTGACATCTTCGACTCAAATTTTCTGAAATCAAATGAGTTCAGTGATTTTATGAATGAAAATGAAAGCCATCAAGCAAATATGGGAAAGATAGAGGTGTATGAAAATTTGGAAGGGACGCTGACGAAAATCATGGACATGGAAATCCCAACCAATGAGTTTTCACTGACAAAGTCAGTCGAAGTAGAAAAAACTGGTCTTGAAGAAAACCCACAAAAAATACCCTATATATCAGGTCAAGTGATCCGGACAGTAGGCTCAAAACCTATATATTTGACCAAAAAAAATACAACAAACATTCCCATAGCATCAGCAGCATCTCTTCTTAATGCAGAAATAATGACAAGTCTTATTCAGACTCAGACAGATACTATGACACAGCCATCATTATCATCTCACCCGGACTCTGCTGCTGAATTAGTGCAGACACAGAAACACATTTTGTCAACCATGGCAGAAACATTTTACAGCACAGGACCTTGTCACATAACACCTCCAGGTAAAACATCTCCAATACTTTCAAAAAAAATCAAAGCGACATCGGTAACAGCTGATGATACAACTCCTGACTACACACAAAGCAATACATCCGAAAAAAATATGAAGTCACCACCACGTACACCCATAATAAAAGCGTTACCTGAAGATGCCAATCGTGACCAACCAAAAACTAAACATTATGGACATTTAGTTGTACCAACACCATTTAAAGACGCTTTATTTTGGCCAGAAACTCCTAGCAGTACCACAAAAAGTAAAGTTAAATTACCTAGCGTTATAACATCTGATAGGTGGCAAATTTTTGCACAGAAAAAGGAAGAAGCAAAGACAAAAAAAGAGAAGAATAAAGTAAAAGCAAAGGATAAAAAATCTAAAAAATCTCTAGTTAGAGGTGGTAACAAGATAGCTAAGAATAAATTAACAGATACTGGAGAAATGGACATCACAAATGAAGACTGGTTTTGTCGGTTATGCCAAAGAAGCACGAAATTAGACATGATACAATGTGTGACTTGCAATACCTGGTATCACACTATTTGTGCAGAAGTTTTGCCAAATGAAATAACGTTTCGTTGTATGTATTGTAACGTGACGTTTGATGAATAAGTGATGAAGAGCTTTGAGATTTATCTGTTTTTATCATTTAGTGTAGATTAATTATGATGCTTTGAAACTAGGTAACTCAATTCAAAATAATAAAAAAAAATCTATTTCTAACATTTTATAACTGTGACACTGTTATCTATTACTATATTTTTAACTTTTTAATAAATGTTCTCATTTTTACGTATATTACAATAAGAATTAATAGTATCGTCCATCCTGTCTTTTTCGAAGTGAAAACTTCTTTAGACCCGTTGTGATTTCAATACACACATTTTTTTATAAATATTGTGCTATAAGAATTTGCAAAAGATTCCACCTATTTGAAACTAAGAAGACCTATTAAATAAGTAAGGAACCTTGATCTAATTTTATCCAAATATGTTGTTAAATAAATAATTGCTCATTGCGCAAAATTAACAATTCATTAATGTGATCCAGATTTGTATTTTTTAATCTAAGACTTAGATACCTTTTTGATAAGTGTTACTCATAGTTATAGGTAGATTTTATCAAATAAATGTACCTGTTATTGTTATGATTATTTTATAACATTTTATAAACCAGTTTCTTTAAATCTTTTTTGATAAAATATATTGTTAGTTTTTTTAAGTAGATACATCTAGTTACATGTTTAAGCACTTCAAGGACTGAAGCTAGTTATATTCAACTAAAAAACAACGTCATTTCGTTTCTTATAAAATGTATTTTAGGTTCATCTGCAAGAGATTCCACATAAGTAGTTGAAACAAGTAATATCTAAGTATCTAAGTAAATAAGTAACCTTGATCTCATTTTATCCTTGCAAATGTTTGTTGCAATTTGCTCATTGTTTAATTTTAATTTTTATGTGTAGGTATTTATGCAGAATTTGGCGTTTTCCTGCTATATATACTGATTCATTTTAGTTTTGTGATATTTTTGATACCAAAGTTATAATGGATGGTTTTAAAGATAAAACCAAAATACACTTCCACAAATAGTTTCAGTAAGTGGTTTTCATAAGTAATGTGATTCATAATGATTAGTTAAATTATATGATTATAATTAATACCTATGTTTTGTCTGAAGTAATTTTCATTAAAAATATTTTTTTATATAGACCTTATTTTTTACTTCCCTATGTTTTAAAACACAGAAATATAATAATAACATTCCTGTGAACTTTAACATCAAGTAATAGAGTTCAAATTCGCGGTAAAAAATAATGGATTCCGGGACAATATAACGTTAACTAGTACAAATCTACCGAATACTGGTACATTTGGTCCTTTTTACAAAAAATAACTATTATTGTTTATTAACGTTTATATTAATAATTAAAAAAAAAAACACACGACAACTAGAATAAATTTTCTATCTAGTCACGTAAATTTTATTTTTCTAAGTCTACTAGTTTTAGCACAACACTCCTATAAAGTCAGTGAAGTTCAAAACTTCACGGATATTGGGTCGTTTACCTTACGTGCCCTAGTCGCGCAGGTATGCACGTCCAGTTTCGCGTTGTAGACGTTCCAGGGTCGCTAGCGCGATTCGACTGATGCTGTATGTTAGTCGCCAACATCTCAGCTGCACTTGATCCCGTTCTTAGATGTAGTAGCACTCACTTGCTAACTTTACATACTCAGCTCTAACGCTCAACATTCATCATATCATATCGGCCATTTATACGTCCACTGCTGAACAAAGGCCTCCCCCATGGATTTTCACAACTGTGTCATGATTTTGGGGGGTATTTGCCAATACTCACCACGCTTGGCAGGCGGGTTGGTGAGCGCAGTATGGCAACCATTTCACAGAAGGGACGCTGCTGCCCATCCCTCTGGTTTAGATTCCCTTAGTCGCCTTTTACGACATCCACGGGAGGAGATGGAGTGGTGCTATATTCTTAACCCGGACACCACACGGAATAATTAACATTAATTTATTATAATTATTTGATAATTATTATGAAAACGCTTTATAATAACCAACTGTTGTGATTTATGAATAAACTACAATATAAAATGCCAGATGTTAATAATATTATAAAACAGTGCGAGTTTTGTGCTATATCCGTTTCCCTCTACAATTTGAGTATCGTGCATATTCAAATGAACAAGACCGATAGATAGAAAAATAAGAGGAAATTGTTTGAATACAGTTGGACAACGGACAGTATACTAGCGACTTTATAATAATAGGTTATAATAAAACCTTTGTAAAGTAATAACCGCGAAAATAATACGATAATTTTTCAGTCATTAATGTAACTCAAACACCTCTGAAATACTGCACATCTGCGCAACTAATAAAAGTTTATTAGCAGTTACTTCAGCTCTGGAACTGTGAACTGCGTGAATACGAGCTGCGAAGTGAGCGCTCTTCATGGTGAGCTAATATGAACAACATTACCGTAGGTCGGCCTGTTTCGTCTGTTGTATTCTATTTTACAAATTGCTATCCAGTGGTCCAACTAGACAGGCGCTACGCAAACGCCCCTTGCGGTTTTAGCCTAAATGTAAGTCGAACACTAAACCATCAAGCCATAAACCAACAGTGGACTTGAAAACTGGTAAACTAAAACCTGCTCATAGACTCAGTACATGAAATATGGAGTGAGACATTACAACATTGAGATCGATCCGACTGTCACAATCAGTCATACAACTAGCACTTAACAGTAAGGTGTCGGCGCGAGCGGCTATTTCTTCTTGGGCTTCTTGGGGTTGCGCGAGCGGCTCTTGGCCTTGCACAGCGGGCAGATGGGCGCGTTGCGGTGGATCTGCTGGTGGCACGACAGGCACGACTTCATCGGCGGCGGCTGCTGCCTGCACACAGGAGCACCAATGCAGTCGGCAGTGACAGGGCGGGGCTTCAAACTTAGCACGTTTACCGTGATTCATTAAACAACACAACAAGTAGTCTAGCAAGTAAAGTAAGTAGTACTGTTAAAGATGGCTTCAATGGAGAAATAGAGAGCTTTAAATGTTATTTGTTACACTACTACGTATGATGAAATATGAGTATTACAACTTGATGTATGTAAGCTTAAAAATTGTTTTAAACAAAAATTCAAATGAAATTATGGATAAAATTAATCGTAATGGCATAAAACTAAAACTAATTGGTGCGCGGAGATCGAAAGGGAACGGAAGGGGTGTGGCAGCCGGGAGGCGGTGAGGTAGAGGACCAAAAATAAAAACAAAACATAATCGAACCTCAGCGAGACGGTAATGAAATCTTGGTCGAGGGCAGACCTGAACGCCGGCGGTGGTGGCGGCGGCTTGCGCGGCGTCGCCGGCGGCAGGAACGGCGCCAGCGGCCGCGAGCCCCCCGCCCCCACACCCGCACCCGCACGCGCCGGGGGGAAGCGGCTGCGGACACACGGCCGTTAGCCCGGCAAGGTCACTGGAAGGTTCCCTATTCGGAAGACAAACATGCCTACCACTGGGCTGCGGCAAGGTGACTCAATATCAAAATCATAATTACTTCACTTGTTGCGTTGGTCGATGATCTACGACAGAACATAGTTGCTCACGAATGCGACAGCGTCTTTTCTGTTCATAAGCATAAACTCATTCCCTTATTCCCCCGACCGGCTTACCATGAATTTAAGGGAAAATGCCTGTCCCTAGACACTGTACTACATCCTCCTAATCATCATATTTTGATTGTACGAGTACATCACCCTAATGTACAAAATGCCAGCTTTTCAGAAAAGTGCCTTTTTATTGTAAAATGAATAGTTTGATTTTGTCAATTTCATCCGGGCAGACGAGCTTACATCATCATATCAGTCCAAGGAAGTCCACTGCTCAACAAAGGCCTCCTCCATAGACTTCCACGACCTTCACCAGGTCGTCTGTCCACCACGTTAGAGGTTGTCCCACGCTGTGTTTAACGGTGCGCGGTCTCAACTGGAGAAACTTTTGCCCCAACGGCCAACAGTTCTACGAGCAATGTGCCCCCCATTGACACTCTAGACTGCCAATCCTTCGAACTATTTCGGCAACTTTAATTTTCCTACGAATTACCTAAGGGCCAATTCTCGCAATGAATTTACACTATGACTAAAACTTGACCGAACTGAGACTAAATTATGAATTGACCGAATAAATAGTATTCTGCTAATCTTAAAGTTCAGTCGGATTTCAGTATAATCTCGATCTAGTCCCATTTCAATATCAATTTTGACGTTTATTTAATGACAATTTATTTATTTATTATATTCTTTATTGTACACCAGTTATTAAAAAGTACAATAAAAAGTAACACTTTGAATATAGAGTACAATGGGCAATTTAGTACATGTAACAGTTCGAAATGTTAGCAGAATACCGTTTTGGCTTCGATCAACTTTCAATCCATTTTCGATCTCATTGTTTGTTAGTTTAGGAGAATACCATTTGTGACATTTATGACACTGAGACTAGATCGGAACTATATTTTCGAAATTTTTAAGACACGAGAATTGGCCCTCAGATTTTTGATTCGATCTCGTAGGCCTGCGTGTTACCGCCAAATTCAAAAGTGCCTGTCCCAGCTTAGCGCCAGCCGCACGCATGTCTTAACCGTAAAATGCCTATCGAATACGGCGAATGTCTGTCAGAAGGCCAATTCTCGTAATTTTAAAATGTTCAAAATATAGTTCCGATCTAGTCTCAGTGTCATAAATGTCACAAATGGTATTCTCCTAAACTAACAACCAACGTCAAACGTGAACTTATGAGAACTGTGATGAGATCGAAAATGGATCGAAAGTTGATCGAAGTCAAAACGGTATTCTGCTAACATTTCGAACTGTCACATGTACTAAATTGTCATTAAATAAACGTCAAAATTGAGATCGAAATGAGACTAGATCGAGATTATACTCAAATCCGACTGAACTTTAAGAGTACCATTTTTTCGGTCAATTTCTATGATTATTTTTCCCTTCAAATGAATTCAAATGATTTTATAATGTATCAATGAATTAATTTTCCACGCTACATTTAGCGGATTGTTTAAGATCTACGACCATAAATATTGTATTAAATGTATTAAATGTATCGTAAAGTACTAGAATTCTTGCAAATAATACATATAATTTAATTTCTCTTATAAGCCATAAAATAAGATGTACACTTCCTTTTACGTTATTTTATTTTAACCCGGTTGAGATACGGCTTGTACTTCCTCCAGCCTGAGGAAGGTCGGAGAGGCTGCCGGCGGACTCCTACCGACTAAAACCACCGAAGCGGCCATCTTCGGTACCGGTAATCGGTGGCTCCAGGTCCTAGATACAATCACACTAGAGCCACTCATTGATGTGAGGGTAGAGCGTTTCGGCAGCGAGACTAACCGTTATCCTCATTGTCGATGGCATTCAAATAAAAAAATTAATAAATCCCAACCAATGCAGACGCATTTAAAAGTTTTTGTTAAGGACAATAAGTACTTTTACAATTAATATTAACGATAAAAAAGTAGCCAGTGAAATTGTTTGAACATGAACAATCTCACAGCCCCACGTACTTGTCATCGAGTGATTCTAACAGTAGCTACACTTCAGTTTCCAAACCAGCGATAGAGAAGGCTTCGACGTCACGTTCCAAGATAAATTAAGTCGAGAAAATGCTTTAGAAAATTTAAACAAGAAAGTGACTTCGTTGCGGGATTATATTACTAAAGAGGATAATGATTTTGTCTTACGCGTCTTCAGTGCGCTAGTTACCTTGAGAAAGATATAAATGTTTTCGCAAAAAGGAATGATTTACAATCTCACACATTTTTCTTTTCTCATGGGGAAATCCTAATGGACTTCCTTCGACTTGAAGGGCGGAGGGGTATGCCGAACTCTTACTGGCTAGAACCCCACGGTGTCCTCCCACCTACCTCTCGCCGGGGGTGAGGTGCTCGCCTTATCAACATTAGGCCGCACCCCCGGCAGGTATCGGACCGACACTGCTTAACAGCCCCCGTGTCTGTGCGAGCTGGCCGGCCGCACCTATATTATTAGGAGAGGCGCCCGCAGAACACACGCGCCGCCGTCTCGGGCCTGTTTGTGTTCGGGCGACGGACTGCCCTTAGTTCATCGCCCGCAGGCCACTCATGGGGGCTGGAGATCGTTCAGCGCCCTCTGATGGCGCCTGCACTCAGTGCGTTTTCTGCGGCGGGGATCAGTGGAGGTCTCCTCCCATCCCCGCCACCTTTGCTTGCATCGCGCTCTCACTCCGGACGATGGACTGAACCACGGCCGGAAGCGAGAGGTCACCCTCGTCAACCGCTGCGACAACATCACGGCGCTGCGTTACCCAAAGCTGGGCACTCCGCCAACGTATGGTCCGTCGTGTCTTCCGGACAGTCTCCTCTCTTCTCGGCCTATTTGACACAAGTACTTCCCGAAACATGCATGGTCCGAGAGCACCATTCAGTGGACATTCTTCATGAACTTCCGTCGGCCCGGGGAAGGGCGAAGGGGTATGCCGGACTCCTGCCGGCTAAAACCACTGGAGCGGTCATCTTCGGCACCTAAGGGAGGCTCCAGGTCCTCGTATAATCACACTAAAGCCTCCCATTGGTGCCACACCTATAGGCACATCTCGGAGTGTGTGTGTGTGTGTGACTGTAAAGCGGTATCGATAATCGAAGGTACACTCGCCATTGATGTTAATCCTCCATTGTCTCACAGCTCTCTGCAATGGAATTGTCCCTGTGCATAAGCACTTTAACACCTCGATGTACCGATAGTCAATGTGGCACCGCTGCAGAGATTGCATCACTGTCCGAACTGACTGAATCGAAGGCTTTCTCATAGTCCACAAACGCTAAACATATTGGCAGATTATACTCCTCGGTCTGCTGTATAACCTATCGCATCGTATGGATGTGGTCCATGGTACTAGAACTTTTTCGAAAATGTTCGGGAGGCTGGAAGTCTTCAAACCTGCGCTCGAGACGATACGCGATGACGCTTGAAAACGGCTTAAAAACATGGCTCAGAAGCAAGATACTCTCTAATTCTTCAACTGGTTGTTATCATTATTTTTGAAGAAGAACCTGGCCTCTTTTCAGTTTTTTCAGCGTTGTCGTCGAGTAAGACGGAATTGAATAGGAACTTCTGAAGGACTTTACATATCGGTGTTCCATCCGCTTTCAGAAGCTCTGTCGTAATTCCGTCACCACCTTGTAATCTTAAGTTGTTTCAAGGACATCCTAACCTCGTACAGGCTGATGTCCGGGATGTCTTCGATACAGTGTCTTTATGAGAGACAATGGTGGTTACAGTAACCGAGGTGCACAGCTGTCGAACTTGTGGACCTTCCTACACTCAACCTCTGGCTTAGTCGACGCTTTACTTCCGTTCTCGTTCTTCAGCTTCATGATCCGACTTTGCCCAATAGACATGTCTCCTGCGAACACTTTGAAGCCCTACGCTCGATTCTCTTTTAAACCAGTGGCATTAAAGATACGAACGTCTTGCCGCAAGGACTTCCATATTTATCTATTAAGGAGCCGATATGCTTCAGCATCACCGGATGTCTGGACGTTTGTTCAGTATAAATTAATAAAAATATATTCAATCTTGTTAACGAGTTTCGTAACGCTGAAAAATAACAAACAAATGGTTCAGAATTTAATACATTAACGATGAACAGGACTCTATGGAAATTGAACTAATCAAAACAATGTTCGTCCATACACAATGACCATAATGGTATACGTAAAACCTGCAATAAATTTACGGATTTTATCGCGATATACATACCCAAAACCTACACATGTTCAGCAAATTATTGCACAAGCTATCCCGCAATACCTATTGTCACGGACATGAGTCGACATCGTCTGAGAGGCATCAGCATCCGCATTAGGGTTTCTGCTTGAGAATTCTCGAGAAATTTGTCTTCAGTCGAGACGGGAAAAGAAAACTCAATGCCTCGAGAACTCGAGAAATCAATTCCGTGCGCTAGCAAAACACGCGACGAGTCAAGTTAATTATGTTTCGTTTTATGAAAAGACTGATGTATAAAAGCTAGTTTAAGTTGGTAGCAGAATGTTTGTTTTCTTAAACAAGTTTTTATACTTATCGAAATATGGTCTAGTTATTTTGTTGATTTAACTTTACTAATTATTTTTTTATTAAATGAAAGCCTGTTGTACATTTGGTCACTGGTTAAATACTAACCTACTTTTTATATAGGCCAGCCGAGTATAGTTTGTTTAATGTTGACTTGTCAATTAATAAGTGCAATTTGTAACAAAAAAATTACCATTTGATTTAATTGATCTCATCATCTATCAGTTTAATTAGCAATAAAGCAAAAATTCGAATATAACATCGTGATTTAAAGAAAATGTGAAAATTTCTCGAGAATCTCGAGAAATCCTGGTGGAGAATTCGCTTGCCTCGAGAAAAAAAGAAAAAGGTCGAGAAATCAGAAACCCTAATCGGCATAGACCACAATACATACTCGGGCGTGATGGGGCTGCCCTCTTCCTCGTGCAGGTCGGGCAGGCGGTCCAGGCCGAGGCACTGGCGCCGCAGCAGGTCCACCTCGCTCTTCAACGGCCGGTAGTCCTCGTGCAGCCGCGACGCGTTCGACAGCTTGCGCGTCATACTCTCCTCCGTCTGCTTGATTACCGTCTCCATCTGTAACATATGTTTACTAGTAACTCAATTATATTATTGATCCAGCTTGAGATGCAAGCCACACAGAAGCGTCTTGGCCAAAATCCACGCTTGAATCTGCGGAATACGAAACCGTGACTCTATGGTTCCGCGAACTGCCGCGGAGCAGGGCGGCACACAGTTCGTGGGTACGCGTCGGTGACCCGTAAATTAGGGTGGGTACATGAAGTATCTGGGGTTACCTTGGGCAGTCGGCTGTTGGCGTCGGGCTCGTCTTCTGTGTCGTAGATTCAGTTTACAGACATAAATCTCACATGCACAAACACCTATGGGAGAAGTCTTTGTTCAGCACTGGATGTCCTTAGACTGATATGATGACGATGATGAAGATGATGATGACTAACTTTACTCACTAAAACCAGTAGGTATCTGTCGGTTGTTTAACTTTGACAACATAATACTAAATATTGACTCATAATACCACTAATTATTAACTTTTTTTTTCACGTATGCACAATAACCTCATCATCATTTTCATCATTTCAGCCGAAAAACGTCCACTGCTGGAGACGCCACCCCCAAAGATTATGTGCTCATTGGGGAGATTTGCCATAATCGCCACGCTTGGCAGACGGGTTGGCGATCGCAGTTGTGTTATAATTGTACTCGAAAGATGCTGCTGCCCATCCTTCGGCTAATCCCATAGTCGCCTTTTACGACACCCACGAGATGAGATGGGGTGGTGGTATTCTTAGCCAGCACCACACGGCGTCACAATAACTTAGTTGTTGTTATTTACAAAATGGACTTTTGTCTGCTCATTAACTACGGTGCGCCGCTGCAATGAGAGCTCATAAACCCCTGTACTCCGGCTCACTTCGCACGATCATGAGCTGCATACCACGTTTCAACCAGAGGAACACGCACCCAGAGCTCTGAACAAAAGCGTCTGCAATCTAATCAGAATATGTCAAGTTTATTTATTTGTTAAGGTGTTAATTTCTAGTGTATGTTAACAAAATTGCCAAAGTTTCGAATGAATCATGAACAACATTATTGGTTTAAAGAAATTTACTAGAACTTGATGAAGAAGGCAGAGGGTCAAGAGTTGTAGAGCAACTTGGAGGCGCCCCAGGTTCACCAGGAGACTGCGATTGATTCAGTGACATTGTGCGTATGAGTTGAATAACTTGTTTAACAGCACAATGCAGCAAGCTATCAATCAGATGAAAATATAATTCATTTGTAACAACCATTATAATAGCACACTGAAGACTTGTGTAGAAACATTAAAATAAACCAAATCGCATTATACATAGCCAGCCAGCCATGAGCCAACAGTAAAAACAAACAGTTTAAAATGTTACAATTGTCGGCCAACAATAGCACACGGCCTAAGTAAACAAACCGTGCCGCGACGCCGCCGCGCCTCCCATCATGCCCCTTGTATTTATAGCTCTCCACATCCTATTGCAACTATTACTGTTTTCTACATACCAGTTATTATTGACTCATTGATATTAATTGATATCAGAGTTTAGATACTTCTGACCATTAGTGCAACATTCACAACTCTTTCAATAATTGCTACTCAAAATACTATTCAAATATTTATTTGTAATATTAATACTTTCTAGACTTGTTTCTTAAACAAAGCATTCACCAATTTCTTTTACTCTTTATGACTTGGATCAGTAAGTGCGAATATGTAACAAAAATACATCATCATAAATTATCCTAATCAATGTAAGATTAAACAATATTTTTTTCTGCATGTTATTCACTGTAAATAGATTGTGATAAATGACTTCAAAAAAGGTATTATTCCACAAAAGTAAAAACATTATTTAACAACAAAAAAAAATTGATCAGTAGGTCATTTGTAATTTCTCGAGAGTATTCTGTCTAAGAAATGTTGTAATACTAATATCTTAGACATTTCATAAACACATTGGCACAAACAAACACAAAAAATCGAACATACTACTGTGCCCAACATGTTTGCAGTAGTCATTACATACCGTACGGTTTTCAGCCAATAATCTTCTCCTAAACGCAGAAAAAACCAAATGTATAAAGTTTTCAACGACAAATGTGGCCTATATAGGACCTTGACGGTAGAGCATTAGATCTGGTCCCATCAACCGTATTTTTGGGCGTTACAGTAGACTCCAAATTGCAATGGGGGCCCCATATAAAAGCACTGTCTGGAAAACTTAGCTCTGCTGCATATGCTGTTAGGAAAATTAGACAGGTGACAGATGTGGCTACAGCTAGAATGGTATATTTTGCTTACTTCCACAGTATTATGTCCTACGGTATTTTATTGTGGGGATCGGCTGCTGATGTTGAATCAATTTTTATATTACAGAAAAGAGCAGTCCGATCCATTTATAATCTGGGTTCTCGTGATTCACTTCGGGATCTATTTAAGGAGATAAACATACTTACTTTACCATCCTTATATATATACCAAAATATCATGTATATACGCAAGAACATTATTAGTTTCAATAAAAAAAGTGACGTGCACAATTTAAATACTCGCAATAAGAACAAGCTTGTCTTGCCTGGCTTTAGACTTAGTAAAACCAGCAAGTCGTTTATCGGAAACAGTGTTAGGTTCTTCAACAAAATTCCTTCTAGGATTACCGATTTGCCAGAACTACAGTTCAAATCTTTGATTAAACGTGTTTTAATGTCGAAGGCCTACTATAGCATAAATCATTACATCGATGATAAAGATGTCTGGCATACGATTCCCTTCTGCACACTGCGACCCTCTGGCGCTGTATAATTTATTTTAACATATCTTATATTGGATATGATTGCAAGTGTTTTAACTTGCAATCAAGGGTTTAATATTTAAACATTGGAATTGATTATATTATTAATGTAAAATAAATTGACATGACCCATTTAAAATTGTATTTTTTAAGTTATTTACTTAAATATTTACACCTTGACATTATATACCTTGACATTTGACTTGACTCAGTTGAAATTACATAATTTTTTATGTTATTTACTTATATTCAATGGCTTCACATTGTCTTGAACAAATTCATTTAAAATTTCATTTCTATTAATGTTAGTTTCTTATATTTAATATTATGACATTGACTATTAGTTATTGTTAATATTGTTCTTGTAACATTATATTATAATATTCATACGAAACTGTAAATGTGTGAGAATCATGTAGCCATTGATGTTATTTTTAGTACTTATATTGATTGTCTTTTGCCTGGCTGTTTTGGTCTGTCATACTCACTAAAATGTCTTGCTGGCGGTGGTGTTGTGTATCGGGTCGTTCGGTTCCCTACAATATGGTTGAGCTAAGCGAGGCTGATGCATGCGTCATGCTCGTGAACGAGTGCCGTTTGTTGGGACTGGTCAGCCGTTAACTGCCACGGCAAATAATTTATTATTATAATTTCATTGTGGTATGTTCCATCTTTACACATTGTCCTACATTTTTCTCGGTATATATATTACAATAATGTGTATCAATCAACATTGTAATCTCAATTATTTTAAAAGAGTATCCATGGAGTTTCTTGCCGGCTCTTCTCCATGAGATCAACTATTTGGAACCGTGCAACTTAGATTCTGACGTTTCATAAGTGCCAATATTTGGTTTATTGGAAATAAAAATTTTTGACTTTGACTTTGACTTTGATACCAGGCATATATTGTATATCAGGCAGGCAAACAGCCTGTCTAAACCAGTCTCTTTTAACTTTGTGGAAGAAAACCCTAAAAAACACTAGAATGCAATGCAGCTGAGATTTGTATGAATGTGACATACAGCATTAATATCAGCATGTATCTGGCGAAGCTCCTCCACGTGGCTCATCTTCTCCTGCTGCAGCAGCTCCATCTCGCGTTTGTACTGCGCCAGGCATCGCCCCTCTTGGTCACCACTGCGCACCTCATTTAGAATGCTGCGCTTCAGACGCTCCAGGGTTATTGTTTTATTTCTGAAATATTTATGGCAGGTGCTTTTAAAATAATTAATCGCAAATGGATGATTGACGCAGCATGTATTAAACTAATCCAGGCTAGTTAAAGGCTAATGAACTGTCAGCATATACGGTGAAGGTAAATTGGAAAACTAAGAGCTGATCATAACAAAGTAAATTTTAAATTATAGTACGCTGTAATATATTTTGTCATATTGTCACCATGGTAGTTGAGGAACCCATAATATATATGATATATATGAAGCATAAGTAACTGTATTATGGCTTAAATAAAATAATAAACATTACAAACGCTAAGTGTTTATTGATCGAGTCCACAGGTGCGAAGGCATTTTGAATAATAATCAATATAAAACAACGTACCTGATCTCTTTCATAGCTTCCAATTTATGATATATTTCACGTTCGTTTTCAGCGGTCATTTCTTATTAAATTCTCTGTAAAAATGTTTAAGCTCTACGAAAATAAACCCCGAAAGCGAAAATCCAGTCACACATTCAATAAACGAAACGGCACTGCTCTGCTGCCCACAGACGTACTAATCTACTAGAGGACTACACAGGTGATGAATAACGGTTTAAACGTTTAATTTAACAGAGATGTTGTTTAAAGTTATATCTTCTTAATAATAACGACAAAGTTAATCTTTAATTTGACCAAGCAATAATTTTTGTCTAGTGGCTCTCGTGTGTATTTATTCTAGCAGCTTTCGAGGCTCGCTAGCGCTGTTGTTTTCCTAGTGAAGCGATTATGATCATTATTAGGTCTTAATGCATTGAATTGTAAACGAATATTGCTTGGCATAAAAACATATTAGTAGGCACACTAACTCATGACTAAAATTGAATTGCATAGAATTGTGACTTTTATTTCTGTAGAAAAAGCTTTTATTTTGATATGAAATTCAAAAGTAAATTTTAATGTTTGATGGATCATGGATGTAAATAAAATATAATGATATTTTTTTGGTGCTGGCTCTCTCGGTATTTGTTTAGTGGAAATAACAGCTTCAAATAGCGTTTTGAGTACTAACTACCTGCTCAGCGCAAATTTTAATTACAAATTTAATATATTTTCTGAACTAGATATCCATTTTTATGTAGTGCTGACTACGAATAGCACCTACCCATCTCATCCCGTGGATGTCATAAAGATGACTAGAGGATTAGCCGTAGGATGAGTAGCAGCGTCCTTCGAGTACATTAACAACTCTACGACCTTTGGGGAAGGCCTGTGTCCAACAGTGGACTTTATTCACCTGAAATGATGATGTAGATAACCCATATTTATATTTTATCAGTTTGTATTAAGAATTATAATTTATAATAACATGTTTTACTTATAATTAAAAGAGTTAATTTACATTTAACACTGGTAAAATAACAAAACGGGCACGTGAGTAAATAATCGTATCCGTTATATTTACAACGTTTAATTTAAAACGTTATTTTAGTTAACATAAGCGTTTTAAAGTTTTAACAAATATCTTTTCTATCATTTTATCGCATATCTACTAGAGATGGCGCTGCCATATGAAAATAGTGATGTGCTTATGTCAGGGTTGCCAGAGTAGTGCGATTGGACTATCGTACTATAATTCTATAATTATCGTACTATTTGAAAAATACCGTACTACTGTCAAAGCGCAGTACTGACAAAATAAATAGTACTACTAAGGATATTACGGGCTTTTTTATGGTTCCAAAGATATCCTCATTTGGCATACTAGCTCCCTAACACATTATTTCCGTAAAATAATTGTAAGCCCTTTGTTTTCAAGCCAAATTACTTCGGGTGATATATTTGACCATAGCAATGCTAAAGAGAAGTCATTTCAAGCCCAAAAACGATACAAAATGTTGAATATCTTTGTATTATAATTTATTTGTATTATATTATAGTTTTCCGTGTGGTGTCCGGATTAAGAATATAGTACCACTCCATCTCCTCCCGTGGATGTCGTAAAAGGCGACTAAGGGATTCTAAACCATAGGGATGGGCAGCAGCATCCCTTCTGTGAAACGGTAGCCATACTGCGCTCACCAACCCGCCTGCCAAGCGTGGTGAGTATTGGCAAATACCCCCCAAAATGATGACACAGTTGTGAAGATCTATGGGGGAGGCCTTTGTTCAGCAGTGGACGTATAAATGGCCGATATGATATTATAGTTTTTCCTGACGTTTCGAACACTTTGCAGGGTTCAGTCAGTGCAGTCATCCTGTGACCACGAACCCTGCAAAGTGTTCGAAACTCCAGGAAAAACAAAAATCTAAATGTACGCGATAGAATCCGTTTAAAAGTGTTTTATTATAATGTGTAATACTCACGAAAACCTAAGACATTATCTTTGTATTCTAAGCGCAGTATTGGAGAGACCACATAAGCTCAATAGTCTTATACCTGCAGATTTACGTGAAAATCATAAAGTGCGTCATCAACAAAGTAGATCATGGGCTGCTGAGCCACCAGTATTCCCAGCGTCCAACCTTTCATGCAATGATGAATTCACAAACATTGTCAATAAACTGCCATTTAATAAAGCATCTGGGAAAGATAAAACATCTAATAGAACGATTAAAGAAGCTTGTAAAACATCCGGTGACTCTATATTGACCGTTCTTAGGCGCTGTATTGCTAAAGGCATTTTCCCTCTTATATGGCGTTCCGGTTTTAAACGCTTAATACCAAAAAGCGGTGGCAAGTCCCCGGATGATCCTAAATCATACCGGCCTATAACTTTACTACCATCTTTAGGTAAACTTCTCGAGTGCCTTATAGTCAATAGTACCATAGCGTCTGCGTAGCTAATATACACACGCCGTCTATATGACAGCCAATTTTAGTTCTTCGGAGCCCCTCGATCAGGTCATTCACGTACAAGTTAAAGAGACGTTGGGAAGACATCCCCCTTGCCTCACTCCACACTCCAGCTTGTACTCGTCCGAGAGTACGCCTGCCCATTTACCTTGGTTTATTATTATTATGGTTTCACTTTTGCTGCCAGATGGACTGAAATTTCATAACACCCAATTCCGCTTCACAATAGGAAAATCTACTATTGACGCAGCAATCTCCGTCAGGAAAATAGTAAATTCATCAGAACATAAGCATGTAACAGGCATCCTCGTTGATATCTTCTGGGCTTATACAATGGGCGTTTGAGTGTATACTAACGACCTGCCTTATATGCTTCAGGATAGAGCGAAAATTGTGTTATTTGCTGATGATTCTTTAAAGATAAAGATAAAAAATATTTTTATTCATGTAAACCATATACAGGCACTTATGAATCGTCGAGACTTTAATTGCCGCGTTCCAAGATGTGGATTTCCTATGGAGAAGAACGGGCAAGAAACTCCATGGTTACTCTTTTTAAATCATATTAAATGTTACAATATTGTATATAATATATTTATAATATAGATAGACGTATTCCAAATAATGACGATGTAAATAACGCTCTTCTTAAGGTCCATGAATAGTTCTCAGTTATTAATTTAGTATTAAATGAGCAGAAAACTAAAACTTAAAACACTGTTTTAATTGGGGATTGTAAAATAATGAAATCGAATTTGTTCTCATATTTCATCTTAAGCAGGACGGCTGACTTCGGCTGCTTATGATGTCAGAAAAATTTGACTCTACAGAAGAGTAGCTCTCTTCTGTAGAGTCAAATTTTAAGGCCATTTAAAAAGTTAGTAGTCGGGATTCCCTGAGAGAACTCTTCAAAAACATCAACATAATTTATGTACGTAAATATTATATACGTTAGAAAAAACATACAACTTTTTACAAGAATATGTGATCGACATAACTATAATACTAGACATAGAACTAAATTAGTACAGACAACATTTCATATAACTAAAATCCATACTTCTTTCAAGGGATACAGTATAAAAATTTGTAATAAAATACCGGACATCGTTTTACAATTACCAATAAATAAATTTAAATTCATGGTAAAACACACTCTATGTAAACGGGAATATTATAAATTTTATGATTATCTAATAGATAAAAATGTTTCGCAGAGTGCTAGTCCAGTTCCGTAAGACTAGAATTACACGTGGTGCCGCTTCAATATGTTGACAGCATTGCTTAGTGACATCGATTATTAATAGAAATATGAATAATAATTCATCATTTCAATTCAATTCAATTCAATTCTTTATTGCATATCACATGTGTTTTAAAAGATCTTAATAATAATTATAAGTTCACATGGACCCTGTCGGGCATAACAATTTAATACGATTTAAGTAGTAGCATAATATAATTCGAAATAGTACAATAATAATAGTAATACAATAATAAGTAGTTGTTTGAATAGTAAATAATATTCTATGTCGTAATTCAATGTCTTAATTATATCGGTCGGCAATAAAATTTTAATGTTATATTATAAATTATGTCACAAATTCAAATGAAAATTAATATCTTCAGTCATATAACCATCATCAGTTACTTTATTAAGTCATGTCTTACGTTGAAGATGGCTAATGTCCTCAGATATAAATAAAATATCTACGATTTGAAGTCATCATTAAATAAATCATTTAGCGTGTAATAGCATCTATCGACAAGTAGTTTTTTGAGACGTTTAATAAATATTTTATCATTTTCTTCTATTTTTATGTCGTTTGGTATTTTATTATATATTTTTATGGAAGTTACGTGAGGACTCGTGCTGTGTAATTTAAGCTTAGATTGTGGTATTACGAGCATATTTTCAAACCGTGCACGTGGTGCATATCGGCGAGGTTGGTCTGTTACTTTTAAATAAAATGTTGGATTATGTCTTACAAATTTACAGATTTCTAAAATATATATTGATGTCAAAGTAAGAATTTCTAGTTTCCTAAAGTGCGGCCTACAACTTTCATCATCGTGGATATAAACTATTATCCTTATGCATTTCTTTTGTAGTTTAAACAAGTCATCGTTATCTACACAATTTCCCCAAAGAGTTATACCATACTTAAGCCATGCGTATGCGTATGCATAGTATGCGGATAGAGCAGTTTTTAAGTCTGTCGTTTTTTTGAGCTCTCGTAATGCATATATAAAACTAGATAATTTAGATTTGATTTTCTGTATGTGCGCTTTCCAGGTCATGTGAATATCTAGGTCAAGACCCAACAAAGTGAAAGTATCGACACATTCTAATTTAATATTGTTAAACGTAAAATTTATATCTAAGGGTTTTTTTTGATAGGGCCTAAATTGCATAAGTTTCGTTTTTATGAAATTAATTTCTAAGTTGTGGTCTTTCATCCAATTTTGTAAATTAAGCATTATGTTAAGAAGATTCATATGAAGGTGGTCGCAGTCATTAGATGAAGTAATTAAAGAAATGTCGTCAGCAAACAATACGCACGGCTCTGTCATAATTTTAGGGATGTCATTAATATAGATTAAGAATAATAAACATCCGATAACACTACCTTGCGGGATTGAATTTTTTATCCAGCGTCCGTTTGACCTTATTTGGTGGAATTCGCCATTGTCATGATCCCAATAGTCAATTTCCACGAATTGTTCTCGATATTGTAGATAGCTTGCGAACCATTTATGTGTTATACCTCTCACACCGATACCATATAGTTTGTCAAGTAATATATTAAAAAGCACTTTATCGTACGCCTTTGTCATGTCAAGTAAGATTCCAATGGCATATTTTTTACTATTTAAAACATTCAGTATCTCTTGTGTAAATATATACGTTGCTAATGTCGTGGATCGTTTTTTTCGAAAACCATTCTGAGATTCATCGAAGACATTAAACTTTTCACAAAAGTCATAAACGCGTTTGCACATTGCTTTTTCAAATATTTTTGATGATGTCGGTAATAGTGCAATGGGACGGTAATTGTTTGGATCTATCTTCGAGTTTTTTTTATGTATGGGTTTTATTATAGATATTTTCAATGCGTCTGGGAATATCCCCTCTGAAAATGATTGGTGTACTAATTGATAAAATGGTAAAGTCAATTCATCAGCACACGTTTTAATTAATATAGGGGGCAATTCATCTATTCCATGACTATATTTGCCTTTGAGATTCTTTATTAAGTTTTTTATTTCTTGTGGTGTGGGTGGATGTAAAAACATCGTGTTATTAGTCGATCGGAGCACAGGCCGGCCGCGCGGCTCTGTGTCCCCACCACGGCTTGTTTGTCCTACTGATGCAAAAAAATCATTGAATGAATCAGATACCTGTTTTGGGTCGGACGTAAGTTTATCATGGATTGACAATGTTAAGTTTTGTTGTATACTATGAGGTTTTTTATTAGTGCGTTCTTTAATAATTTTCCACATCGATTTTGTTTTATTATTTGAGATTTTGATTTCGCGAATGTATTGTAATTGTTTTGATTTATTAACTATCTGTTTTAATGTTTTTTCATACAGCTTATAATGTTTTTTTAGTACAGGATCGTTTGAGTTAGAAGTTAGGATTCTTAACAACCGTTTATTTCTGCACGATATTCTTATGCCACTTGTCAACCATTTTTTTCTTTTGTTACGATTTAGTTTTATTGTTTTAATTGGTATACAGACATTCAATATTTTGAGTAAGATATTTTCAAACGAGTTATAATTTTCATTCATGGTTTTCCCCGAGGTCATTACTAGATTCCAATTAATTTTATGCAATTCATGTTTAAATTTTGCTATGTTCTTATCATTAAAAATTCTTTTTTTAGTTCTCCACGCTTTACATTTTGTTGTGATGACGTCTAGTTTTTTTATCTTTGCTATTGTTCCTTTATGATCAGAAAAACCAAAATCGTGTACATGAGCAAATAATATTTTAGGGTCGAAGTTTATATAAACCAGATCTAGGCAGGTTGAAGTGGTTTTTGTCACTCTTGTTGGTTCTTTAATACATTGAGTGAAGTTATATTCTAACATTAAGTTTAGTAGTGTTTTTGATTGCAAGCTATTTTCCAAGACGTTAATATTGAAGTCGCCTCCGAATATAATTTTATTTTTAATATTATTTTTTAATAGAATTTCTAGAATCAATTTTAACTGTTTATAGAATACAACAGGCTCTCTGTTATTCCAATACAAAGTTATTAGTATAGTTTTAAGTTAAGGCAATTCAATGGCACATACTTCTACAATATATTCCAATGACATATCCATAATATCTTTTCGTTCAATAAATTCTAAGTCTTCTTGTAATAGTATGCATACACCGCCGCCTTCGTAGTTCTGTCGACAGTATGACGCAGCGAGGATATATCCACTGATGTTAATTATTTCTTTTCTTCCCTCTGATAGCCATGTTTCCGATAAGCAAAGTGCTTGGTATTTTCCTTTGTTTTCGGTGAGAAATGCTTCTAAGATGTGTATTTTGTTGTTAATACTTTGCATGTTTTGAAACAATACTGTGATGTCAATTTCGGCCTAATAAAGTCCACTGTTGGACACAGGCCTCCCTCAAAGATCACCACGACTACCGATATCAGTGTTGTGCGCTCGTTGGCGGGTTTTGCCATAATCGCCACGCTTGGGCGAGCGGGCGTTTAGGCGGATTGGCGATCGCAGTTGAGTTGTTAATGTATTCGATGGACGCAGTTGCTCACCCTCCAGCTAATCCCTTAGTCGCCTTTTACGACACCCACGGGATGAGATGGGTTGGTGCTATTCGTAGCCAGCACCACAAGGCATATTATTGATTTATTTCATAATTGACACTAATATTATTGCTATTTTTATACATTTCTCTTTTGACATTATCATGAATCTGTAATTATTCTCTATTACACGGGTTTATATCCCCTGTAAGGGGGAACCCGGTCTTTTGATAGGCTTACGCGGGGTCATGGGTCCAACACGCAGAGGCCCTTTAGAGAATTTTAATCTAAAATGTAATGGAACACTAACCGGGGACTCTCCATGGCTGCACTATAAAATGCAGTCTCGGATTATCCCCGGAGGTATAAAACTATTTATTGTATGAAATGGAAACTACAAGTATAAGATTCTTTGATCCGAAATAAAGTTAATTAATAATAATAATAAGGTCTATTGCAATGGGTGCTAAATGGATTTAATACTAAGAAAAACGGAAAAAACGGCGTCTGCCTTTCAACCTTTAAAGTGAAATTCTGTGGCAGACGGTGACTCGCCACTCACAAGATGGGGCCCCTAAATGACCACCACTACAGGCGACAAGGAGCAACACCAGTGTGAGCGGCTAGGGGTGTGAGTTGCGACACCGGTTTCACTATCGCGTGTCTCGAAGATTCGGAGCGGCTTTCCCCGTTATTACGCCATTAGACACTTCCACCCCCGAGCATATAGCTCTGGCGGCCCCCCTCTGATCGGCCAACTAAGGCAAGCCAGAGTTGAAAATCCTACGGGGACTCATGGGGTACCACTCAACCAACCAATAAAGGCAAGCCGGAGACGAGGCCCTAACCGACTCTCTGGAGCATTCGGGTACGCAGTGTTGCCACTCACATTCAGCTCGCCACAAACTGCCCTGCGTTCTGTAAGCTACTTAATATACTTTTTTGAAGTGAAAACTTCTTTTAGCGTGATACGCATATTTTTAGATGAGATAAAATCTCTGGACTCGCGACACCGTTACGAGACGCTAGACGTTTAGTTTGGCGTTTCGTCATCGGGATCGCATTAACCCTAGTACCCGTAAAAGGTATCCAAAGCGTCCTCCGATGGAAGTTAGTCCAGTAAATCCGACCAATTCGCTTCGTCGATATTTTTATTAATCATGCCATAATTAGCCCTACGGAAATCATATCTGATCATAGGTTTTCTCCTCATTATACTTAATGCCGAGCTAACAAGTGCCATGATGACAAACAGAGGGTGTTAGTAGTCAATTGGTAACAATGGGTCCTTAGGAGGACATGTGGTGCATGGCGTGTTAGAAATAAACAAATCTGGAACATTACCACTACAGTTGTGTAACAGCCAGTCACAACATAAACATAGTCCGACCGTCATAGTACGGAAATTACTAGAATACTTGATCATATCGGCCATTTATACGTCCACTGCTGAACAAAGGCCTCCCCCATTTTCACAACTGTGTCATCATTCTGGGGGGTATTTGCCAATACTCACCACGCTTGGCAGGCGGGTTGGTGAGCGCAGTATGGCTACCGTGTCATAGAAGGGACGCTGCTGCCCATCCCTCTGGTTTAGATTCCCATAGTCGCCTTTTACGACATCCACGGGAGGAGATGGAGTGGTGCTATATTCTCAATCCGGACACCACACGGAATTACCCCTTACAGTTAGTTGCGCTATTATATTGATAAGCATCCAATGCCGACATTAGTTGCACCAGCTGGGCGCAAATAGGAGAAGATCCTGTACATATCATACTAGCATGTTGTCCAGGTTTAAAAGCAGAGATCGCTCTCCACGAGATGTCCGGTAGATTATAATCCCCAACTATGTATATATTCATGATATTGGACTCATTTAAAATATCAAGCAATTAATCAAAATGAGATATGTATATGTCGGCGCTGGCACATAGTGGTATGTACACAGCACTAATTACATGTATTTTATCTTTTCTTGGGATTCCAACCATCAGATGCTCAATACAAGGTATGGGAGTAAAATGTAGATTAGAAAAATCTAGTGGCAGTGAGCGAAGTCCACGCAATACTGCAATCAGGACCCCTCTACCATCCTGTTTACCCGTAGTGTTATGATCTCGGTTGCACCTGGCGAAAACATATCGCGGGTCTATAAACTCGTATCGAATATTAACCACGTCTTGGTCAATATGATGATATCGTATACATAATATATATTCACATGAATATACAGAATAACTTGCATATTCACATGAATCTTGTCTTTTATTTTCATATTCTTTAGTTTACAGAATAAGACGCTTACCAATGTTAGATTTGAGCAGCTAATATTGAATCTGTTGACTAATATATACTGCTATCCTATAACTAGAAGGCCGCTAAGCCCAAAGAGTAGTTTTCAAGAAACAGCCAAAAAAAGTAGGACGTAAAACACTATAATACTTAGATTAATGACTGTTAGACACATTATTTGCATCCATAATTGGTCTTATTTGTTCAGAAAAATATTTTCAATCATTGTTATGTCTTGTATTTATTTATTTGGCTAATGATTTTAGCTTTGGCTTTAATTACTTTACTTAAAGGTCGCTAAGCTTAACGACTTTATTAGTGTTTGTAACTCAGGAACTATCACTAATATAATTATGGTTCTTAGATAGGAAGACAGATAATTTAAAACTATATCACTTTGCATTAAAAAGTCAAATTAAAAATCAACCACCTGAAGGTTAACGGCTTTCTAGTTAAAGGACGGCAGTATATATAATATAATAAAGTCAAAGTCAAATTGTTTTTATTCATGTATACCATTTGCTGGCACTTACGAATAGTTAGAATTTAGATAGTTGCACGGTTCCAAGTCGTTGATCCTATGGAGAAGAACCGGCAAGAAACTCCATGGATATACTCTTTTGAAATAATATTTGAAAGTATTACAGTCTTCAATATAATCGTAAAAACTATGTGAGGATAATGCATGCAAATGTGTGGGATAAATACATACATATTTATGCACAATGATAATCAAATGCGTTACAATTAGATTACTATAACAGTTATAAGCTGACCAGTCCTGACAGAGGGCACCCGTTCACAGGCATAACGCATGCATCAGCATAGCTCAGCTCAACCATAATGCAGGGAACTTAGCCACCTAACACATAACTTAATTAGTATGGTATGCTAATGTGACATTACGAATATATTCAATATTAGGATTAGGTATCTAAAATAATATCTCTGCGATATAAAACACGATGTACTGCGTCGTCTCACTCTTGTACGGTACCTTACATTGTCTCAGTTACGCCGTGAGACAGCAAAGCAAGTCTTAGGTGTTTTAATGAGTGAGACAGTGTAGGCAGCGGTGAGGACGCATTCAAAACGTACTGTGCTAAGTTGAATGAATCCAACTATAGTTGTTTCGTATCTACTACGATACTAGATTAGTTTCAGAAAATTGGAATAGGTGCCACCTCGTATCGTAAAATACTTAATCATCGGATTTGTTCTGATAAATGTAACTCATCTCTAGATCAGTACTCCTAGTACGAGTTTCTTTTCACAATCGAAACGTAATAGTAATTTAAGTGTTTACCGCGTTCAGCACTCCGATTGGTTAAAAGAGTTTGGAGTGAGCCAATCGCAATGATGAACGCGGCAAACGTCTATTACGTTTCGTTAGTGAAAATGAACTCGTACTGGGACCTAAAAGACGAAGAAAAGTCCTAAAAAAAAACACATATGCAAAATATAAAATCATAATTGCTTGCTACATCATTCATGTGGTCATGTGCTCGTCCTAGTATTGGCATTTATTTTAGTTATAATTATAAAAACCGTAATTTTGTTGAGTTGTTACTTAGCTTCACTAATAAAAAAAAGAATAGAAAGTAAAATGGCTGCTTGACCATTGATAGCGGCTTGCTGTCAAAATAGTGTAATTATTTTCGGACAACGCGTACGCAATTACTTGTGTGGAAACAATATTCATGCATGATTTTAATTTGCAGACCGAATGAATTTCTTAAATTTCACCTTAGTTGACTTGAATAATACCTGGCGGAGGTCATTTACACCTTTGCAACTGGCTTCGTGTCGTGGTCCATAATTCCATTTGATACTGTTTACTTGTGAATATGAGTGAAGAAGGCGGCGAAGATTCGCCTCCACGGCCCAAGCGTAAGATCAAGAAATTGATCATGTTATCATCGGATTCCAACTCGGACAGCGACGAAAGCGTCACAGCGACTGGGACACGCAGAAAGAGATTGAGGGTGACTGACCAATCCACAACACATTGTAGTTGCACTAGGGTCGGCCAATAATACCAATCAAATTGTATTTCAGGTGCTGAGCGATGAGGGCAGTGACAGCAGTGGTAGCTCTGTGGTGGGCGCGGGGGCTCGCCGTAAGCGCGCCCTGCCAAAACTGCGCGACTCGGAGGGTGACAGCGACACGTCGGGCTGGGCCACTGACCACTCAGACGTGCCTACGCCTGCCCTCTCAGCAACAAAACCCACTTCTGGCTTTGCATCAGACAGTTCTGAAGGCAACTCGGACAAGTGCTCCATTTGCCTTTTGCGTTTCACTGATCAAGAAGTGGGAACACCACAGAGCTGTGAACATATCTTCTGTTTGGATTGTATCACAGAATGGTCAAACAATGTCAACACTTGTCCAGTAGACAGAATGACATTTGATTTTATAGTAGTGAGAGCCTGTGCTGGTGGACGTGTGTTACGTACTGAGCCTGTCAAGGTGGTGGAGCGCAGGCCCTCTGTAGAAATGCTTGTTATTGAAGATCCAACTGTTTGTGAGGTAATTATAATATTATTAAGTAAATATGAATAATTTATCTATTTATTTATGCACAATGGCAAGTGGATTCAGAAACGAGTCTAATAGTAAACTTACGCTTCCATCTGTCAAAATGCACTACTTACGCTCATAATTCTTAGACAACTCTGCCAACTTTTAGTATATAAATTGAATAAGCTCCGAAAGATGGAATATATATTTGAATTTGTTGCATTAGGAATAAAACTTAAATAGTCGGAAGGAATCTGATGACTACAAATTTTTAGAAACACCCAGTATAATCCTTTGAAAAATCAGGAGCACAAGGATTGTTAATATTGAGAAGTGAGACAAATAAATGTGAATAATCTTCTCTTGCTGATAGGTAGCCAATTATGCTGAAAATGGTAAAAAGATGGTCAGATTCACGATGTTCACAAGGGACTGAACCAGAAGGGTCTTAATGTTAGATATATTGCAATATGGGCCTGAAATAGTTAACCTTAGACTTGATTTTTCTATTCCCACCCCAAATGCTTTAAATTGGACAATGAATAACTGAACTGTTGAAATATTTCTATATTCTATATACATTACAAGTACTCCATTTTATTTATTAAATATAGACAAAAAATTGATAGGAGTTTATTCATATGTGCCCACTGCAAACAGCTTGTAATTTTTTTTCTGTGTTTATTTTCATCACCAATGGTTTTCTGAAAGAAATTCATATTTGTGTTAAGACCACCAAAGTAATAACATTATGGAAGTGCATTGTTATTATAATAATACTAGCTGGGACCCGCGGTTTCACCCGCGTTTTATTTAAAAGAAACTTAGAGTACTTCGACATAGACACTTGACATAGAATATATATATTGGATTTCAAGGGTTTTTTATTTTTTGCGCGGAACCCTAATGATTTTTCTAAAATAAAAGTAGCCTAAGTTATTCCTTATAACATCAGCTATCTGCCAGTGAAAGTCCCGTCAAAATCGGTCCAGCCGTTTCGGAGATTGCCCGGAACAAACAGACAGACAGACAGACAGACAAAAAATGTAAAAATGTTTTTTTGTTATAGGTACCGTATTTACTTTCATATGCATTTAGTAAAAAGCTGTTATTTTGACATTACAAACAGACACTTCAATTTTATTTATTTGTATAGATTAATAATAATAATAACTCCGTGCCACATACATGGCTCATGAGGGTGCTGAAGTTGTACAAAATAAATACAACCCTGTGCACCATCTTGATGTCATGTATGGGGCAATGGAAGACAGTTCTTCGCTATCCGGGATGTCGCCAGATTCTGGGAGATGGTGAGGCAATTTTCATAAAGCGTGGTATATTTCAGGGTGACAACCTCAGTCCATTGTGGTTTTGTTTAGCTTTGAACCCTCTTAGTAATCTACTAGAGGGGTCAGGGCTAGGCTATCGATTGCGGAGAGACGGTCAGGTTATTTCCCACTTGCTTTAGATGGATGACTTAACATTATTTTCTCGCACCAAGTTGCAACTGATGGAGTTACTGAAAGTGACTGAAACATTTAGTAACTCTATCAGGATGGAATTTGGTGTGGAAAAATGTGCAGTCATGCATGTGAACCAAGGGGAAATTATAGAATCCGAGGGAATTGAACTCTCGGATTCTGTGAGCCTTCGATCTCTCTCCTCAATCGAGACCTATAAATACTTGGGTATGTCGGAGGCGTTGGGCATCAATGAGGCTGACATGAGGCAGACGTTGAAGGAGCGCTTCTTCGGCCGCCTGAAAAAAGTATTAAATAGTCTTTTATCAGGCGGTAACAAGGTGCGCGCCTTTAATGGCTGGATCATGCCAGTTCTCATGTACTCCTTCGGCATACTCAAATGGACTCAAACAGAACTGGATGCCCTGGATAGGAGAGCCCGCACATTGCTGACTGCAAATCGGATGCACCACCCACGATCTTCGGTAATGAGACTGTACATCCCGCGGAGATGTGGGGGTCGCGGCTTTTTAAATACAAAGACCCTCCATAACCGCGAGGTGTGCAGTCTTAGGGAGTATTTTTTCCATACTCACGTGGGGATGCATCGAGATGTAGTGGCAGTGGACAGCGGGCTCACCCCGCTTGGTCTGGCAAAAGAGAACTGGCGCAAACCTGTAGTCATCAGTACCAATGACCGCAAGGAAATATGGCAGAGCAAGGAGCTGCATGGACGTTTTTATCGGGCCCTCCATGGTCCCGATGTAGATTTTCCAGCATCAGTATCCTGGTTACGTTTTGGCGACCTCTTTGGGGAAACCGAAGGTTTTGTCTGTGCGATTATGGACGAAGTTATCTTGACGAACAATTACCGGAAATATATTGTTAAGGATGGTACGGTTGACATTTGTCGGGCATGCCACCGTCCGGGTGAATCCATCAGACATATTATTTCTGGTTGTTCTCGTCTTGCTAACGGCGAGTACTTGCACAGGCACAACCAAGTAGCCAGGGTTATACACCAGCAACTTGCGCTGAAATATAAACTTGTGGCCTTTGAGGTACCATACTACAAGTATATGCCCGACCCAGTTCTCGAAAATAGTCATATCACATTGTACTGGGACCGGTCTATCATCACTGATAGGACTATTGTTGCTAATAAGCCTGATATAGTGATGATAGACCGAGTAGAGCGCCGCGCAATGATTATTGATGTTACCATCCCGCATGATGAGAATCTCGTGAAAGCCGAGAAAGAGAAACAAATAAAGTATCTTGACTTGGCACACGAGATTGTCGACATGTGGGATGTTGACTCAGCAATCATTGTGCCGATAGTCGTTACGGTCAACGGCTTGATCGCCAAGAGCCTCGACCAACATCTTAAGAGGCTCTTGTTAGGCGGCTGGATCAAGGGCCTGATACAGAAAGTGGTTCTCCTTGACACGGCACGTATTGTCAGGAGGTTCCTCTCTCTGGAGCCCTAACCACTGGCAGCTTGGACCCTGTTCCCGATGCCGGTTGGTCACTATTTTTATATTTTTAAATATATGTTTTTATTTTTGTTGTATATATATATTTAAAAATGTAATAATATGTATACTAAGAAAATAAAGGATAATAACTCTTTATTGCGGACACTAGATCCATATAAACATATCACAGAAAATAAAATAAAGAAATGCCCACTAACAAATCAACACAACAATCATTCATGCAGCAGTACGCAGCCAGTGCTTATACATATCCGTTGAAACAATTCTTTCTGATAGACTTCTTATAATAGAGTTTTCACACCTGTGAACTCTGGACAGAAATCTAGCTATGCGGTTCCTCTGTATGCCTTCGAAGGAGTTAATTCGAGCCTCCAAGAACATGCCGGAGGCACTACAGTAACGCGTCAGACCCATCAGTTGCCTAAAGATATTATTATAGGCCACTCAATCGCTTTTTAGTGTAGTTCGTCCAGAGTGGACACATGTAATTTACATGCTACTAAAACCTATAACCACACACTATAACCCTTACCTTTATTGCTAATGATGCTCATGGCATGAAGTTTTGAAGGCTGGAAGGTTTTAATGAAGTGATCAATTAGAAGTACTTAAATTCCCTTCCACTTAACATAGATAAAACAAAATATGACTTTTCTATCCACAACTTACCATATCCGCCATATGCGGACTACCATATTGTGGCTAATACTTACTAAATCCTAAATGTAGCATACAAATAAATATTTCTTTCTTTCTATAACCTAACTGAAAGATGTTTTTGTCTGAGGTTTTTAGAACAAAATTAAATATCTGGGAATATTTATTTTGATGATCAAAAAACCTATCACAAAGATTTAGTAAGCATAAAATAAATAAATTGGGAAGAGGTTACACTTAATAACAAATAATAGGTTACAGATTTGTCATTTTTGGGCATGAAGGGTGGAGTAACGATCTTCGCAAGGTGACTGGCACGAACTGGATGGGAAAAGTCGAGTATCGTTCTCAGTGGCGTGTCATTGGAGAGGCCTATGTGCGGCAGTGAACTGCTATGGGCTGTTGATGATGATGAGAGAACACTTTAATTTTATACTGAAATCAGTTATATAAACTGAAAAAAAGCAGAAAAATCATGAAAAGTCTGATGCAAAATTGTTAACACTGCAAAATGCCGATGCATTTTTTTTGTGTTTGCGATGCCTGGCCCACCCGATTTCATAAATAAAAGTTTTTCTCTTTAGTAGGTTTAATATTTTTATATGGAGTAGATTTATTGGAAGTCTGTTTTTTTTTGTTTAAAATGGTTAATTTTTTATTTTAGTGTAAATAAATGTAAGAGCTTTTTACAAGTGACGTATCATTTTAAATTGTAACCAACCAGCGATACCATTTCTTTATTGATCTCCAGTAGAAATTCATCACGAATTTTCTCCGTCCCGGGGCTGGCGAAGGGGACTCTTAAATTGGGGCGGTCATCTTTGGCACGTAACCCCTTACGTCAAGCTCAAGGTCATCGTATCACACCTCAGAGACGGTGACTTCAAAACGGTCACCCTCGCCCCCGGGGGGCTTGTAAAGGGTCGTCCTTAGCCTTACTGTGCGCTATATTATGTTGCGCACACGGTAGCCCGTGGCCACATGCGCGCCACGGTCCTCTCGTAAATAGCTTGGTGTGGGCACGCAGATTTCCCAATCTGCGCACCCGCGAACCCAGAGACCCCCCGCCTTATAGCGACAGCAGGGTGTTTCAGGCGTATAGGAATTAGGCGCCAGGGCGGTTGTTACCCCGGCGCCGTCTCCTTCTTCGAGCGGGATCAGCCCTCCCGATGCCGCTCAACCTACCTACTTATACTGTACTAAAGCTATACTCACTTATCTAAGTTAGTCGGCAGTCACAATTCACGGATGACAGAGCTGATGTCATAAGAAACACTACCAAACTAAATTATATAATATTTATATGAAACCAATTCAAGAGTATTTAACACTTAATTAAATAAGAATGACTCAAATCGGTTCTCTAATCCCGGAGAAATTGTTGAACTATTTAACTGCCGAAATAAAAATCAATCTAATCCAAAATCTGGATTTGGGATTAAAGATTTGACTGTTTTTTGTGTGAAATGTGGTATTAACACAAAAACGGATGAAGTTTCAAAACCTTAAATCTAAAGATTTTGGATTAGATTGATTATTAATTTCGGCCGTAAACCTGATGGCTCTCCTGATGGATCTAGATAAGTACAGTCAAATTAAACCTGTTTATTGAAGCTCGTTAAAAATCTACATAATCTAATGTAATGACATTTATATGGAAATACATAAAAAAATACTCTTCGTATTGTTTATTCTTTTGATCATTTCTTTAAACAATGTGATGATATGCTGTCTAGGAACTAGAACAATTTAAGACTGACTTAATTTGTTTCTTGGGTATGCATATATTATAAAATTAATAAACTTTAAAAAGGGCAATTGCCTACCTCCTATGAAACATGTAAACAATCTATAACAAATTGGCTGAAAGGATTATCCTATGATAAAACAGATGAGTTGTTGATGGTTTAAACTTAATAATGTTTATTTATGAATAATGACCGGACTACTACCGGATAATTAATTTCGTGTGGTGCCCGAATTATGAATATAGCACCACTCCGCCTCTTCTCACGTGGATGTCGTAAAAGGCGACTAAAGACCTCTAAACCAGAGGGACGCTGCTGACAATTGGGTGGTCATTTTGAGGGGTACTACCCCTAGCTCAGCAAACTGCCTTCTATGGGTGGTACCCCTCAGAATGAGGACCCAATTGTGGAATTATATGGAGAGGCCCTAGTTCAGCAGTGGACCTTCTTCGGCTGATATGATGGTGATAATGAATTGAATAAGCATTACTATAAGATATGTATTGTAGGTGTGTGGGAGAACAGACAATGAAGAGACCATGCTTCTTTGTGATGGATGTGACCTTGGATATCATATGCAGTGTCTTACCCCTGCACTCTCTGAGGTAATCATGTAATATAATATTTGTGTGCTATTTCCTTCTTATTCATAAAAAGATCAAATGTTCTTCAAATCTCATTGAAGTTAATTATGTTGTATATATTTTAACTAAAAAAATTGTGGAAGAACGTTTTATCTATTTTGGTATTGTCAGTGATGATTGTAATTATATAAACTATTAGCAAATAATTAAATTGTAGAAAAATTAGTGATTCATATCTTGCTGGTGACTCACACTCGCACGAATATGCGAACCAGAAGTGTAGGACGAAATTCGCAAATGAATATTAAAGTTTTGATTGCATTCGTTTTTTTGATGCAAACCAGAGCACGTGGACGTCGAACCTTCTACACATTCTTGCGTCAGTTGGGCGGTTGTTGATGGCAGGCGGTCCGCTCTATGTATCAATAATAACGAACTTAAGTAAGCTAGATTATCCGCACAAACTGATTGTGGTTCGCACAATCGCAAGTAAACTTAGTGTGAACAACTATAGGAGGAAGCGCAAATGGGTTCGCAAATGAGTCCGCAAACAGTGCATACCTACTCGCTGACGCAAAATCGAAACTATTTTTGTAATTAACTTTTAAATGTTTCTGTATACTTGCTCATTTGAGTATTCTCATCTTCCAGGTTCCCATAGATCAGTGGCTCTGTCCTAATTGTGATATTCTACTATCTGATGTGGACTACTTATTCTCTGGCATCACAGATATGGATATGGATGCACCACTTTCATCTAGAAGTGCATCAATAAGGGAAGGCAGGAATGTAAGGTTATCGAGATCTCACAGTGTTGCCGACGAACCGTCCACGTCCTCCGGCCGTAGAGGTAACCGTTTGATTTCTGAGAATATACCGACGACTTCGAGAGGGTCTCGCACAGCACAAGGCACGAGCTCGAGTGCGACGACGCCGAGGCGCAAAATAACGGCGCGTACAAATCGTAGGAAACCTAAAAGAAGACGAACGAAGACCGTCATCATTGAATACGAAGTGCAAGAAAATGGGAAATTTCCAGTCACAAAACAAGTTAAAAAGAGACTTAAGAAGAAAAAGGTCAGTATTTCTATTTCGGTGGGAGTGTTGTTATAGAAAGGGAACTTAATATTGACGAATGAATTTCCTGTCAGGCGAAACGGTCCAAGCCCCGCACGGCAGCACGGCGCTCGCTCGTGCGCGCCAGCGTGCGCGCGCGCCTGGCCGCGCAGCACGCGCAGCGCCCGCACGCGCAGCACGCGCTCGCGCCGCGCCAGCTCGCGCGCCCGGCCTCGGCCGTGCTGCCGGCTTTCAGCCTGTTTGGAAACCCCAATCAAATTGATTACTTCTCCGAGGAAGACGAGCACGGCGTCTCCGAGAGCGCCAGCACGGCCGTGGCTGTCAGAGCCACGTCCAATATTTTCAGTGCATATAGACAGGTTATTGAAATAAATGTAATACACTGCTGGCCGAAAGTTGGAGATCACTTGTAAAGTAATGTTATATCATAATAGGTCGAGGAGCCAAAAGACGTCCTTAAATTTCCAGAACTGTGTCATTTTGAGGGTTATATGCCAGTATTCAATTCTTGGCAGCAGGTAATTACTGACATACCTATTACCCCAAATACTTATGTTATCTTCAAAACAACGGAACATACTGAAAGTATTTATGATAAAAACAAATTTGCAAACCTGCATATTTTTTTTATTATCAAGGATTGTCTAGAAAGTAACTATTCTATATATTTCTCAAACAACTTGCAATAAACGATTATATAGTTATATACGAGTTGAGTGAGGTTCACTGTTATATATTTATAACTTGCTTGCATTTTATGTAAACATACATTTAATCAATCAATCATTAATTTATTCACAAAATATTGAGTAGTTCTAATGTTATGGTCTTATAAACTAAAATCAGTTCATCATTTTTGCTCAATATGAAGCATGTGAATTTGATAGGAAGTATTTTTAAATGTTTCTTGGTGCATAATTTAATACAAGCCTTTCGCAGTTTCTCGCATTACGGGGATATATCTCAATAGCTCTGTTAATAATTTCAGGGTGAGCTCGTTAACAAACATACTGATTCCAAAAATGTAAAAACACTGAAGGGGTAAAATTTGAAGTTTTTAAAGTGTTCTTTGCACAACTCTTAAGGAGGAATGCCCACTACAGCTCGTATACCTCGTTTCTGAAATAGGAACGCCCTAACAGAATCTGTGGAGTTTCCCCATAGTATTAGGCCCTATCATAATATGGAACTTACATAGCCGTAATGTGCTAGTAAAACAGTCTCCCGGGATGATAATTTTCTAAGCCTATTTAGGACATTAACAAAACTGTTGACTTATTTGCAGACAGAATCAACATGTGCCTTCCAGTCGCAAAATTTGTCGTATCAACCCTAAAAATGTACATTATTAACTTCATTTATTATAGTTTGAAGTAACTATCCATGACATCAAAATGGAATTAAGTTGATCTTATAAAGAATTGCGTGTAAGTTATTATTTTGGAGTCATTTCAAAACGAATTCAATGGTTCTGTTTATTTCACTATCATAACACTTTTAATCTTCACGTGTTATAATTATAGAAAACATATCCACTAATAGATTTATGAGGTTGTAGCATCAAGTAGATCATTGATGTACAATAGGAATAGTAATGGTCCAAGCACACAGCCCTGCGGAACGTGTCGATCTGTAACTATTTACTACTAACTGCCGACATCAATAATCGATCTAATCCAAAGACAATAGTATGAAAATTTAGAACTTATTCTGTAAGTTCAAATAAGACAAATGCAAAGATTTTGGATTACATTTAGATACTTTAGATACTTATTACATGTTTTGCCTTACTAAAACAGATATTCCATATTGATTAGTAAATTTTTTATGAAGATTTCACGGACAATCTTAGTCTGAACTTGTGTTTTGTACAGTCAAATGGATAAATACGAAATAAGGTGCGACAAGCGATCTACCATCACTGTTCTATATATTGAAGGCAAATCCGAACGTGTGATTACTGCTTAACTTACATTGTCGAAGATTTGTGTCTATTGCACAATTTCTAAATAGTATAAAACAAAGTTGCTATTTGTCTTTTTCTCCGCTTACTTCTTCGTGTTCTTAGTTTGAAAACATGCTGTGGCCATCTCATACCTGATCTCAACCAAATTGAACTTACAAGTTTGATATAAATTTATTTAGGTAGTGATGGATACCCCTCTTCACATAAAGATATACTGGCACAGGCTTTATTCGAAAGCTGGCTCACAATATGTTTCCAACATACAATCGATAAACCGATTGTCGAAAGTCATAGTAGCAAAGGAGGATTATTTGACGGAAATCCAGTTCAAACTTATTTTTTTATTGAGGTCACTTAAAAACCACTTAATAAATATTGATGTATATTTTAATGTATTTAATTTTCTTGTGAATTTTGTGAAAGGCCTTTGCTTCATAAACCTTAAAGTTTTAGGTTTATATCTAAGCCGTGTGGTGTCGCCTCAGAATACCACCACCCATCTCCTCCCATGGGTGTCGTAAGAGTCGACTAAGGAATTAGCCGGAGGATGGGCAGCAGTGTCCTTTGAGTACATTAACAACTCAACTGCGATCGCCAACCCGCTTGCCAAGCGTGGCGATTATGGCAAAACCCCCCAATGAGTCCACAACATGGTGTGCATTTCGGTTGTTGTGGTGATCCTTGGGGGAGGCCTGTGTCCAGTAGTGGACTCCACTCGGCCGAAAATGATGAAAAAAAAAAATTGATACAAACCCTTCATTTCCCTGCTTTTATTAGGGTGGTCTCGATCTTTTGGCTAGCAGTATATATGAAGTATGACAATAATGATTTATGTGGTTATTACTTACGTAGTGAATTGTTTTCAGGCCAGAAGAAAGATGATATCTGTTCCGTCACCTCCGCACGCGTCCTCGGCTCCAGACGTTCTCTCCTCTATCCTAGAAAGTCAAACTTTACTCCATTCGAAAAAATCTGTCGTATCTATTTCTGTAGATGGTAGTGTCAATATAAAATTAGAAACTCGCGCAAAGTCGAAGATACCTAAGAAACAATCTGAAGAGCCAAATAAACAAGAAAAGGTAGATCTTACTAAGGGGGAGGACGCCGCGAAAAAAGTACCGTCGTATCCTGGGCAGTCCCGAGGCGGGAGAGGCTGGGGGGGCGGCTACAGCGGGAACTACCATCGGGAACAGGGCACTAACAATTTGAACAACAGGGGAGGTAGTTACGAGAACAACTATAACAGCAACAGTGGTTATCAAAATCGCCAAGGAAACGCCTTCCATCAGAACAATGCGCGAAGCGATGATGGCGACACGTACAACAATTACTCCAGACGACCGCACCAGTTCGCCCCAGGAGATGACTTCAATTTCGATCGAAATAGGAGGCAAGCTCACGAGCAGAATCGAGCCCCGAACAACCAGCCTCCCAACCAACGACTCAACGAGCAGGGCCGGTACAGCCTGGCACCCTCCTGGCAACCTTACGTGCCGCCGCCGGTTGGGCCTAGGAACGATCCTCCTCCTATCCACCACAGGCACTCTTTCGGAGGATTCGAGAACCCTCTCGACATGAGAATGGGGCAAATAACGCGACAAAATTCGACGAACAGCAATCCCGACACACTCGGTGTAATACAAGGGCAGCATACGGGGAAACTTCAGTCACAGCCATACCAGCCGCTGCCGGAGCCGCCTATGTTTACATTTGGAAAAACACCAGAGGTTGAAAAATCTGAGGACGAGAAGAGTGACTCTAGTTTAGTTATAGACACTGAAAAGTACGACCCCACCGAGCCGACGAACGACGATGATAGTGGTGATGAAGATACGAGTAACGAACCTCCGGAGCTGCCGGCTGCATCCACCCCTCCGCCTGACCCCGCTCCCGCTCTGGCTCCCCCTCTTCCCGCTCTCGCTCCCCCTCCTCCCACTTTCGCTCCTCCTCCTCCCACTTTCGCTCCTCCTCCCGCTCTCGCTTCCTCTCCTCCCGCACATAGTGCTGTGCAGAACATCCTAGCCGGTATCGACACCAGCGGTATGAATGTACCGCCTAACATTCTGGATAGCGCCGTGCGACAAGTTCTGCAAGAGCACAGGGACTTAATCGTGCCTCCGCCTTCCCAGGTCCACGCCAGCGGCAGTGACGACGATTCTGAGGGTGACTGTCCCAACTTCTCCATATACTCTGCTACGAGCGTGCACATCGCGAATAGTACGGCCGACCAGCCGGCGGACATACCGCGCGTAATCCCATTGGACAACCTTGAAGACCTTGTACAGGAAGACGATGACATGCCCGAAGAACCTCAACACCGACCGGACCCTTTGCCGTCAAAATACTCTGTCGATCATTCATTTAAAAAGAAATCTGAGGAAGAGTTGAAGGAGAAAGTATCTAAGAGATGTCCCATCACTACAAATCCACGTAATCCGATAAAAATAAAACTCAACACACCGTCGTTGATTAAAAGACATGTCAGTTTGTATGACGAAGAAGAAGAAGAAGAAGAGCAAGACGAGGAAAATGAGGTGGTGAATGAAGACAGTGAGATTACAGCGGAGACAGAACCCACAGAAGATACGTCAGAGGGTAAGTTGATGGGAAACATTTGCGACTCCTGGGTTCCGAGTGTGTCAGAGGAAAAGGAGGAAGAGATCTCTTCTGAAATGAAACACGCTGAGCCTGACGAAATGGAAGAAGATGAAGACATTGAGGGCGCAACTGACATAGTAAAAGTTGGTACCACTCCTGATATAGAGGAGGAACCGTCTACACCCACAGATAAAGAAACGTCCGGGACAGAAGAAAAACTAGATAATGACGACGAAACCATGGAGAGTGGTGGCCGCGCTGTGACGCCACCGTGCGATGACAAATCCGGAAACGAGAGCAATTCCGATGACGAGAATGACGAATTCTCTGGAACGGAGGAAAACGAGCTTCCTTTGGGTGATCAATCACCTAGGAGAGACTCCGTGGAAAGGAGTGATGACATATTAGAGAAAATGACTGAGTCTATCAGCGAAACTGAAGATGAGAGGAGTTACACCCCTTGCTTAGACGAGAACAAGTCCAAGGATACCTCAATGGAAACTGAGAAAGAAAAAGGTATAGAGGGTCTCGACACAGAGATGATATCTGAAGACGAGGGCAACGAGATGTTCTCCGATAACGAGCGCGCTTTGTCTGAGCCGTCGCATGCGTCACCAGTTAAGCTGCCGTTGAATGACGGCGAGGAGGGAGAGATCGTCGACAGTAAGAAGGAATCCCGGATAGAAGAGGGCAAAAAGAAAAGGAAAAAGGATTCCAAAAAAGAGGGCAAAGAGAAGACTAAGGTTAAGAGCAAAAAGGGTGAGGTCGCCTTCAAGAAACTCAGTAAGAGCGGTAAGGAGAGAAACTACAGGGACAAGGATAAGAAGCGGGAGCGACGCGACTCTAGCGACGGCGAGCGCGAGCGTTCGAAGCAGCGGCGCAAGGAGCGTCGGAAGGACCTGGAGCGGTACGACGTGCGCACGGTGGTGTCGGAGAAGCGCCGCCGGCCCAAGGACGCCTTCGGGCGCGACGTGTCGCCGCGCGCGCGCTCGCGCTCGCCCAGCCTGTCGCGCTCGCCGCCGCGCCTCACGCCCGCGCGCCGCTCCGCCTCGCCGCGCGTCTCGCGCCGCTCTGCCTCGCCTCGCGTGTCGCGCCGCTCCGCCTCGCCGCGCGCCTCGCGCCGCTCCGCCTCGCCGCGCGTCTCGCGCCGCTCCGCCTCGCCGCGCGTCTCGCGGCGCTCCGCCTCGCCGCGCTCCGCCTCGCCGCGTGCCTCGCTGCGCGCCTCGCCGCGCGGCGCCACGCCCGCGCGCGCGCCCCGCCGCCGCCGCCGCTCCGCCGAGCGCGCCAAACGCCCGCAGCCGCGCCGCCGCCGCTCCGCAGAGCGCTTGCGGAAACGACGCCGCTCCGACTCCGGCTCCAAAAGTCCGCGCCCTAAACCGACAAAGCGGAAGAAGCGCGCCCGCTCGGAACGTTCGGCTTCGCGTCGGCGCTCGCCGCGCAGACGCAGCCTGCGCCGGCGCCGGGCCCGCCGCCGCAGCGCCAGCCGCACGCCCGCCGCGTCGCCGGCGCCCGAGGCGCGCGCGGGCTCGCCCGCCTCGGTGGACTCGCGCCTGCTGTCGCCGCGCACGCCGCCGCCCGAGCCGTCGCCGCCGCCCGAGCCGCGGCGCGAGCGGCGGCGCCGCGACCCCGAGCGCCCGCGCCACCGCCGCGTGCGGGACGCCGCCGGGCCCTCCAAGGAGGTGTTCACGTCCGGCGACAACATCCTCGTCAGCGTGAGCTTCAAGGAGCAGGAGCGCGCCGAGGGCGACCGGCGCCGGGAGCGGCGGCGCGAGCGGCGGCGCCGGCGCAGGCGTGCCGCCGCGCCCGAGCCCGACGCGGCGCCGCGCCCGGTGGCCATCATCGACCTGGAGCGCTCGCCGTTCCGCGAGCTGACGCCCTCGCCGCGCAACGTGATCGTGTTGAGCGACAGCGAGCCCGGCGAGAAGGAGCCGGAGCGCGCGGCCGGGCCGGCGGCGGCGGACGCCGTGGGCCCCAAGACGCCGCCGTCGCCGGGCGCGCCGCGGGCCGCGCCGGCGCCGGCGGCCGGGCCGGACGAGGCGCGCGGGCCCAACACGCCGCCGGAGCCGCCGGACTCGCCGGACGCGTACGACCCGTACGAGCCCACGCGCTCGGCGTCGGCGTCGCCGGGCTCGGCCCGCGCCGGCAGCCCACCGCGCGCCCTCATGACGCTGGAGGCGGCGCAGAAGACCAACATGTCTGCGGACGACGTCATCGACAGACGCCCTCTGTCACCCATCGAGAAGGTAACATAATGACGAGGATAGATATAGCGCGTAAATAAGATTGGTAAATACCGCGTAGGTATCGATTTTTAAAAAAAAATTGAAGTCAAAGACAATATATAGTTTCAACAGTGCACTGGCTGTGAAATCTCAATTTGTCTGCTTCCATCACTTACGCGATATTTACTAATGTTAGTTACGCAGCATTGTACTATGCCTGACAATAGAGTTACTCCCTTGCTAAATTAAATGGATACCTGTATTGTAACACTACAATGGGATCATCACACTATTAACAATGAAGCAGATCAAAAGTGTATATGATGTACAACACAGGGCCCAGAACTGAACCCTGCGGCAGACCACTGTGTATCCTGGTGGTACATACATAACATTTGATGACGTCAATAATAGGCATACACAACATCAAACAATTCCGTTCCATGAAAACTGCTATAAGAAATTCTTAATAAAAGAAATATAACCCTATTCTATGTTAATTTAATACATACAAATCTATTATCCCAAGCATGGAAAGTATCACGAAAACTTTATTAACTTTTCTTTACTGCTCCATTTCATTTTGATAGATATTATTTTACGTATCGAATATACTATAAAGTATTCAATATTAAGAATATAACCGAAACAGCGCGCTGACTTAACACAGCGCGTTATCTGTCCAACGACATTTAGCGCGATTCCAGAATATTCACCGCACTTAACGCGTCATTCGCGTACGCCCAGTTCGTTATAATTATAGCGTGTAAAATAGCGCGCTATTTTACTATAGCAAATAGTTTGTAGCGCGCTATTGCTATATAGCATTTTTAAACACCACTATTTGCATGTAGCTACACATAGCAGCCCGCGAACGCGTCTAGATAAATAAAAAAAAAACATTTATTGCTATAAAATTTATAACAACTGTTTTGCCTAGTGTTCAAACAACCGATAATACAACAATTGTTAACTCCCGATTAATAAATATATTTTTTAATAAATCTTATGTTACGATATTACAGTAACATCATCATCATCATATCGGCCATTTATACGTCCACTGCTGAACAAAGGCCTCCCCCATAGATTTTCACAACTGTGTCATCATTTTGGGGGGTATTTGCCAATACTCACCACGCTTGGCAGGCGGGTTGGTGAGCGCAGTATGGCTACCGCTTCACAGAAGGGACGCTGCTGCCCATCCCTCTGGTTCACAGTAACATATACCGAGTAAAGACGTTTAGTTTGGCGCGTCGCCGTCGGGATCGCATTAACCCTAGCACCCATCTAAAAAATGTCTAACGCGCCAAAAAAAGTTTTCACTTCTGTCGGCACTCCCGGAATGCAACCCGTATTTGTTTTTTTAAACCTTGCCCCACACTAGTATTTCTCCTGTGCCGTGGGTGCGTTTACAGACATGAATTCCACATACAATACACCCAGACCCGGAACAACTACCTGCAGATCATACAAATATTTGTTCCGTGCGTGAATCGAACCCATGACTCGGAGCGCAAGAGCCGACTGTATCAGCCACTGCACCAACCGTGCCGTCATTCTTCGACATCTGTACCAAGATCTTCTGCCCACTATATCTAACGTCACTAATTTTGTTTGCCTCCCAAATTTGCTGCCGGGCAATGGTCCCGATCTGGCAGGCGGCCAATATGGCTATCGGCAGCGGCGGTCCACTATCGATGAAATTCTTCGCGTCCGCTTGCTGTCGAAGCAGGCAGTGTCCCGGCGGGGTGAGGTGGCGTGGCGTTGGTTGTTAGCTTTGACATAAAATAGAATCGTTTATTCAGTCACTACATGACAACCTCTGAGAAGAAATGCCTAAAGAAACTCAGGGACATAGTCAACGCTTTCAACTCCATCCCGTGAGACGCGACTGGTCCGGTAGCCCTCGAGGGCATTAGTCCATCAGTACTATTTTTCCAATAGTATTTTGAGTGTATACAAGTACAAACTTTATGTTGAAATTATTTTTCTTACACGAATTACTAGGGATGCGCCGGCTGTTCGTTAGTCGTTAGTATTCAGTATTGTTATTATATGTACCCCCGAGCTAGAACGTGTACTGAATTGCAGGCACCTGGCATACCTAGAAGCGAATGACCTCCGCAGTGATCGGCAGTAAGGCTTCCGCCGAAACCGTTTTACTGGCGATCTTATTGCGTTTGCCACTAACATCAGGAGCGAGGTCATCGAGAATCTCAAAGGCCTTTGATAGGGTTTGGCACCATAGCAAGCTTCCTTCATAAGGTCCACCAGCTGGGTTATGCAATTGGATATCGAATTTCCTCAGGGGTCGGCCGATTCGTGTGGTCATTGATGGTTGGTTGTCCGATCAATCGGCTGTAAAGCCGGAGTCTCACAGTAGTAACGCTGTTTTTGCTGTATATAAATTATCAATATCTTTGGGTGCTCGGACGACAGCACAGATGTTAAGAGGTACATTTCCAATGCATGGACCAGTGCATCGCACATCCGGTCTTTTCGGGAGTCCATGGTCGAACGCTTGAAGTTGTCCCTGAAGACACCGATCATTGCCGGCCGTACGCTACAAATTCGTACAAACACGTTTAGCCGCCCAAACCAGCGTGTTATGAATACACCCGGATATTCGATTCAGTTTCAATCAAGTCGGTAAAATCAGTATTTGGTGCGTCTTCACTAATTAGTAACAAATGAGCATAAACTAAAAGTCAATTAAAAAACCGTAATAACGATTACGTGTGGTGTGGGCTACGAATAGTACCAACCCATCTTATCTCGCGGATGTCGTAAAAGGCGACTAGAGGATCAGCCGTAGTATGGGAAGCAGTGTCCTTCGAGTACATTAATAACTCAACTGCGATCGGCAACCTACCTGCCAGGCGTGGCGATTATGACGAAACTGGAGTCAATGTCAAAACAAAAATGGGGGCAAACGGCACTCAACATACCCAGGTAGTTGTAAACCTGTGGCGATCTTTGGGGGAGGCCTGTGTCCATCACGAACGATGATTTCAAATATGTGCAACTGACAAGTCATTGAACTGCTCTTTCCAGATAATATCAGCTGTCACAATCAAATTCAAAAAGTGAACAGTGCGGCTGCAGTTGGCTGAATTGATAGGCAAATACATTTTATTATACATCCATTTAAATGGTATGGAGGATAATCGTACAAGATATGTTTATGGGTCACAATATTAGTTCTGCGGTTATATTGGTAGTTTAAAATGAAACAGAAAGGGTAAATGTCATTAGAATAGTGTGCACTTTGTTGCACCAGTTTGTTTGATGCGTCGGTCGGTGTGCTTCGCGTGCGCAGGTGATGGCGCTGCTGCAGTCCACGCGCGACGTGTCGCCCGAGCCGCCGCCCGGCGACGCGGCCTCGGCCGGCGCGCCCGCCGACGGGCCCGCGCCTGCTCCTGCCGCCGCTCCCGCTCCTGCGGCGGCCGCGCCCGCGCCGCCCGTGCGCATCGTGCTGCCGTCGCCCACGCGCGCGGCGGCGCCCAAGCTGTTCCTGGCCAAGCCGTCGCCCATCAAGTCCGACCCCATCAAGCCCATGCCGGCGGCCAAGCTGGCGCCCAGCACGGCGGCCGTGGCGGCGCGGCGGCGCGACGGGCCCGAGGCGGAGGCCGAGGCCGACTCGCCCTACTCGCCCGGCTCCAGCGACTTCGGCGACCTGTTCGAGCCGCCCGGCGCGCCGCCCCGCGCGCCCCGCGCCCGCCGCCGCGCGCGCCCGCGCCGCCGAGGTGAGCGCCGCGCCCCCTCCGCCCCCGCACGCCCCCTTCGCACGCCCCACCCGCCCCACTCACTGGCCATTCCGTGTTCGCAGGCAAAACGCAGGTGGGCGTCAAGATAGACGACGACAACCTGAAGATTCTGGACGACCTGCCCAGCTCCGCCGTCGAGATGCAAGTGAAGAGCAAAGTGAGCAATCGCGCTGTTTATGTGTGTGATCGATATTATTTAATAACACCCCTCCCAATTTTTTGCATAATGCGTTTCGTAACCTTTTATACTTGAAATCAAAAACATTACGGCCAACACAGTAACGCAAGTTACGCGTTTCCAGTTCCTGAAGAAACTGAACCGTCAGGAGCGCGTGGTGGAGGAAGTGAAGCTAGTGCTAAAGCCTCACTACAACAAAAAACACGTCACTAAGGAAGAGTACAAGGACATCCTGCGACGCACTGTGCCCAAGGTAACTACCGCGGTTCAACTCGTAACTATCCTGACGTATTCCCAACATTACTCCTCATAGACCTGCGTGCGAGACAAATGTAGAATAAATAGTAAAAATAGGTAGAAACTAGCGTTACTGACAATAAAATCGGAACAATAGAATAGTTTGATCGTTTTTAGTTACAATCGCCTAAACTATACTGGAACCCGAAATTACAACTCAGTGTTAGTAACATCCCATGAAGTTCAAGTATAGTTAATTAGGGCCCAAATTATAATCATTAAATTTGATATTCTATTTACTTTACCATAATTTGGTGTCATTTTGAAAGTAGTAGCAAAAATATGTATGTTTATGTTCAATTCGTAGTAAATAAAAAAATTATTAATTCGTGAAACAATGAGTAGCTAATAGTAGAAGCCAATAAGCTGAATTAAGCGTATCATTTCAGATATGTCACAACAAGACGGGCGAGATCAACCCGACCAAGATACAGGCACTCGTCGAGGCATACGTGAAAAAGTTCAGGAAAAGACATAAACTGGGGCTGGTGTAGTGGATGCTAGTTATTATACATAGTGTAGCATATTGTGGCAGGGAGTGCGCCCGCGCAGCCGTGCTCCAACTCACAGATGTTCTATCAGAATATTGTAATTATAATTTATGTATGAACGATCTATTTTACTTAAACTTTTATTTAAATAAATAGTATTTAATTATGAAACTAATACAATATTGTTTGTTTTGATGTTTGATATCCGTGAGGTTATGCGCGCGTTAGTAAATTTGCTAACTGATAAATGTATTGCAGCGATCTTATGTAAGGTCTAGAGAGAGTTATCACTAAATCTTAAATATCAAATATTAATTTGATCAAATATCATTTTCACAAATCATCATCAACTAGGTTTATTTTTTTATTCCCGTGACTTACGTTTTCTTGGAAAAAATATACAACAGTCGAATCGGGGTCGTTCCGTTGTACGGCTGTCATTATAGGTTATCTCGGCTATTTTTATTAAAAGCTATCTCTTCGACCTTTGGCACTGTCTGGCGAAAATTTTCTTCATGATACTTAGTATAGAACCCTCAGTACGCGAGTAGAGATCCCTACGCGTTAGGTTCGCGATGTTTATTAAAATACTGGAATAAGCCAAAACAGTTATTTCCGTGCGTAATCACGCTTCGAGTACCAAGACGCGGAATATTTGCAAACTAGCAAAGCTCGCAGGCCGGCCAGTTGGACGGGCGTTCATTCAAAATAAGACGACGGCACTATCGTATTAATCATTCAGTTTTCAGACGTATTGGAATACCTATAGTATCTTCTTTATTTTGCTTGGCTTCAATAAGTCAGATTAGAAGTCTAAAATATATATAAAAAACTATGATATATATGCTTCATTATCGTCTAGGTATTCGTTTATAAATAGCTGATAGCCCTAAACAGAAGCAAGAAAAGTATGAAGGATTAATTTTGATTCTTTAGACATTGTATATGTGGGCGCTTACGTTTTAGTAAGTATGTGGACGCGCGGGTGTCTACATCGACACTCGGGCGATACTTTAGTCCTCCACGTATAATGTACTGATAAACTCGTTGGCGTTTCTCTACTTTTTGGATTATTTGCCCTTTACTTGTAAGACTCAGTAGGTGCCCGTAGTAGCCGTCTCGCCCCACTACGCACCCTCTGGCCGGCTGCGGACGCGCCGCACTCGACATAACATGTATCGGCTTGCTTTATACGGATGCACTACTGCGCTGCCACAGTACGCGCCCCCGAATTGTCGGCTGCGTCTTTACCCGCGTTTGGTTGTTTTTTATTAAACGAAAAGCTGAAAATTTTTCATATTCCGTAATAAGGATCTGCAACTTTCCGTATCCGCCATGCATTTAATTGAATACTGCGTGCGACGTTAAAAGGATAATATTTTTTCTGCGGCCTCTGGCGAAAGTATAACGTAGTTATTCCTTATAGCTAGCCAGTAACTGGTGATTAATCCACGCGTCCGCTGGATCGGTATCGGAGCGTGCGGATTTGCTCGATCAGATTTTTGCAAAAATGCTGACTACCGGTTCAGATTCGCCGATCTAGTGAACGCAGTTCCATACCAACCAAGAAAATCTGTATGCTCTGTACGCCCCGATACCGACCCAGTAGACGCGCAGTAGATGTAACATCAGTTGGGAGAGCGGCTTTTTTTATATATACAAAATTTATAGCGAATGAAAGCTAAACCAATGACATCAATGTATGCACGTACATTGTATAATATGTGATACTTCGTAAAGTTACGCATAACATTCACAATTTGATGCAGCAGTGCGAACGCGCCATTATGGCAGGGTACCGATATGTCGCGTATACCAACACGCCTGGCGTGGTTCGATGGAACTTTTTAAGCTTACGGGGAGGTTTGTATCATCCCTACATTTAGGAAATGTCTACCAAATTAATAAATCTTACCATATTATATGAAAATAATTATTTTCACAACCCATAGACAAGATTGGTGATACTTCTAGCCTTTCAATCAGTTGAAGTCTTCGTCAATTGTCGCTCCAATAAATGATGTTTAGGGTATTTTTAAGTCAATAACGTGTTAGGCACCATTAAACATAATTTGGATAGTCGGATAACATTTTGTCATGCAAATAGAGAAGTAAGACGAGAATTCCGCGAATTTCCTTCATTTGTTTATGGTTCCAATGGAGTACCAATATTAACTCAGGCTCCTAAAATCCCGACTTTTTAATACAAAATTAATAAAAAGGAATAGTGTGGTATAGGCCAAGCCCGAGACCCTAGTTATATTCTCTATGCGACAGTGCAACTGTAGCTATCAGAAATCCTCAGTCGCAATCCTTGCAAACTTTGTCTGGTATATGAAGCATCCCGCCCCTTTTGGAGGTACACTGTTCCACTAAATATGATCCTTGGCGATCTCTGTCATGAAGCAGTTTGTTCAGGGTGGTGTAGTGTCATATCACACTAAGTATTTGTTATGAGAATGGAGTCCCCTTTGAACGTATACATATATGTAATGATAATAGAATGCGAATTCCTATGAATTCATATTCCTTCAAAGAATTTTTGGCTCAAACGACGCAGCTTGATTCATAAAGAGCTCGTATAAAATTGGCGGGATTCTCTAATATATAATAAGTATGTACCTAATTAGATTTAATATTAAATATTTGGAATAAATTCTCTGACCTCTATTACACAACTTGTATGAGGTCAGCGAATAAAACTATAAGAACAATATATAGTAATATGTGCCTGCAATTTTTTATTGACTCAACTAGAGATTGTAATACGCAGAGTGTATATTTACCTACACTTTAAGGAAATAATACACACCTACCTACCTTATAAAATGGATTTACAATTATTTATTGTACTTTGAATACATTGACAAGAAATTATTGTTTTCAAGAATCTGATTACGTTTTAGGGCTACTAAAGCGGTGTAAATTAAATTACTTTATTTTACTCACAGTCAGAAAAAACTAGTTGGTATAATACCAACTTACGTTTTTTTCCTGTGCAATACAGAGTCCAATAAATAATTAGTAATTACTTAAATCCCGGAATATGACGTTATGTTTTTTGTTTGAAGTTAAGGTAAATATACTCTGCCTATTCCGATACCTGCTTTTCACTGACAAGACACGACAGTAGAAAATCATTAATTCGTTATTGAATGAGAACTTCCGTGTAACTGAAACTAACTGAAACAATATAATGGTACTTTGTCGATTAGTCCGCTCAGATTTGTTTTGCAAAATAGTGCTTTAGTAAATGTACATAATATCTTTTATTTAATAAGTCAACAACGTAACATTACAAACACCAGTTCAGTATTTCTTTACAGAAGCAAGTTTGAATTATTCTGTCTCATTCATTTAGAATATGCTCATTGTAAACGGTTATTTAAGGTTTCTATGTTTTGTATTAAGATTCCAAGATTGTGAGTTGTTTAAATAATGTTATATATAGGTAATAGTGCAATTTGTAATAAAAGAAAGTTATATTTTTACAATGTTTTATTTTCAAAGTACAAACATAAAAAATCCTTAAAAGGCAACATTGTCATGTGTAATTCTGGCAACGCTATTGTCATGGCGTTATCTTTGGAACAGAAACGGGGAAGCAACACTGAAGTGATAACTACTCGAGAAAGCGTGGATTTATCGTGTTGCAAAACTAATATTAACTAAAAACTAAAAAATATCGTCGATTGACGATGAAGATAAATCTAGCACGTCGCAACAGCATTGGCTGTGCCTACTGTGAGTGTGGAGTAGCTACACGGACGGCGCGAAGCCGATCCGCTTGCCGGCCACGTCGAACTCGGTGTAGTACTTGCCGATGAACACGTCGCCCAGGATCCACAGCGGCCCGTTGGGCGGCGGGATGTCCAGCCCCATGAAGCCCGACAGGCACACCGTCTTGCCGAACTGCGACACCTGCACACACACACACCTCGTCACTCTACCTGTTTGTATGTGAATCGGGTTTTGATATCACAATACAAGTTCGCACAACTGCGGCCGGCCGGCTTGTGCGCATCACGCACCGTGGGAACCCACCGTTAGATACATAAAAAAATCGAGTGTGAGTTCACACGCAGTAGAAGTGAAACTTTGTATTTTGGTTAATTTATAAGAGAATGAGAGGAATACACTATGGAGGTGGTCAACAGACAGAGCGATGGATCGATAATAGGGAAACTATACAGAAACGTGTTTTATCTCATTCTCTCATAGCCTATAAATACATTTATAGTTGTCCCCCTTTCGATTATTTGGATTTTAAAATCCAATTCACACTGTCCCAAAAGAAGTTAAATAGTTCTCAAAATATGTAACGGGAATATTCACACAATCGTAATACAGTTCGACGCTTAGTGCTTTATTATATAAACATAAGTACGAATTGTATATGTAGTTGTTATCATCAATAACAGCAACAGTTAATGGCGTGTGTTTGTTCCACTAACAACATATGTAAACGTTCGTTACTGCTGCTGTATAATCGACAATTGTTTGTTTATTTATATCCACGTAATCCACATGTATGTATTAAGGTCAGACCTGTAAAGTTCATAGTGTCATAGTGTGTAGTTTTTGTTAGAGCTATATAAGATGAAGACGTGGGATAAATAGTTTGTTAGTTGCTGCATGTGAAGGTTTTAATTCTTATCGTATTGACCTACCACATACTCGTATAATATAATGAATTAATGTCAGAACTTCAAGATGAAGTAATTTAAAACAGATCATGATCGACGGCAATAAGTCAGCTAGGGAACGCCGCGCCAGTGATGGCGACCACGGGGACTTGTTAATACAGCGTACTAAACTACTTACAGAATAAACACTGATTTACTTGTGTGGTCTGACAGTGTGGTTAATGGAGAGATAACGCTTAAAATGCGTTCGTGTTTGTTTTTATTTCAATTCGATTCTTTATTGCATTCCATAAGTAAAGTTAAAAACAGATAGTACGTTTAAATGTATGGATCAATTATGGAGCCTGTTCGGCACAGCATAGTTCATTCTATATTTTTATTGTTCAATTAGTGTATTTCCATATTTGAAGTTCAATATTTTATTAGTTTAAAACTATATTATATTATATATTCAATAAAACTATTTTTTTCAATATTATTTTATTGTGTTTGTTATTACATATTAATGTCGCCGTGTGGTGCCGGCTCAGAATACCACCACCCCATCTCCTTCCGTGAGTGTCGTAAAAGTCGACTAAGGGATTAGCCGGAGGATGGGCAGCAGCGTCCTTCGAGTACATTAACAACTCAACTGCGATCGCCAACCCGTCTGCCAAGCGTGGCGATTATGGCAAAACCCCCCAATGAGCCCACAACACACCCATATCGGTCATTGTGGTGGAAGGTTTGGGGGAGGCCTGTGTCCAGCAGTGGACTCCATGCGGCCGAAATGATTTGAATGAATGATTAATTGTATGTATGTAAGTTATTGCATTATTAGCTATATGATATTTTATTAATTGTATTGAAATTATTGCAATGTCTATAATTTATTATTATTAGTTGTTAAAATGCTATATTTTAATTAATTTAATTAATTTATTGTAGTATTAATTGAGTATGAAAATGAATAATGTTGCAGTATCAAAATCTTTGTATTATTAGGGTAGTACCTATAATATTTTATAAATTGTATTGAAATTATTGTATCTATTATTTATATGTATGAAATGACGAATACGTAGTACGAGAGAAAACTGTCGATATAATGAACACTAGGAGCTGATAGTAATTGCGGGCTGAAGGAGGTGTAAGCAGAAGTGTGAGACTCACGCGCAGCACGTAGTCTTGGCCGTCCAGCGTGAACGTGGTGCCGGCGATGGTGAAGCTAACGGGCGGCAGCTTGGGGATGAGCTCGCAGTCCACCACGTACTGGCCGAAGGCCATGGGCGTGGCTCCCAGCGCCAGGTTGAGCGCCTTCACGTCGGCGGCCGGGCCCGCGATCAGCGACGTGCCTGTGTCAGCGATCGCCTCGCAGCCCTGCGCACACGGGGGGGGGCATGGTCAGGGGGGACACGGTCAGGGCGGGCCCCTCAGGGTGCAACACCGCCCCAGGCGCACACTTACGTTGGCGCAGAAGGTGTTCCCCGCGACGACCACGCCGTCCATGTGGAACTGCCAGTACGTGGCGCGGTGCACGGGCACGTACGTGAAGTTGCCGCTGTAGTGCGCCGGGTCGGAGCCGCCCAGGATGATCTCGCCGCCCTGAGCCGCGCTCGCGTCCCTGACACAGACACAACAAAATACAATTTTCCAGACACTTAAGAATATAGTACCACTCCATCTACTCTCATGGATGTTGTAAAAGGCAATTAAGGGACCAGGCGATAGGCAGGGAAGGGCAAGGGATAAGGCGCCAGAGGGATGGGGAGCAGCGTCTCTTCTGAGGAATAATAGCCATATTGGGCTCACCAACCCACCTGGCAAGCGTGGTGAGTGCTGGCAAATTCCTCCAAAAAACACAAATGCAGGATGGAAATCAATGGGCGGATATGATGATGAATTTAAAAGAAAAGGGAGTTAATGATGAGGTGACAGGGAAGAATATATAATAACATAGGAAATATATGACAACCCAAGTAACTGGGGACTAGGGCAGGAAGATGATGCGCGCGACAAGCTTAGGCGACGGCGGCCGCAATCGTTACACTATTTAAACCATGATTGCAAGATTTTTTGAACTTGTGATACTTAACCTGCGTTATTATGACGTCACATGTGGGCGGGGCGTCCAATTTCTGTTTTGGCTGAACTCACTGCACCCAATTCTGTTTGCTTTAGTAGTTTGTGAAGATTTTAAGAGGCTACACCTATTCATAAGCCCGAAACTGAAATTTTATACCTATAGAGAAGCTGCAGCGCACCTCACGGGATTTTATTATATTTAATATAACTACTTGTAGGTGGATCGCCAGATCAATAAAGAATTTCGAGAAGGAAATGTTTTATTACCGACTTCGAAAAGGAGGAGGTTCTCAATTCGAAGCGTATTTTTTTTTATGTATGTACTCCTATTACTCCGAGTTTAGTAGACTGATTTGAGCAATTCATATTTCAACTGATGCAGAATGCTTCCGAATTGGTCCCATATAAATTACATTACATTTGATTGAGTTGTTTTTAAACCAGCTTCAATAAACAGGTTAATTGACTGCGCTTATCTAGACGATGTCTTAATAGTTTCAATTCCTCTCAGATCAGACAACCGATTTGAGTCATTCTTATTTATTTATTTATTTATTCAGGTCTTCCCACAGCTCGTGTATACAATATAATATTTAATTAATATATATATGGTAACAGGCCTACACACTAGCCAATTACGGGATAACCAACATTTTCAATAATGAGAACATAGATAATATAACTAAATCTAACAGAAGGGTGAGGCAGCTTAAGCTTGAGATTAAAATTATTCAGTAGGTATTACATTTTTAACAATTCTAGACTAAAGGCTCAAGAAAGTATAAAATCAAGTTAGTTTTCTATAGTATTTTCATGGAATTCAGGATTTTGGATCTAAATGAATTTATCGAATCGTGGTGTATATCGGCATCTGGTACTGACTTCACGAATGAATTCAATTCTCTACACATTCTGTTAAGCGGTGAATTTAGTCCTATATTAGTTTTACAAGACTGAACATGGTATGGTTTGGTTATAGGATATCTGGGTAATTTAAAAGGTACATATAATAGAATACGTGTAATTCTTATTTTTAGTGTTAAATACTGATATCAAATAGGAAAAAGTTTTTAAATTTAACTACGCTATAAAGAAACAAATAAAGCTTTTTAACAAAAAAAAATACTAATTTCAAAAACCCTACACGATATAAAAATATTAAAACCACTAAAAAGGAAAAAAAACTTTATGAAGTCGGACGGGGCCAGGTATAAAATATAACTTCTCGTTGGTCTGCATGAACCATGGTTGGGGTATACCTGGCCAATACGGTCGAGTGCGCGTAGAACTCGTGCCCGATAGAAACGAATGTAGTCATTATCGTACACAAACATACTGTAAACCTGTTTTTGGTCCCAATAAAAATATTACTATTGTTATCTTTGTACTTCTAACCGTTTCTGAGAAAGACCTTGATGGGCCTTGACAAACAGACAACAAAATAATCCTATCCTATAAAGGATTCATTCTTCCATTATGAGTTACGGGACTCTTGGTATTTGATGGTAGCAACACTTAGCAACCACAGGAAAGCTCCGGGTCAAAGGACTTAGATTCCAGGCCAAAATAATAACAAAAAAAAACAGGAAAGCTCTTTGGCCTCCACATTGAATAATAACTGTTGATCAGTCTTTCTAAGTAGTACTAAAAAAATGATTACCTGTTAAGATAGAAGGAGAATATGGGCTTAACGAGTCCTTGAGCCACCATGTTGTCGAACACCGGCGTCACTCCATCCACCGAGATGCTGCGAATAACACAAATAATGTTGTCTTAGGTTTTCGCGAGTATTACACATTATAATAAAACACTTTTAAACGGATTCTATCGCGTATATTTTAGATTTTTGTTTTTTCTGACGTTTCGAATGCAATGCGAACGTCATCCTGCGACCACGAATGCCTCTCCTATAGATTTCCACAACGACCGGTCACATGCCGCCTGCATCCAACGACTCCCAAATACCTTCGCCAGGTCGTCTGTCGAGTCAGGCAGCTGTGCTTGGTATTGCTCTACGGGATCGATTCGGAAATGAAGACAACCGTAGAAGACCTAAAGTTGCCGACATAGCTGGAAGGATTAGTAAGCCTAAGTGGCAATGGGCGGGTCATATCTCGTAGAACTGATGGCGTTGGAGCGACAAGGTTATCACAGCTCGCTTCGGGGAAGACATTGTACCGTTAAACCGACGTACGAGTATACACCTCGCGTCGTTTACGACGGCTCGGGACCACCTCGTACTACCATCTCTACCGATACACTTTTGCTGACTCTTCGATATTATACTGTACATTTACCCAAATATGTTACCTTCTGAACGCCATGCCGAGGATGCCGTCGAACTTCGCGGCCACGAAAGCGAGGCCGGGCTCCGACATGGCCTCCGCGAACGTCTGGCCGTGCACCGTGATGCCGCCCACCTACACAACCCGACGAATTGTGTTTACAAATGCGACATCTCAAACTTGGCAACTTTTAAGTGAACTCTAGCCTACTGCCTTCCAGTGGTTCGCATACACGCTTGACTTTGTATAAGCTGGCAGAGGATGGCAGAGCCAGTCGTCTTTCATTGGTGATGCTGTTGCTCTCCATCATCATATCAGCCAAAGACCGTCCACTGCTGAACAAAGGCTTCCCCTACAGATTTCGCCAATTATATATAATATACCATTCATAACTGTGTCGTTATTTTGGGGGGAATTCTCCAGTAATCACCACGCTTGGCGTCGATGATGAACGCAGAATGGCTACTGTTTCAGGGTCGCTGTTGCCCATCCCTCTGGTTTAGTCCGTTAGTCACCTTTTACGATAGCCATGGTAAGGAGCGGGGCGGGGCGGAGAGGAGAACCACAGCTGTGATAGACCAAATATTCTGTAATATATGCATAACTCACAGTGACGTCATCTTGAGAGAGGAACCCGGACAGGCTACCGGAGCCGTATTGTATGGCGAACTCGGTGCCGTTGACGTGGTACGTGGAGGACTTGCTGCTGTCGTACTTGTTGTGCAACACTGCAACACACGCGTGTCATCAGTTCCGCTCAGTGGTCCCCAAGGCCATGCTTACTATTATCGAGATGTCACATACAATAAGCGCCTAGGGAGTGGTTAGATCAATTTCAATAATTTATTTGATGACACAGTTGATGCAGTGGTTGATTGATTGGTTGATTGGATACAGTCGACTGCTGCGCTGCGGGTCGCGGGTTCGCTTCCCGCAAGAAACAAATATTTGTATGATCTGCAGGTAAGTTGTTCCTGGTTTGTATTGTGTGTGGAATGTATGTCTGTAAACGCACCCACGACACAGGAGAAATCCTAGTGCGGGCCAACGTTTACTTTAAAAAAAAAGTACTAAGTAATAATGGGAAGCGATATTGGTTGTCACGTCTTGGAGATCGTCCACAGGTTAGCCGAGATCATGTTGCATAAAGAGTATGGCACCATGCTACGTGTAACGCTAGTACGAGTAATATTAAGTTATACTGATTACAAGCATGGTTGGTGTGGTGACACTTGTTGGAGGGCACACAAAGGTACAACGAGCCACCTCAAGAACATAATTATAATCGTGCTAAATGTAATGTTAATAAAATAAAGGACCACTAACGACAAGCGATGTTGGTGTAGTGGCACTTCTTGGAGGGCACCCACAGGTTGGACGAGCCCGTGTCGAATACTACCTTGAACGTCTGCGGCGGGTTGCCGATCGAGATCGGACCATAGTATTGAGCCTGCGCAACAAAAGCACACGTTTATTAATTTTAAATAACAATACATGTTAAGGATCTGTATTGACGATCAAGAGGTCTATTATAAGCATGTGTACCACGGTAGCCATACACAGCCAAATATAAATAAGTGTAAATAGGTGTGTGCGCTGGCAGTCCGAGAGGCGGCTGAATACCATACCCCCTTTAGATATGATGATTGCGTGATGTTTTTTTATCCAAATCGAAAAGCTCCGACATGCTCATTTGCAACGTTTTTATAGATGCCTCAACGTGAAGTTCCACCATTCACCGTTCAGTGAACCATTCGGTTCGCAAGCGGGAATCCAATAATCTTTTAGTCAATAACCATTTAACCGATTAACATACTTTTAATTTGCTTTTTAATGTGGGTACTTTTATAAATTACTAGCTGGGACCCGCGGTTTCACCCGCGTATAATTTAAAAGATATATACACTTGACATAGAATATATATATTGGATTTCAAGGGATTTTTTTTTTTGCGCGGAATCCTAACTATTTTTCTAAAATAAAAGTAGCCTATGTTATTCCTTATAACATCAGCTATCTGCCAGTGAAAGTCCCGTCAAAATCGGTCTAGCGGTTCCGGAGATTACCCGGAACAAACAGACAAAAGGAAACTCAACAAGATCAAGATATGCTATTAGATTATGCGATTAGCTTTGGTTAACTATTAGATTTTTCAGTTTATCTACTTTTATCTCATGTTGTTACTTGTTTCTGTCAGATTTGGATCAGTTTGTTTCTTTTTGCGTAAGAACCCACATTTATTTATTTTTATAAAAGATATTGAATTGACCAGTGTTTTTCAACCTGTGGGTCGCAACGACTTGGCCGGGGGACGCGGTCGGTAAGTAAAGGTAAAAAGTATGCATAGCGCACATGGATTTCTCGATTACTTCGTAGGTATAGGCTCAATGGAAAGAAAATGCAGGTATTTCGTCTTTCAAATCACTAACATTACGGTGGTGGTGGTCTCCATCATTTCATTAATTGTAAAGTTGTTGCGTATTCTAAAAGGTTAAAAAGCACTGCAATAAAACATTGGGTTTTAGTATATTCTAACATGTCAAGCGTCATTTTAATAAAAATTTCCTAGTGACAACTGACATGCCATTCGTTTCTTTACAACAAGTCCAAACACATTTTCCTTATTTTCTCACAAAGACCAAACAAAATAGATACCTATTTAAACTTATAAAAGCGACATCTAGCACTATACATGAAAATGGTACATTGACATAACTGTATTACAAACAGAATCACAGTAAATTTAAATTTTTATGTATAAAATCAAAGTCACGTCTCTCAACTACGTGTTATGTTAGTGATATTATAAAGCTCATATTTGCATGAAAATACTACTGACGGTCCTGTATTCTGCACGCAGTGGCAACGGAATAAGAGAGGTTAACATTGGCAACTTAGTGATAAATAATGTTTATTTGCGACATTATCGCTAACGAGCTCGAGATAACCGCACGGGCGCGTCACCACCGCCGCCCCGGGGTCATCGTAACACACACTTTAAGAACACCTAACTAAAATACTTCTGATTCATTATAAGTAGGTTCATGTCATCATAACAGTCATCATTTCGGCCGAACAAAGTTCACTGCTGGAGACAGGCCAGGCCAAAGATCACTAAAATAACCAATATGGGTTGTGTGCTCATTGGGGGGTTTTGCCATAATCGCCACGCTTGGCAGGCGGGTTGGCGATCGCAGTTGAGTTGTTAATGTACTAGAAGGATGCTGCTGCCCATCTTCCGGTTAATCCCATAGTCGTCTTTTACGACACCCAAGGGATGAGATGGGTTGGTGCTATTCGTAGCCGGCACCACACAGCAAATTCGTAACAGTTATCCCTTAGTCCCCAAGTAATATATTATGAAGGTAGAATCACATGCATGTTACTCTTATGATATCTATACAAATAAATAAATTTGAAGTGTCTGTTTGTAATGTCAAAATAACAGCTTTTTATTAAATGTATATGAAAGTATATACGGTACCTATAGCAAAAAATTTTATTTTTATTTTTTTGTCAGTCTGTTTCGGGTAATCACCGAAACGGCTGGACCGATTTTGAAGGAACTTTCACTGGCAGATAGCAGATGTTATAAGGAATAACTTAGCCTACTTTTATTTTAGAAAAACAATTAAGGTTCCGCGAAAATAATTAACCTTGAAATACAATATATATATTCTATGTCAAGTGTCTATATCGAAGTACTCTAAATTTCTTTTAAATTAAACGCGGGTGAAACCGCGGGGCCCAGCTAGTAACTACTAAGTGCAGAATAGGCTTCCTCCTCAATAATTTAACAAACAAGACTGATACCGAGCAATTTAAATTCTGTGTTTCATAAGTGCCAGTAATTGGTTTATTTGAAATAAAAAATGTTTGACTTTGACTTTTATACTTCTTTCTCTTTAATTTTAGATGTTTGTTTTATTATTCATTATTTTGATAATATTATTACCTTCTGTTTAATTTAAAAAAAGCTTTTTTTATTCTAAACTTAAAAAACTATACAAAATTTAAGCATACTTGATTTTTTATCTACTGAAATTATTTTGGGTAAGATTTAATTGGCAAATGCAGCATAGGATGGCATCCAGCTAGATGGACGACAACCTGTTAAAGGTAGCTGGGAGTCCTAAGCGGTTACTGTAGAAATCTATTGGAGAGGCCTTGTTCAGCAGTGGACATCCTTCAGCTTCTAAGATAATTAATATTTAACTGTGTTCTGTGAAAGGTACCTATTTTTAGCATTACTAAAAATGTTTAGGCAAGTAGTACGTACATCTAGATAGTTCGAAAGAGGTTCTGGAGTGGGCCCCGACACAGCATACTTTATCCTCAGTATCTGCAGGTCAGTGCCCACCTCATGGAAATGCTTGCGTGCTGTCTTGATGCGATAGAGGGGCACTCTGCACAAAGACAGTACAATGTGTTATCAATACTGTTTTAGATGTCCACTTACCTTTCAGAACCTCTGACATCCATTGTCTCATGGCCTGTGGATCAAAACTGATGAGAGGACATAACATGATTCATTATTCTTTGTAAAGAATAGAAAACCAAATTATTATTTAAGACATAGATTAATCTTAAAAGTACCAATATATAAGTCCCTGGTGGAACAATGTTCAGTAAAACCGTCATACACCCATTGTAGACTTTCTCTTTTTAAATTAAGTTATATTAGTTTAATATTCATGCTATCCGTGTGGTGTCCGGATTAAGAATATAACACCACTCCATCTCTTCCCGTGGATGTCGTAAAAGGCGACTAAGGGAATCTAAACCAGAGGGATGGGCAGCAGCGTCCCTTCTGTGAAACGGTAGCCGTACTACGCTCACTAACCCGCCTGCCAAGCGTGGTGAGTATTGGCAAATACCCCCCACAATGACACAGTTGTGAAAATCTATGGGGGAGGCCTTTGTTCAGCAGTGGACGTATAAATGGCCGATATAATGATGATTCATGCTAAGCTCCAAAATTCAATATAGATTAGTTAAAACTTTAGGGAGAGCACTGCGCTCGCAGAGAGTAAATTTTTCAGTAACAATATTAAATATTTAATAACAAGCAATGTAACGTAACTATCTGTGGTATAAATTATCTACGATGGGTGTAGTTATTACCTAGAAAAACCATCCACGCAAGTAGCGGCGAAGGCCAGGAAAACTATCAGCAATTTTCTCATTTTTCTTGCAAGTCACGCACGGACTCTACGGTACACAGAAAAAATAAACAAATAAGTAGTTAGAAATACAAAAACAGTCCTATATTATCATCGTTTACTAGGTACATCGTCTTACATACCGCAGTAAATACGACTGTGTGTCTCGTATTGCGGAGAGAACAATAGCTTAAAAAATGAATCGCTATCGTATTTACTCGCCCGCAACCACAATGAAAATTACAGATTAATCGCTCGTTTGCTTGTCGCCGGCTAATTTCACATTTGACAACTAGTGATTAGTGTTGCCACCTGAGAAAAATTCAAAGTCACCAGTTCGACGCCAGAAGTCATCAGATTGAGGTACACACTGCCAATATAATGTACTCTGTGCACACGGCTACACCTCAAGCTCGACACTTCATAACCATAACTATGCGATATGCGAAAAGGACTGCGTATCGTGGCATCGGCCAATCACAGCATTTGTTGCTTTGTGCTTACACACACAGAGGCAATATTTTTGAAGAAAAAATTGCTCACAGTTTGAATCCCAACGCGAACGTTCGAATATGAACATAATTCATATATGATTAATGTTCATATTCATATAAACGCTTGCTTTGCCTTAGCATAGTAGCCTAGAGTGCAGTTTGTGAATGTCACCTGAAGTCATAATTTTATTGATGTAATTGCTAAATATTTTAATGTGTCAATTTTCATATCTGTTACTATTGTTGAACCCCGAAGTAACTATTTTTTATTCGTGTAAAACCATTTATAGGCACTTATGATTAGTCAAGACTTTAGTTGCCCCGTTCCAAGGTGTAATAATAATAAAAATAAGAACGCAGGGCAGTTTGTGGCGAGCTGAATGTGAGTGGCGACACTGCGTACCCGAATGGTCCAGAGAGTCGGTCAGGGCCTCGTCTCCGCCTTGCCTTTATTGGTTGGTTGGAGTGGTACCCCATGAGTGCCCGCAGGATTTTCAACTCTGGCTTGCCTTAGTTGGCCGATCAGAGGGGGGCCGCCAGAGCTATATGATCGGGGGTGGAAGTGTCTAATGGCGTATTAACGGGGAAACCCGCTCCGAGTCCTCGAGACGCGTGATGGTGAAACCGGTGCCGCACCTATCTACACCCCTAGCCGCTCACACCGGTGTTGCTCCTTGTCGCCTGTAGTGGTGGCCATTTAGGGGGCCCTTTAAAGGCTGAAAGGTAGACGCCGTTGTTTCCGTTTTTAGAAGTATATTAGTCATTTAGCACCCATTACAATAGACCTTATAAATGTAGTTTCCATCTTATACAATAGTTTTACACCTCTGGGGATAAGCCGAGACTGCATTTTATAGTGTAGCCGTGGAGAGTCCCAGGTTAATGTCCCATTACATTTTAGATAAGAATTCTCTAAAGGGCCTCTGCGTGTTGGACCCATGTCCCCGCGTAAGCCGATCAAAAGACAGGGTTCCCCCTTACAGGGGATATAAACCCGTGAATAAAGAAAAATATACATAATAATAATAATTTATTTATTCAAAAAGCAGGGTACAAGTCGAGTTAGACTTTAATACTACGAGTGACAGTTATGAGATACATAAATTTAAATCATAAACGTTGCAGTGGTGAACATAGACTAAGTTTTTATTTTCTATGGGGAACGTTCTTCTCAAAGAAACTCCATCATTACTCTTTTTTAATCATATTGGTATAATGTTTTTTTTAACTACTATGTTCTCGAAATGATAGTAATGTGAGGACAATGCAGGAGAAAAGAGACTTCTTAAAAAGTCTACACTAAACCAGCCTGATTTTAATATTTACCAGAGTTTTTGATTCAATTGTCATGACAGCATTAAGATGACCAATCCCAACAGACAGCACTCGTTCACGAGCATGACGCATGCATCAGCATCGCCCAGCTCAACCATATTGTAGGGAAACTTAGCGACCCGATACACAACGTTACTGTACCATCGCTGGGCACGGGCTTTTTCTCACGATGAGAAAGGTTAGGCCTTAGTCCACTACGATGGCCGAGTGCGGCTTGGCCTCAGGTGTGCAGGTTTCCTCACGATGTTTTCCTTTACCGATAATGAAAGCGATACTCAATCTGTTCCGCACATGAATTCGAAAAGTCAGAGGTGCGGCCGGGAATCGAACTGAGACTTTCCAGTATGGAAGTGAAACGTTCAGCCACTATGCCATCACTGCTTTTGTTATATAGTATATTTGTTTGTTAATACTTAACTATTTTTTTAAGTTGATTCAGCTTGCGGTTTGCATTTCATCATCATCATCATTTCGGCCGAATGAAGTCCACTGCTTGCTGGACACAGGCGGGAGGCCAAGGCAAAGATCACCACAACGACCGATATGGGTGTGTTGTGGGCTTATTGGGGCGTTTTGCCATAATCGCCACGCTTGGCAGACGGGTTGTCGATCGCAGTTGAGTTGTTAATGTACTCGAAGGACGCTGCTGCCCATCCTCCGGCTAAACCCTTAGTCGACTTTTACGACACCCGCAGGAGGAGATGGGGTGGTGGTACTCTAAGCCGGCACCACACGGTTTGCATTTAGAAAGTCATAAATAAAATTATCTAACTAATGGTCCAATACTGAAACACCACTTAATATTAAGTCCCGCTTCAAATATTTGAGCCGCCCGGTTTCCTAGTTTCTCAAATAGTTAAAGTGTGACTTAATATTAAGTGGCGTTTCAGTATTCAGCCGTATATTAAAATCTATACAAATAAATTAAATTGAAGTGTCTGTTTGTAATGTCAAAATAACAGCTTTTTACTTAATGCATATGAAAGTATATACGGAAAATATAACAAAAAAACAATTTTTAAACTTTTTGTCTGTCTGTTTGTTCCGGGTAATCTCCGAAACGGCTGAACCGATTTTGACGGGACTTTCACTGGCAGATAGCTGATGTTATAAGGAATAACTTAGGCTAGTTTTATTTTAGAAAAACATTTAGGGTTCCGCGCAAAAAAAAAACCCTTGAAATCCAATATGTGTATTCTATGTCAAGTGTCTATGTCGAAGTACTCTAAATATCTTTTTAAATTACACGCGGGTGAAACCGCGGGTCTCAGCTAGTCGTGAAATATAAAAGCATGAAGATATTTCTCATATTAGTAGTTTAGTTTTATTTGCCATACTTGATTTTATAAAGGATGCCACTAGATGTATATGATTTATTATATTGTATTTTTTTTAATGCTCACATCAACTGTGTTGTTATTATGTTCATCGTTGATTTAGATTTTTAATTATGAGCCCCTTAGGTAAACATGCATAAATATGCACATATTTTCTATACTTACGTAGCCACCACGGTCCGCGCGTGGCTTTGTGAATTAAACTATTTTGGATAGTCACCTAATTCAATTTAGACTTTTTTCGACTGATTCCGTTTCCTGTCAGGTAATTTGAAGACACGTTTATAAATGCAATGAGTGACAAGCTTGGGCAACATGCATAAAGGATTTTTTCATTTTTGAGAAATATTTTATTGAATATGTAAAGATTAATTAATCTAAACACCGTACAACGTTGCCTTATACTTGACATTGGCGAAATTGTGGAAGATAATCTACAGAAGCCATAATCTAAGAGAAGAAGAAGAACATGCATAAAGGACTATTCAAATATAAATGATCTTCGACGATACCGATGTGGATAGCAAAAAATTCAGAGTTGTACCTAAGAATTCCACAGCTAGCGCGAAACCAGAATACAAATACCTAGCGGCGGAATACCGCTCGGTATTTTCGCCACCCAAAGTGGTAGCGAACATCGATTATATCTAAATTGGCATTTAGCTAAGTGTCCAAGTTATATCTAATCAGTTCAGTAGTTATGTTGTATAAATGTATCAAACAGGTATATTTTACAGATGGACAAATGTTCTAATATTATTAAGGTATTTCCATTGGGAATGCGTTCCCAAGCTTACAATGTAGGTGCAAATCACGTCGACGTCGACATTGCTCTGATGTGACTACGCAATGCAGGTCTTATCTTAGTCTAACTTCGAACACATATAAAACTTCATAAAAGTGTAATCGCCCGTAAATGATGCCCATAATTTATCTTTCTATCTAGATCCTTAGCAATCTATTTTGCTCCGTCGTTTCGGCCAAATAAAGTCCACTGCTGGACAAAAGCCTCCCCGAAAGATCACCATAACGACCGGTTTGGGCGTGTTGCCATAATCGCCACGCTTGGCAGGCGGGTTGACGATCACATTTGAGTTGTTGTAACTTAAATTAACTTAAGTATTTATTCAAAAACTAACGCTTTGTCCGTGACTTCGCTTGGATTTAAGCATTTCCCATACAAACTTCAACACCCCATTTAACCTCTTTAGGGGATGATTATTTCGCCTATGTCTTTCCCCAGGGTTTAAGCTATCTCACACAAAATGCATCAAAATCGGTTCAGGCCTTTAGCCGTGGCAACGTAATAAACAGATAGACAGAAACACATTCACATTTATAATATTTAATATATTTAGCAGTTGAACGCTTGCCTTCCACAGAGGAGGGTCTGAGTTCGATCCCCGCCCGCACCTCTGACTTCGGATTCATATGCGGATCAGAATTTGATTAACACTTGCGTGAACGATGAAGTTAAACATCATGAGGAAACCTGCACACCTGAGAAGGGCCCCAAACTATTGTCAATGGTGTGTGTAGTCCGGCAGGCTGAAGGCTTAACGTTTCTCATTGTGAGAAAAGCCCCGTGCCCAGCAGTGGGACAGTAATGGACTGTTTTTTAAAATTAAAATCTAAATACTTTATATCCATATATACTTTTACTTCTATAGACTTTAGCGACATTTCCTTATTATGATTATTAAGGAAATGTCGCTGTCGTTTTTACTAATTCTGTAAACTTATAATCATTCATAATAAAAATTAATAGATGTATATATACATCTATTAATTCGATGATTTTTGAGTGTTAGCTGCTTTCAATGTAATATTATACAACATTTTTATCTTTCGCGACACAGGCTGCACATTTACTACGATGTCTTCCGTGCACGTGCCGTGCGCAGGCTTGTGAAGCGGGGCATTCAAAACAATATTTTTTTCTCAAACTTATCCTCGTTTCAGATAGGTCCCAAAAAACTTGGTGCACGGAGAGGGTGCCTTTGATAGGTTTAATGCTATCAGGAACCAAGTAAAATTTTAGTATTACGTCTTTTTGTCCTACTTTTTTACAATAATAATGAGCATTTTTCGATACACCCGATCAGATCATAGAATTTACTGAATGTTTTCACAGTACACGTTCGATCCGCTGTTCTTTTCAATGTAGCTCCATCACCATCTGGGGCAACGTTTTCGTGGCCCGACTCTCGAGCAGTACCACGTATTTTATTTCATACAATTTTTTATGTAAACTTTAAAGGTAGACAAAATATGGACACTGATGAAAACTTATCCTAGGAGTATCATTATTTTGGCTGAGGTCAGAATGGCTGGCCACTTTCCTCGTAATAGTTTTGCTTCTTTAGCGAGGTACAAATTATTTGATTTCTGGTACCAAATAGGTACAAAAACTTGGTATTGCTCAAACTTTCAAAATCTCTCTTGGTCCAGCCATCCTGACGCTCACCTTTTACTTGCGGTTTTTATTGCGTGTGATATATTCTTTATTGGACGCGCTCGTGACCCTGTTTGTATCGTCTGTGTAAAACATTTTTACGTGTACATTAATAAGTGGCTTAGGTGCGTGCTTGAGGTGTTCTCATAAGGTGTTGTGTCTCCCTTAACTTCATTTTCATAAAGTCAAAAACCTCCTTTTTAATACGTCAACAATTTCTAAGTATAAAAAAACAACTGTAATTGTAATAAAGACTTTTTAGGAAAGATGCAGAACACAAATAAAAACGTTCTGCCGGCCAATCCGGTTGACATCGGTCCATCGGTCCGATACGAGGAGAATCGTATCATCTATTATGCGTGTCATATTATAATTATGGACAGAGTTATGAATCAATCAATGTTCCAGTCAAAATTGTTTAATGCTGAAAACAGGTTCATTGGTAAGGTAGTATTGCAAGTTGTGTGAATCCGCAGGTAGTATGTGTAATTATAGATATGCTCGATAGGGTATTTAAATTCCAATAACGCAATTTTATAATTTCAATGACATAATAATGCTTCATACGCTAAATTTTCACATGCCACGCTATGGCCAAATAGACTGATCTGTTTGAATTTAAGACCATTTGTTACTCTATTTTATGTGAATTAAATATATTTGTATTTGCAGTTTGCGCGAGGTAAACGTATTCCTGAACAACTCCGAGGGCTTCGAACTTCATAATGACATACAAGCATGGAAAAACGTAATAAAAATTGTAACTATTGTTTTTATTTATTCACCAAATAACAATTTAATTAGGTGCAAGTACCTAGCAGGCATCACAATTTTATACACATTATGCACACAAAACACGTTTGACTGCCATTATGCATATATATAATTATATTAATACAATTCATAATTTATTTAAATATCACCAAGTTTCAGTGCACTCCACAACATTGATGATCGACAGTAAGGCACGCTCATTTTGACTTTATATCAGTTTTCAAAGTATCATAGATACTAAATAGATTTGGCTCGCTACTTGTTATTTTAGAAAATACTATATTGCGTCATATAATGCGTAACCTGGTCGAATCATCATTATAACAGAAACCTAAGTGTAATTGTGTAATATGTGTAGAAAGTAATACATAATTAAAATGTAATTTGATCACGAGGTCGAAATATTTATGTAAAAAGTTACTACACAAACGTAGCTTCTATTATAGTTATTAGAATTAATTGCTATTGTACGGAGGTGCTTGTACGTAGACCGATGCGGTCACTGGTGGTTAGTCGTGTAATGATTAATTTGGTGTTCAAAGTGAACACTTATGCTATCAGTTAATATTTGTCACCTTACAATTAATAAAGGGAACATGGTTTAGGTAAACATAACATTGAAACATTCACAAAATTATTACTATTTAATAATGTATACATTATTGTATACTTATGCATTTACAAATCATAACTAATATAGATCTATTTATTGGGCGAGCAATTTTAATGTTCTTCCTCACTATTACGCCAAATTATACACAATATGGTACAACTATAGATCTTATACACATTATAAATATGTACATTTTAAGAAATTTACATTAAATGACACCATACCTGTAAGTAAAAGGACGGTAAGTTTTTGTATTAAAGTTAATAAACCTGGGCAAAAACACATTTATACAATACAATGGGTTACGAGATCAGAATAATACTAGTTCACCGTATGGGTAACGACATGCTACTATGCGTAGAGTGCACTGACGAGCATACCTTGGCTAGGTTTAGAAAAATATCTTTACCCTGCCCTTCCTATATACACTAGTTTTTCCATCATCACTACTACATGTATAGTCGCGGGAATTATATATGTACACACCGGCTACACATCAAGCTATTATCCAGTTTAGCTTGACCTGTTATTGAACGGAAATCACATATAATGCGAGTTCAGCTTATACTTGACATGTAGCAGTGCGTACTACCTATAGAATTAAAACAGCCAGTGACAACAATTTGATTCAAGTCACGAGATCATGGCTATAGATAGTACGAGAGTTTGTTGTTTTCGTATTTACAAATGTTTTCGTGTTATTTATAGTCCGATATGTAGCCATTCCTTTGCGATTTTAAATCTATCCGCAATTGTGCACGCACCTGTTTTATTTACTGAACGTGTCAACTGTCTAATTATTGTACTCATACAAAATATATTTTGTTTAATTACATTAGCTTATCATCTATATTTACAAATAATTACACGTCATTATATATACAACGAACAGCTTAGCTTATATCTAACGGTGTAGCACCTAAACATGTAAACAAAAATTTACATCTGAATTCATGACGAATGTTAAGAGTGCAATGCATACATATTATGTAAAAAAATGTGTCGAAATATCTAAATAAAACTCGATTCATTAAAAGAAATAACACGCTACCGACCGTATTATTAAATCGACACAGTCGGGTAAAGTCAATGCACAGATAAAACTACACAGATACTTGACTTCCTTTATTCGTCGCCGGACGGATAAGCACCTTCGCGCAACGATCGGAACAGAATTCTAAAAGTATCAGTTGCGTGCGATTCTGTATGTCAGCAGTTCGCCTAAGACGTATCTATGTAGGAATTCAAGTGTGTGAATAGCACATCCGTGGCTGACAGTGGAGCGCAGCGGCTTCAGCGCAGCAGCTCGGCGGCGGCCGCGGCGCAGTACAGGCGCTGGTCGGGCGACAGCAGGCGCAGCGCGAACGAGCCCGGCGCCGCCAGCCCCCCCGCGGGGCCCGCGCACCCTCCCGCCGGGCCCGCCAGCACCTCGACGTTACCCGCGTTCGCCTGCGGGCACACGCTGTTAGAGGCAATGATCACCACAGTGAGTCGACTGCCACGCTCGGCAAGCGGACTGGTGACCGCAGTATATTGTTATTTACACACGACGAGATGCTGCTGCTCGTAGTCGTCTTAATATCAACCCTTAGCCGCCTTTTACGACACCCATGCCTGCATCGTCATATGAACAAAAGGACGTCCACCGCTGTACAAAGGCCTATTGGCAGGCGGGTTGATGAGCACAGAATAGCTACTTTTCCACGGACGCTGCTGCCCATACCTCTGGTTTATAATACCTTAGTGAGCTTTTGCGACATCCACGGGAAGAGATAGAAAAGAATAGAATCATTTATTCAGTAAATAGGTCCTAACAGACTCTTTTACACGTCATATTGAAACAACGGAGGGCATTTCGCTACATGACAACCTCGGAGAAGAAATGCTGAAAGAAACTCAGGGTTAGGTCTTTGTTATTTTTTTTACGTCTTTTACAAATCTGTTCGTTACAAAGTATTTAAATTAGTCATCTATATATAAAAAATAAATATGGCAGCTATACAATGCAAATATCACTTCAGATATATTTGGTTTCCATGGAAGCCACATGTGCAGAAGAGGACTAACGCCATATGTCCCTATAGTCAACATAGTCTTTAATCCAATAATATGTTCTTTTTTATAAGAATTGATTTGACGTGCGATTTAAACTTCCCGACTGTCAGATCAGTAATTTATTTTGGTATCTTATTACAAAACCGAACGCAGTTACCTAAGAACGATTTACTGGTTTTGGACAATATAAATTTAGGTACTACTATTTTATGTCTATTTCTGGTATTTATACAATTAATGTCGCTTTTTACTTTAAACATTAGCAAGTTTTTACGGACAAACATAATATTTTCAAAAATGTAAAGAGAAGGCATTGTTAGTACATTAATATATTTAAAGAGGTCTCTAAGTGATTCGCGAGGGCTCATATTATATAGAGTGGTGCTATATTCTCAATCCGGACACCACATGGATATGGCTGCATAGGAATGGTAAATTTTAGCCGATGACCACACTGGAACCATACATTTTCTAATTATAGAGAAATATTTCTGTACAATATAAATAAAGTTTTAAATAAAATATACATAACCAGGTGATATCTTATTTGAATACACAGAAATGGGATGTCTGAGAAATCGAATGCAGGACACCAGACACGAGCTTTAAATCGAGTAAAATTTAATAATGAATTTACGGAATACGCGATAGCCCTGACGCACTACAACAAAGTGCGCAAAGCGAGGCGCAAATCATGAAGGTCGCAACATCAACAGCCTCCTAGAGAGCATGAGATTTATTATTGAAATGAGCAAATGCGATATTCCATAGGGGACGGTCTTAGGGCCATTCCTGTGGAACGTAGGCCCTGTGCAGTGTACTGCACCTCGGGTTTGCTACGTTATGACTCTCTCCCTCACCTCCACTTGGGGAGTGAACTTTGAAACAAGTGGAGTCGTTGGTCGTTCGCCGCATTGAAAAACTGGGAGCTGTGAGTGGCGCTGCAAAAACTGGAAGCCCTGGTATGCTATGGGCCTCATCACCAACCGGCAGCGGGAGCTTACATTACCATCAGTGACGTAAGTATAGTGTGGCCCAGGCACAGATGCTAGCTGGGCTTGGTTATTCATCAGAGGTGGGCCTGCCAAGCCCGGCTCGCCCTGAAGCTGATTGACACTGTATCTGCCGTTAGCCGGCTATTGACGAACCTGGGCGGTTCCAGCGCCAGGGGCCAGCGGCTTTATACTGGGGTGGTCCACACGATGGCGTTTTACGGCGTTGCAGTGCCAAATCCAACTGCCCAGAATAAGGCTCTGTTGGACAGACCACAGAGTCGAGGCAGTCAGGGTGATACGCAGATACCGCATGGTATTTGCTGAGGCCGCAAGCGCGTATGAGTTTACTCCTTCACGTGGGACCTGACGGCGCGGGTGCTTGCCGAAGTCTACTAGCAAGGAGCGATTGTTCGTGCTGAGAGTGGTACTTTGCCCTTACCTACCTGCCTGCCTACCTAGTTGGCGCAGAGAGGCCCAAAGAGCCGTGGAAGGAGACACTGGAGATGTCTAGCGCCAGTCATAGGACCGTGGGAGCTATCCAGCAGTGCCTAGAGGAGTGGGTATGAAGGCAAGCACGGGATATGGTCCAATCTGTCTGGTGCAGGTGTTATCGGGGCATGGTTCCTCCTCAACTGCACACAGTGGAGAGGCGACTCTCGACTCCCGTTTGTCATCAATGCGGCTGTAGCGAGGATACAACGTAGCACACTCTCGAGCAGTTCACTGCTCGGACGGTGCAGCAATAACCGGGAGTGACCTCTAGCTGCCTGCGGACAACAGAGGGCTTGAGAGGCAGGCGCACCCTTCTGCGAGGAGCTCATCTCACAAAAGGATGCGGCGGACGGTTCAGGGAGGAAGACGGCTCTGGCGGACCCGATGCAACGCGACGCAAGCGGTATAACGGCGGCTTCATGCCGCCCGAACAGGTGGCAGCGGGCAGTATATCGGGGAGTCAGTCCGCACTGCACTGCCTTGGATGCATTGCCGCACGTGACAGGTAGGCCAAAAACAGACCAACAGCTGGTGGACCGCGAAAGAAGTATCTACGCAGTACTCATGGTCCATCAAAAGGCGGATGCAGGTCACACGGCAGAGTTTTTAGTGGGGGAAAGCCCTCGTCCAGGACCATAACCACGCAGTCTCCCCAGACAACCTGGTATGCGGAAGGCAATTTACACCAACTGAAAAAGAAGTGTTTGTGGCGGAGTGTGTAGGAGGCTAGGCTGAAGCACCCTAATGCTGGCCTTAACGACACGCGATCCGATCGGTTCTCTGGAAGTTAATCGGGTGGAGGCACGGCTCCCTGTCAATCCGGGGCGTCGTCGGTTCTATCGGGGTACGACTGTTAAAAAGAAACACGACACGGCCCAGCACCCCTTGAGGTGTGCACGGAATCCTGCGATTCACATTATGTGTTGATTGGTGTGGTTGAAACGGATCTCTCCCTACCAGCCATAATCTAAAATATGGTCAGCAACAGCAAGGCTAGCGCCTAGAGTGCGGTTGACTAGGCTGCGAACAGAGAGGGAGATGTGAGGACCTAGGCCGAAGATGGGATAATAACGTGAGCGGTGGACTAGGGGAAGTCCATCCATCTATTAAAACAATAACCATTCCCCTCAGATTGGACGGGGGATCGCTTGCCAGATCGGTATTTCCGGGTTTATGGACGAATGTGAGATCGTTTCTCGTAATCCTGGTGCGATGAGCACGGAGGAACACTGTGAGGTTTTAGCTGGTAACGAGTTCGACATAGCCTTATTACCCTATTCAGGATGGAGGAAATTCAATAGGATGTATATGCAAAATCGAGGATAATGTAAGGGTATGATAGAATGATTGATATAAAACTAATATAGTAACAGCATGCCTGTACTAAGAAATCACACTTATATCATGTTTGATAAAGTTTGTACCTACTTACCTAGCGCGAGAGGTTTGGCAACAGTGCGACCGGCGGGCTACTTTTGATCAACAACATGGGTACAACAACGGCAGCCGACAGGTGGAAACAAAATGATCGGCTTTTCTTCATACGTTCTCCAGGTTTAGAACCGGCGAAAATACCTAAACCTACTCGAAAACTGTGTTTACATTGCTTACGTAAAATGTAGGTAATTAAGTAGGTATACAATTTTATTATTCTTTTAGGTATTTTTGTCGTATTTAAAAAAGTAAGAATTAAAGAAAAATAGACGCGGTGACTTTCAGCCATGAGCATTAAATTGAGCAATCGATCGCGGCGCGAAAATAACCGTAACTGTAGAGGGGCGGAATTCGCCACGTCGAGCGGGCGCGTGAGGGGAGAGACGGATATATTGGATACATAATGGGTTAATAAACTTGTGTTGATAAGAGTGCGTAGCCATTAATTAGAAAAATAAGTGGAATGTTTTATTTTTGTGTGGAATGTTATCAGAATCGTATAAACTTTAACTTAAAGCTTTCTTGGTTTTTCGTATACACCCGAGTAAGTCACATTTTTATGGTGTGCAAAAAAGGTTAGTAATTATTTATAGATTAATAGTATTTATAAACTAAATAATCACATTTGATTTATTTTCGCGATCACTCAAAAAAACTGAAAAATGAAATGCAATCGTAGTTTAGCCGCAGCTGAGACTGACCAGGAACAGCGTGGCGAGCAGCAGGCGCGACACGTCGGCGTCGTCGGCGGCGGCGCGGCGCAGCACGTCGGCGAAGGCGCACGGCTGGCGCGGCGGCAGCGCGCCCAGCACGCGCGCCGCCAGCGCGCGCACGTCGGCGCCGCGCGCGCGCTCGCTGTCGGCGCGCTGCAGCACGCGCGCCTGCCACGCCGCCGCGTCGCGCTCGTCGGCGCGCGACTTGTCGGACGCCACGGAGCTGAGCTCGAAGAACCCGTCGTCGTCGCTTTCGAGCTCGGCGGACGCGCCCGAGGCGCCCCAGCCGCTGGCCGCCGCCGTGGCCGCGGCCGCCTCGGCGGAGCTCCAGCCCGCGAACGCTGCGGACCGAGCGATCGGTTAATATTCCCGGAGCCCGCTCATATGTATTATTTAAAATTGCTTTTAATACAAAAGATTAATAGAACAGAAAGAAAGATCGTACAAACTTACAACAAAAAATATTTATATACAATGTTAAAGATGGTCATCCTCTTCGACCCACAAAGAATAATAGAACGAACAGATTTTGTTTATTAGTATATAACGAGCGACAGGGTAGCGGACAATTTGCCCACAGAATAAAAAAAACTGGATAAAGAAGTTATTTCGTGTTACATATATGAATCTATAGAATCTAGCACTGACCCAAAATGTACTAAAGATTATTGAAAAGATTTTGATAACTACTACCTGAACAATCCTCTAGGAAAAGAAAAATACTAGTAGATGAACAAATGGTATAAAAAATATATAAAACCTAGAACATTACTTTCTTAATAAAACATTGGAAGAGCAGAAAGACCATGCCGGACTCCTACCGGCTAAAACCACCGGAGCGGTGTCTTCGGCACCCCTCAATCAGTCCGCACACAATGGACAGTATTTTGACTGCGCCGTGCATTCTCTTACCTTATGGCCCTGGCTGCCTCAAGCGAAGCACCGGTCGCTTTGGTCAACCCCTCCATGTACACCGCACCGAAGGCGCACGTGCCCGAGCTCGAGGCATCGGTAGCATTGCAGCGGCCGTGCTGCCGACACCTCGACCTAGATCAATGTCCATCCCACGCAAATGCGGCAGATGGATTCCAACTTTTTGGCTGCCTCCAGCGGTAACCGGACCCAGACCGTACCCAGGGACACCTATGATAGGCGAATTTCACCTTTATGTTCCCGGGAAAATACGCCGTTGCCGCTAAGTCGGCTTCTTCGAACTCGGCCTTGGTGACGGCGTCGTCCAGGTCCTTAATCCTCTGCTCCGCCATCTTTATAGGACGCACAATATGCACATTGAAGATGGGGGCGAGCACCTCCCGCATTCGATGCGCCAGGCTAGCCACCTTCGCTTGCCGCCGTGTGCGCAGCACATCGCAAAGCAAGGCTTGGGGGGATCCTTTACAATCCTCCCCGAGAAGTGCCTGGGGGGGCGACCTTTTTACAGTCGCCTTCCCTCCGCTAGAGGGGGTGACCGCTTTATAGTCATCCCTTCCAAGATGTGCCTAAAGGCGTGGCACCAATGGGCGGCTCTAGTATGATCTTACGAGGACCTGGAGCCCCCCTTCGGTGCCGAAGATGACCACTCCAGTGGTTTTAGCCGGTAGGAGTCCGGCATACCCCTTCACCCTTCCCCGGGGTGAAGGAAGTTCCATGTAGAATTTCCACTGGACATCAATAAAAAAATAAAAAAAGTCTATTCACCTTGGCACCACCGCCCCCGCCAGAGCTATTTAAATAATGTAATATATGTTGGAATCGAATCGAATACAATCACGACATTGACACAAAATTTAGTGGGGTGGTTTACTTATCACTGTGTGCGACTGTACTAAGATGCGAAGAAATAATGACGATTATTTGTTTACAGTAATTTTGTGTATAACTCTTGCTCAGTACTAACAAATTTATAATCAGGTTTACCATAGACTGGTAAAAAGTTCTAAGTACGTCCCTGTACGACTACGATTTTAGTTCTGACACTAGAGACATCTAGCGTAATATAGCTAAACCACGTTATTAGATACTATATATCCGAAGCTTTTAGATTTTCCTATTCACCGCTAAATGGAAATCAAATCCCCCCTGCCCCGCGAAATGTCACGCATCGTATTAATGGAAAATCGCATTACAACATCTCTTTGTATTTGCTTCATGATAGAATTCTTATAGTTTTCCTGTAATCTATAGGTAAAGAGCTATAATTAATATTAAAATTAAAAAATAAATACATTTGAAACCCCCTCAACAAGCTCTTCCATTTCATATGTTACATACGAACCCAAAAAAGGACCCCCATATTCAAAATATTTCTTTTTACGTTACTCGTACGTGTTTGGGTCGCAGAAATCCATATGGGTAGCAAATTTCAACTTAATCGGTCCAGTAGATTAGGAGCAAGTTGACTGTGATAGACGGACAGACAGACACACGAGTGATCCTAAAAGGGTTCCGTCGTTTTTTCATTCAGACGTTCGGAACCCTAAAAACTGTTAGTAACAAGAAAACAAGATGCAGTATTACATATCGCTTTGCCGATAGCAACTAAGGATGTATAACATAAGCAGTTCATCATCAATACTTATTCATCCCAAAACAGTTTTTAGGATGTTTGCCTGGTTATCTGCGCGGCTTGGCCAAGCTTCACGCCTATACTACTGGACAGATTTAGATGAAACAGTAATATCCGAAATCAATCCTTCGCTTTGGGATGCTATAGGGGGGCCAACTCATTTACCGCCATTTGCCCTCCTCATAATTTCGGCCGAATGAAGTCCACTTCTGGACACAGGCCTCCCCCAAAGATCATCACAACCATCATCAATATGGGTGTGTTGTGGGCTCATTGGAGGGTTTTGCCATAATCGCCACGCTTGGCAGACGGGTTGGCGATCGCAGTTGAGTTGTTAATATACTCGAAGGACGCTGCTGGTATTGTGAGCCGGCACCACCCTCCTACCTGCACGGAATTATCGGAGTATATTTGTGCGACACTTTCAGTGTGTAGGCCGGGACCGTTCTGTAAGTCGGTTTTGGGCTCGCTCTTGAGGATCCTTGTAGACGACGTGGTCTGCTGGGCGATCTCATGGTCTGCTGTGCGAGCAACTGCTACTGATCTGGCCGGACGGAACACCTGCGAGGGCATCATCGGGCTTAATAAGCTCGAAATAGCCAAAAGTGTTGCTGGAATCTGTGATCTGGGTCTAGTAACTAGTCCTACAAGACCAGTCATGGATACATGAACTACCGCGAGGTAAGGAACCACCATCCAGTAAGTCAGTTCGCTTTGAAAGATACACGTAAAGCCTGATAGCTGAAGAGCCGCGGCTTTAACGTGGACTTCGCAGAGCCCTTCCGTTACTTTGTTCCCTTAGATCGAGAAGGCAGCTGGTGTATTACACAGACTGCTGCCTAAACACTGACGACTTAGGGAGGAGTACTACCGCCTCTACGTCCTTTAGGAAACGCCTGTGTGGTCAGGCACTGCCTGGCGTCCAGCGCTTTCACGACAACGTCAAAAGCTCAAATTGACAATCGAGGTCCACACGAAAATAGCGTTGTCTTTCGCGGCAGCAACTGTCGTGGCAAGCTGCCCGTAAGGAACTTCGCGGCTGTATCATCCGCTACACTGGCGAGGGCATTCGAGGTGCTGAGGCTAGCCCTTAACTGCAGTACTCGCACAAGTCTCTAGTTGAAGCTATCCCAGGGTGCTTCACACCGCTTTACAGTCGCCCTTTTCGAGATGTGCCTATAGGTGTGGGACCAGTGAGCGGCTCTAGTGTGATCATACGAGTACCTGGACCCCCCTTAAGTGCCGAAGATGAGCGACACAGTGGTTTTAGCCAGTCCGGCATGCCCCTTAATCCTACCCCGGAGCGGAGGAAGTTCATGAAGTATTTCCACTGAGCCCAATAAAAAAGGGTGCTTCGCAACTTTGCTTAAGAGGGGTCAGTGCGCCATGTTTTTTTTCACGATGTAAATCCATTATGGACTAAAATATACCTGAGTGGTCATCTTCGGTACCGAAGAGGGGCTCCGGTACCTCGAGAACAATTGCACCGATGCCATACGTAGGTGCCACGGCTTTAGGAACACCTTGGAAGGGGTAATCATCTACCTACTACCGAGGTGAGGACCGTGGGGGCTCAGAATTGCGACTCTGGGCAGTTTAGCAATTCCAGAGATGATGATAGAACGCGGTAGCATGAACCTTCGTCTTCTCCAGGGTGGACAATATGCATCAGAATTTCCCTAAGTGAAACAGAAGGAGTGGCCGGCCTTACCTGGGGGTGGGTCGGGTTCGAGGTCCCGTAGTCGCCATCGTTCGTTCAGGATATGACTCATCCGCTGCGTAACGATGCGAGAGATCAACCTACTCGCGATTATGAACTCCTTCTCTTTGCCCAGCTTCTGTTTCAGCTCTGTAAAAGAGAAGCCACCATTTAGTAGTCAAATCGATGTGGTTCTTTGTGATCACATTTTCCAAGTGACTCACCTGGTCCGATGACAATTTTGATGCCTCCATCAATGATGTCATCTATTTTCACGTCACTCCGTCTTTTTCTCGCTTTTCTAGCCATCGGCGGAGGCGACGGCATCGGTAACTTCGATTGATCTGGTAACGGCGGGACCGGCGGCTCCGGCCACTCGGGCAGCGGCGTGCTCGTGCGCAGCGGGCAAGGCGAAAGGGAATCCTCGCGCGGCACTGTCTCTTCTAGCGGCGGCGGCAGCGGCGGCGCGGCCGCCTCGATGGCCGCCTGCAGCTCTACCAGTGAGATGGGTCGTAGCGCGCTTTCACCGCTCCTCGTAGTACTTTCTAGCTCGTCGACTAACATCCCTTCCTGCGAGAACATGGAGCATTAAAAGGTTGGGTTAGTTAGGTTAGACTGCTTTAGTCACCCTCTCCGAGATGTGCCAATAGGCGTGGCACCAGTGGGCGGCTCTAGTGTGATCATACGAGGACCTGGAGCCTCTCTTACGTGCCGAAGATGACCGCTCCAGTGGTTTTAGCAGGTAGGAGACCAATAAAAAAATAAATAAAAAAAAGGCCGTAAAGAGTTACGCACGTGCAGGCGCCAAGCGACTTGGAAGTCCTGCAGCAGGCCGATGGGCTCGCCGGCGTAGTCCCGCAGCGGCGCGTCCGCGGCCGTGAGCGCGCGCGGCTCCAGCTCGGCGTAGCGCCGCGCCAGCGTGGGCGGCGGGCGCGCCGCGCCGGGCTCGCGCCGCGCCGCCGCGCTGGCCTGCAGCTCGATGTGCGCGAACTCGCCGCACACCCACGACGCCTTCCGCCGGCGCCGGCTGGTCGTCGGCGTTTGGGACTCTTCTGAAGTGCTGTTGCCCATTTCTCTGGCGAAATACAAAAGCGCTCCGCTGTGTAAACTCTGTGTGTGTTGTTTTGGAGATTGCGACGACGACGACGATAAGCCGGAGTTTTAGGTTTGTGCGGAGGGAGCGCCGCCGGTCGGTTATGTAATCAATATTATGCTATAAACTAGTTATGAAATTACTCACTGTGTACTGATATTTAGCGAGTCGCTGACGTCGAGCACGTGCTGGTATAGAAAATCCACCTTTCTGCCGTAGATGCTCGCCGACTGCTGCAACAACAGCGCTAGCTCCGCGAAGTTGGGCGCCACCGCGTCCGCCGGGCTGGAGTCCTCGCCCGCGTCTAGCGCGTGCAGACCCGCCTCCGTCAGGTATTCCTCCAGCAACTTACAACACGACATCAAAAATAAGAAGATACTCCAGAGCAGAATTAACGATGAGGAAACAAATGGAAATTGGCGACACTGTACGAGGGAACAGCACAAAATAACGCAGCGACACGTTGTTGAACGTATATTTTGTTGTGTACGTTACGCCCGTGGTTCATCATAGCTACAAACAAAAACCTGGACCCAGGCTTGTTGGAAAGAGTTGTTGATATTCTGGAAGGTTCCATTCCACGGATTAACCAAAAGCCTACCTCGGGCTGGGAAATCTGGGTGGATACTGCGGTTAGCATCTCACAAAACCGAGAAACTATAGTTCTACAAATCACGCCGATATAACGAACGACATAGCTCGTTAGCTCACGTCATTGACGCGCAAATGCAAGTTGGTCGAAATATAAACCACCACGCAAGCTATCAGCAATGAAACAGATAATACACGCAAAAAAAACTTTAAGAATCGATATCCCCGAAAGATATTTCAAAAAACCGGACAAGTTCGAGTTGAACTCGCGTAGGAAGTGACGTGCGATGAATGTGCTATCATGTTTTTTTTATCTGACTCAAAGGACATGGGTGATTTGGGCCTGATCTGTTACAGAAATGAAAGCTTCACTAAAATCAGTGTATATTTTTAAATTTTGTTTCTCTATTTATCTTTGAGATTTACAATTAAAATAATTAATAATTATCAATTGCAAGAATATAAGAAGATTACATAAATAAACCAGTGACATTTAAATGAAACGCATACTATTGTTTATGGCCTTGTGCCATATGTACAGCACTATTAAGCCATATACTTGTATATTTTCTTATTATTTTTCGTTTTAATTGTCATTGTGTATGAGACCAAAATAAAACTTTTTCTTTCTTTCTTTCATGTACATATATGTAAAAAAAGTTCTCTCTGAAACCAATCTGTCTGGAATATTGCGAACAATTCCTTAATTACATGTATCGATATGTATAGGTATTATTTATGTGATAAAATAACCGATAGTTGCTATTTGATCATACCGCCATACTTAATCTCACTGTCACATAAACAAGGAGTTTTCATAAACGTAAATGAGAATAAAAAAAATAAAAATTGTAATGAAATACCCTATCACACCAAACCAACTTCTTAAATGTCACGACCAACAAAATTCCAGTCTCATTTGTTTGTGGTATCTATAGTACCGGATTGTAGAAGCATATTAGTTGAATTCCGTCTTGTACAGTCAGCGCTACATAAGTCGCTGAACAATTTGGTTTTGGAAATCGCCAATACTCTTTATTTTAGAAACGTTGGTGAACCGTGTCAAAACCGGACAATAGTAACATACTCAAATATTACTTTGATTAAGAAAAATAACAGGTATGAAGCAAAACAAGAGAGTGCAAGCGATTTCTTATCCTTACAGGAGCAACGAACCCGCTGGCTAGTGGCCATGTCAATGAGGAGCAGCTCCTTGGTGCCGCGGGACCCATTCCTACAATTCCTTCCTACCTAAGAATTAGTTATTTACATCTGAAATTATTATTATATAACTTTATTTAATGCACTAGTATTTTTTTATATTCAACTGGTTCATTAAGATTTGATACTGACACTTTTTAAGAAGTTTAGACTTTACTATATTTAATGTACCTACATTGTCTTCACCAAACCTGAAATTCGATAACACTATGCACATCCAATGCAAGAATGACGCAATTGTCATTTTTTTTATTACGGGTTGAGTTTACCACAAGTCTAAAAAAACAATTTTCTGCCAGTTCAAGAACGACAAATCTCTAGTTCGACTACTTGTCTCTAGAAGCCACTTATGCCAGCAGAGACGATGATAGTCAAACAATATTAAAAAAATACTATTCAAATCTTAATTTTCCTCTAAAATATGATATACCCTGCCCTGCAATTACGCCATTCTTGCACCGGATGTGCGACTACATGTAACACTAAATATAATTTAAAAAGAGTAACCATGGAGTTAGTAGTAGTGCAAGGGCGGATCCAGCCTTCGAGTCGGAGGGAGGGGGAGGTCACATAGTCTAGGTCCAGGCAGAACAAGCTTCAAAACGTGTATGACGCGCCAGCCTAAGTTAGGTACTCTGTCGGCCAAATAATGAAACGCCACTTAATATTTAAATCCCGCCTAATAATTTGATTGAATTCCTACATAAAACGGACTTCTCAAATCGTTAAGCGGGATTTAAATATTAAGTGGCGTTATTCAACGGTTCTGCCGTATTTTTAGGTAGGAAGAGCTACCACTATCTAAATATTCGTGTCTTAACCTGCACCTACCTTTGAATCAAACACTGCGGAATTTTCGCTAATACTTTAACATTTTTGTTTATCCCATTATTGGAAATGATAATAAAAACGTCATAAAAAATATTAATTTAATTACTTGCAGCATTTTTTTGTTTAACTTCACGCAGTATTAGATTGATAAACATGCAAACGTTACCTCCATTTTGTTTGTTACATATATGTGGACTGTTAAAGTTACAAAATGGAAATGTAAAGGTGATTACATAAGCTTAAAAAGCATGAAATAGGTATATTGGTGCAGTGACTGATACAGTCGGCTACTGCGCTCCGGATCGCGGGTTCGATTCCAGCACAGAACAAATATTTGTATGATCTGTAGATAGTTGTCAGGTCACAGGTCTGGGTGTATTGTATGTGGAATTTGTGTCTGTAAACGCACGCATGACGGGTGAAATACTAGTGTGGGGAAATAAGAAGTTATAGATGACATTTAAAATGTTTGAAAACAATTTTCTGGTAATCCAAAATCTCGGCAGCCATACAAAAGATAAAAAAAAATATGGAACCAGATTGCCATAAAACAGGCTGGTATATTTTTTTTACACTTGAAAATGTGATCAAGCCATATGTGAAGCGCAAAATATCTGAAAACGAGATTTTCCTAATAAAATGACAAAACCTATGTATATCTTTAATATCAGACATATTGTAATAAAACCGTCTGTTTATTTTTTTGACACAGCAGAGTATAGAACTTTTTTTTTAACTTTGCCCCACACTAGGATTTCTCCTGTGTCGTGGGTGCATTTTGCAGACATGAATTACACATATAATACATCCAGACCCGCAACAACTATCTGCAGAAGATACTTGTTCCGTGTGGGAATCGAACCCACGACCCGGAGCGCAGCAGCCATCTGTATCAGCCCCATATTCACTTATATGAATTGGTCGCCTCGTTGGATGCTGCCTGAAACGCCTAGTCTTCGACTCTTCGAATCTTCTACGATGGTTCCAATACAACATAAAAACATCCATCCTTAGAGAATGTTGGTGGTATACTAATCGGCAGTTTTGAATGGAAGGTGTTATGTGAAATCACCCAGTAGCAGCAGATCCGTTAAAAACATTCTTGTAAATACTAGCCGTTGTGTGAACATACTCTAAATGGTGATCAGGCAAGTTTACAGTTAAATTTGTTACTTTGATTGCATTGCTTGAAAGTACTATTGAAATCAACAATAAATAAAATAAACTGCCCTCACTTATGCAGATAAAGATATCAATTTATAAATGGATAACTTTAAGCAGGCTGAAAGACTAACAGGAAAATAATTGGAAAAGCAGGACATATTGGGCCCAAAGCACTTGGGGTTAAACACAATCTGTTTCAAGTTGTAAAAGTTTTGGAAAAATCATTTTACATTTGGCCGCCTCCTACCAGGCTTTCCAGCCACTTGCAGGTAGCCCAAAGTGCTTAATGGCACACACCAGGTTCCAAACCCACTTAGTCGCCTTCTAAGACACCCATGGAGTGAGATGGGGTAACCCTATTTGTTACCTGAAGTTACATGTGGTAGCAAGACATATTTGTCAGTAGGATTTCTTGATCCATCATTTGCACAGGCAACCTGCATGTTGGGGACTACAGTCAAAAGTTGCCATTTTTATTACGTCTTCCTGGCTGCAATGAAGACTAGGCGAATTTGGGTGCAGTTTTAGACTTACTAAAAAGGCGACTTCTTGGTTGTTATTTCTATATTGGAATATTGTGACCTAAATGCTTTTTGTCTGTAAGTGTCCTTACTAAATATTTATCCTAAATTGCTAAATATATATCCTAGTTCCAGCATGAATACAATTATCCAATTCTTGGAAGAATTAAAATTGTTAGATTCATCCATCTTAGTAAATATGTTGTCTAAGTAAAATTATTAGTTTAAACAATAAGAACTAGTTAGTATACATGACAAGTTTATGCTAATTTATGAAAATAACAAAGCAATTAGTATTGTTTTGTAAAAGCCTGTTTTTATTTTACTATTTTAAGAAGCAGGACCAGCCTCTTTTGCTTGAATTTTTTTCCTACTGTAATCTATACAAATAAATAAAATTGAAGTGTCTGTTTGTAATGTCAAAATAACAGCTTTTTACTAAATGCATATGAAAGTATATACGGTACCTACAACAAAAAAGCTATTTGTAATTTTTTTGTCTGTCTGTCTGTCTGTCTGTTTGTTCCGGGTAATCTCAAAAACGGCTGGACCGATTTTGACGGGACTTTCACTAGCAGGTAGCTGATGTTATAAGGAATAACTTAGGCTACTTTTATTTTAGAAAAATAATTAGAGTTCCGCAAAAAGAAAATAACACCTTGAAATTAATAGTATCGAAGTACACTAAATTTCTTTTAAATAAAACGCGGGTGAAACCGTGGGTCCCAGCTAGTACATAATATTTAATTACATGCAAGGAATATTGCTTACCATTCACTCAGACTAAGTTCTTTATACTGTTAGTCTGATGTAAAGTATGAGCAGTGTTATATTAGTTTGTATGTATCTAATCCTACAAAGGAATATGTATATAATATAATTCAAACATAGTAGATCAGTCACGGTTTAATCTGTTTAAAATTGTTTTATTATAATTTATGCAGTCTACATAATTTACTGGTTCATCACTATTAGACTAAAATAACCATAAACTAAGCCAAAGACTGAAAAATAATGTATGAAAAGAGGGCAAGCAAACAGTCATTGGCTTGCTGGACTTTATTTACATGGCCATTTCACACTGTTTACACACAGATAGCTCATAACAGGGTTTTAGACTTAATTATATATTGATAACAAAAAAGAGAAAGTAATTACTGATATCTACATGTAAGGTTGATGTTATCTATGTATATCTGGAATTGTCATTGAATGTACTTAATATCTTTTCAGATAGCACAGTCATATTACAAAACTGTGCAGAACTATACAAATGCTGTTTCATTGAGAAACACCTGTGTTATACAACAAGTTTACACAAGTAAATGCGCAGCTCATCAATCGTGCAACTGTCAGAGGGGAATATTTTAACCTTGGATGTAAATTTTCAGAATTATAATTTTGTGCATATTTATTTTATTCAACTAGATTGTTGCTAAGTAGGTTATGCTAGATATTTGGCATATATATTACAACAAAATTACTGTAGTATAGTGCTATTAAACTAATAATAAATTAGTAATTAAAATCTTAAGAGTTTATTGTCCAAGACATAGGCCACCACGGACTAAGAGAATAGACCATCTCTGATGAAGAGAAAAGATAACAATATCAAAATATATAGCCAGTTATATGCAGACAAATGCAACCTAATTACCTAATAATGCAAGCTATTCAGGTAGAAAATGTAATTAGGTTTTTGCATGTGGTAATGTAAACAAACAATTTAGGAAATCATAAAAAAATGTCATCATTCATCCCACAAGGGAGCTACCAATTTGAGTTCAATACTATAACAAAATAGTCTAAATCCCAGTTGTCAGAACAATACTGCGCTCCATCCCCTATTTATGCAAGAGATGTGTGTTTCAAGATGTAAAGTCGATTTAATATCTTAATTTTTCCATTAATAGATCTATATGTGCAAAGGTAAAAAACAAAGCTTTAATAAAGGATGTGATGCGCGCGGCTGTGCAGCCGGCGGGGGCAACGGCAGGCATCTGTCAGGAACTCACCGCGCTGAGGTCCGTGTCGAAGCTACGGCGGACGTCGCTGATGGGCTTCATCAGCTCCGCCACGATTTCTTCCAATCTTTGGGAATTCATACTCCACCGTTTTTCTCGCCGGGATATTATTTGATCCCTGCAAATAGCGTCCTTTCATTGATAACATTACTGAAAGGCGTCGCGCGGAATACAACAAAACCACAAAGTTGTTCTACCAGTGGCGCGAAACTTCCTGTCAACAACCCCTTTTCAATTTTGGAAACTATATTGCGAAACTAACTCGCGTGCAACGGTTATTAGACTCATATATACACTATAATTACCTCTGCCTCTCAATGCAGTCGGCGTCCATTTTACAAACATAAAATCTTGCAAATAGGAAGAACGTAATAACAACGGTGGCCATTTATTCTACTTTTTGAGGAAGACATTCCGCTCGCTGTCAAAGCTCCGAACGTTCGCCTGTTCGCCGCTATGAAACTCCACTTTTTGGAGTTGTCTACGGCTTACTATTTTCGTATAAATGGTGAATCATTATTTATTTGTAATATAATACATATTAAATCTGCCCTAGATGAAATGCATATTATATATATCTAAAACGTAAAAAGTAAAAAAACTGAACTTTGAGTGTTACAGATAAGTAAAAAATTTGTACTTGTAACACTTTAAGTAAATACCTAGTACAAACCTGGTTCATATCTTCCTCTTCATCTATACAAATAAATAAAATTGAAGTGTCTGTTTGTAATGTCAAAATAGCAGCTTTTTACTAAATGCATTTGAAAGTATGTACGTTACATATAACAAAAACACAATCAATTTTTTTTGTCTGTCTGTCTGTCTGTTTGTTCCGGGTAATCTCTGAAACGGCTGGACCGATTTTGGACCTTCACTGGCAGATAGCTGATGTTTTAAGGAATAACTTAGGCTACTTTTATTTTAGAAAAATAATTAGGGTTCCGCGCAAAAAATAAAACCCTTCAAATCCAATATATATATTCTATGTCAAGTGTCTATATACGGCGAAATACTCTAAATTTCTTTTAAATTAAACGCGGATGAAACCGCGGGTCCCAGCTAGTCTACTATAAAGCTGAAGAGTTTGTTTGTTTTTTGTATGAACGCACAAATATCTAGAATTAAAGTCGGATTTTAATTTTAATTTTGCATTTGATAACCCAATTCTTGAGATAGGTTCATCATTTCAGCCGAATGAAGTCCACTGCTGGACACAGGGCTCCCCCAAAGATGTCTACAACGACCGATATGGATGTGTTGTGGGCTCATTGGGGGGTTTTGCCATAATCGCCACGCTTGGCAGACGGGTTGGCGATCGCAGTTGGAGTTGTTAATGTACTCGAAGGACGCTGCTGCCCATCCTCCGGCTAATCCCTTAGTCGACTTTTACGACACCCATCGGAGGAGATGGGGTCAGGTAGGTTATAGGCTATTTAATTTCACGCTACGACCCTTAGGAGCCGAGTATAAGGAAAAAGTATAATATAACGCTAAGTGAAACGGCGATGGGACGCGGTGGTTTGGCCGCCCAACGAGAACTGAGCATCACCGTTAAGAGCCGAATTGTGCATGGATGCGTAACGGCCGAAATTAATAATGTATCTACTGTCTGCGATTTGAGGTATCCGAGAGGTCTCGATCTACATGTGCGTCCTAATTACAAAAAGCGGCAATCCATGTAATAAACATCGGCAGATATCCGCTAATCCTGTCCCTCTTACCATAGATGATAATTTTTAACACTTCATACAAAATGTCAAGTGTCAAGTAAAACAAGCTATGAAAATTTTAAAATAATTTATTAAATTATTGGGTATATCAAAGCCATAACATATATTATTATTATCTACATGTCTCTCTTTTCACGGGTTTATATCCCCTGTAAGGGGGAACCCGGTCTTTTGACAGGCTTACGCGGGGACATAGGTCCAACACGCAGAGGCCCTTTAGAGAATTTTAATCTAAAATGTAATGGGACACCAACCGGGGACTCTCCATAGCTGCACTATAAAATGAAGTCATGGATTGTCCCCGGTGGTGTAAGGCTATTGTATGAGATGGAAACTATAACGATAAGGTCTATTGCAATGGGTGTTACATGGAATAAAAAGACTAATAAATACGGGAACAACGGCGTCTGCCTTTCAACTTTGATCGTGAAATTCTGTGGCAGACATTATTATTATATAATTATCAGGCAGGCAGTTGAAACAACTGATAGGTGCCTGTATCCTGCTAATCACTGCTGGATTCTATTCTTTGCAGTTAAGAAGATATTTGTCAAGTCTGTTTTTGAACTGATTCACATTTTGCGCTGAGACTGCGTCTTCTGGAAGTTTATTCCACGCTCTGACTATCCTGTTGCTTAGAAAGTGTTTGTGTGGGTTGTTATTTGAAAAGTTGGTACACAGCTTAAGGTGGTGGCCTCTTAGATGGACATTGTCGTTACGAGTAAATATGTAAGCGTAATTCTGAAGGTCATAATGCCCATTTAAGATTTTGTATGTCTCAATTAGGTCTCCAGGGTCTCTGCGATCCTTTAAAGTTGTGAGCTTTAAAACTTCCAAGCGTTCCTCATACGATCGTCGTTTTAGTAATATATGTATAATATACACATTTTATTAGAACAACGAGTTTATTGTTATCAAGATGGTGTCTGCAGCGAAAATGCGCAGGAAGCTAAAAAATAAGCTAAATGATAAGAAAGATCAGATCATGTAAGAAAGGATGATCTTTCTCAAATCACAATCGGTGGGAAAAATAATATTTAAAATTTAACTGAATTTATTATTTATTGGGTATATATTAATTGAATTTGAACAGCTTTGCACTCACTTATCCATTTTTTCCACTATTGTCAGAAACTCCCCTTTTCTGTAAGTATAATTTTTTCGAGATATTATTTTCGAATCTCATCTTCATCTTTTGATTAGTGGCTTTAGTCAGCATACATTTGCCAATTACACGTACACACGGCTACATCATCATCATCATCATTTCCGCCGTATAACGTTCACTGCTGGACAGAAGCCTCCCACAAAGATTGGCAAAACGACCGGTATGGTTTTGTGTTGTGAGCCCATTGTGAGGATTTTGCTATAATCGCCTGCCAAAGGCGGGTTGGAGATGGCAGTTGAGTTCTAAATGTACTCGTAGGACGCTGCTGCCCATCCTCCGGCTATTCCCACAGTCGCCTACTTTTACAGCACCTACGGGATGAGTGGGGTGTTGATATTCTAAGCCATCACCACAAGTATCAGTTATGAGCTGGTCGCTCTTGGTATAGACTTTCCGCGCAGTGAGAGATCAGCTTATAATAGTAATATTAGCTTATATGTAGCCGTGTGTACCATAAGTACACCATAGTAAACCATCAAACAAAGGCGTTTGTACAATATAAATAAATTTGGACGACGAACAAATACAGAAATAATAAATAAAATGTTATTGATACTGTATTCGTATTTATTTCTACGCATAAGTATTCCGATTTTAAACAACTAGGAAAGACAGGCAGTCAAAATATGACAATCTATCTATTAAACGAATGAGATATACGATATACGCTAGACAAAAACAAAGAACACTTTCCCGAACGTTCCCGAACAACACGTGTCAGCAGTCAATTAGCAAATTTTTCGATAATTTGCGTTCAAGAAACCCTCAGAAGATAAGATACATAAGATAAAAATATTTTTATTAATGTAAAACCATATGGAGGCACTTACGAATAGTCAATACTTTAGTTGCCGCGTTCCAAGATGTTGATTTCCTATGGAGAAGAACGGGCAAGAAACTCCATGGTTACTCTTTTTAACACGCTTTTATTAGCTTCACCTGTATGTATGTATGTATGTTTGTTTGTTTGTAACCGACTCCTTTGAGCTCGATTTTGCCCTACTTTGAACGATCAGATTTGATTCAAACTTTGCACACTTGTCAAAGGTCGATGACAATGCAATAATCCGATCAAAATATCCGATTATCCTAATTAGATTCGCCAGGATTAATTAATTTATTTCCGCATCCTTTGCATGCGAGTAAGAGAGACAGAGCTAGTGCGCGAATTACGCATGCGTGCAGTTCCAGACTTGCTCTTTCGGGCACTCAGTTCAGCACAACCTAGCGTGTTTTTTTAGTTTTTTTAAACTATTATTATTAATCATTATAATTGTTACAGTAGTTTTGATTACATTGTTCTCAAAATAAATAATTTGAGGACAATGTAGCCAAAAAAAGTAAACTTCTTAAAAAGTCCACACTAAACAAGCCTGATAATTAGAAAAAAACATGATTATAATAATAAATATAATTAATAAAAATATAATTGTCATGGCAGCATTAAGCTGATCAATCCCAACAGACAGCACTGTACACCATATTGTAGGGCAATTAAGCGACCCGATACACGACGCCACCATCAGCAGGACACTTGAGTGAGCAAGCTAAACTGCCAGACAACTATCGCGTCAATTAAACAAAATAAATCAATAATCCATATGATGCTCGCACTTACAGTTTCAAATATAAATGAAGTGAATATAAAAAAAAGCCACCAAGTAATTGGTGTCATTTAAAAAAATTGAGGATGAAGGATATTCAAATCTTATCTCTTTAAATGAGCAATTCTTGTAATTAGAATCTCGGAATCGGCTCCAACGATTTTCATAAAATTTTGTATATAGGGGGTTTCGGGGGCGATAAATCGATCTAGCTAGGAATCATTTTTAGAAAATGTCATTTTATAGGCGTTTGAGTAGTCTCAACTGAAAAATATGACTCTTCCTGACATCTATTGGCGAATAATAATACTATTTTTTGTGAGCAACTAATTGCTTTAACGACACAACAGCAGATGGCGTTGTTATCATCATTTCGGCCGAATGAAGTCCACTGCTGGACACAGGCCTCCCCCAAAGATTATCACAACGACTGATATGGGTGTGTTATGGGCTCATTGGGGGGTTTTGCCATAATCGCCACGCTTGGCAGACGGGTTGGCGATCGCAGTTGAGTTGTTAATGTAATCGAAGGACGCTGCTGCCCATCCTCCGGGTAATCCCTTAGTCGACTTTTACGACACCCATGGGAGGAGATGGGGTGGTGGTATTCTGAGCCGGCACCACACGGCATTATTGGCGTTGTTAAGTAACACGAAAATACCGAGCAAAGCTCGGTCATCCAGGTATATTAATAATCGAGCATAACACCATGTTCATTTTATACTATAATGTCAAGTATTATTTCACATTATAGTATAAAAGTTAATTATAATGGAAGTATTATAATTTTGTTTAGGTACCACTGACATTCAATATTAAATACTTTGTCCAAAAAAATTAATTTGGAGAAGTAGCATCTGTTACATACTCTAAGAACTATTTTATGAGGTTAGCTATGTAGTCTAATTTTGAGACAATGGAGTGCTTAGTGGTACCACTACTGCCGCATAGATGGCGCTAAACTCAAAATATTGAAGTTCAAGTTTTCTTAATCTTATATCTTTAAATTTGAGTAGTCTCAACTGAAAAATATGACTCTTCCAGACATCTATTGGCGAATAATAATACTATATATATATACTTACGTAATTGATTGATAAACTGTAAAAAATTAAGTATTTGTTTCTAATATAAGATTAAACTAATTGCACTCATGATTTTTTTCTTTAAATAACCAGTTCATATTTTTTATTATTCTATCGGTAAGATCGAAAAATATTATTCATATTTCATTATTTTATTAGTAATTCGTACTTAAATATAATTTCTAGAAAACACAATTTAAAAATAAAAAAAATACCGAGCAAAGCTCGGTCAAACATCTAGTGTCATTAATATGAATTATTAAACAATACTCCATCTACGATTAATTCCATTATAAAAAAAAAATTATAGGCTATGCTATTTGATACATCAAACCCAATAATGTCAATTTCCGCCTTTGAACATTAGAACAGCTCAATCCCAAGCATTTTTGCCGTCCTTATACTCTGTAACTTTATAGAAACCCTTTCTACACAACTTCTGCTTTATAATGGACTTGAATTTATTAAGACTTAATTTCTGTATATCACTTGGGATTTTATTGTAAAAACGTACACATTGGCATTTGCTTATCTTCTGAAGCCTGGTAACAGGAACAACCAATATGTGTTTGTTCCTGGTATTAATATTATGGATATCACTGTTTTTTGTAGAGAGGGTAACATTTTTATGTACATACAAAACATTTTCATATATGTACTGAGATGGAACGGTCATTATATTAATCTCTTTAAATTTCTGTCGGAGTGAATATTGAGGGCTTAACTTATAAATTGATCGAATGGCTCTTTTCTGCAGCACAAAAATGGTTTGGATATCGGCAGCGTTACCCCACAACAGAATAGCATACGGAATTTCACGATGAAAATTACCAAAATATACTAGTCGCGCTCTTTCTATATCTGTTAAATAACGAATTTTCATTACTGCGTATGCTGCAGCGCTAAGCCTTCTTGACAATTTAAGTATGTGTGGTCCCCACTGTAGCTTAGAATCTAAAGTAATACCCAAAATCACTGCGGTGTCCACAAGGTCCAACTCCGCACCATTCATTAGTACAGTCGTTTTTAATGTTTTAGCATTAGGTGTTGTAAATTTCATACATTTAGTTTTTTCCTCGTACACGAGTAAATTGTTAACATTAAACCAGTTGACCACTCTGGAGATAGCGCTATTTACATCGTCAGTTGCTAGATGTTGGCGTTTGAGTTTAAATAAAAGCGAAGTGTCATCTGCAAACAACACTATCTCGTGATTATCCCCTACAGTATAAGGTAAGTCACTTATATATATATAAGAAACAAAAATGGTCCTAGAATTGAGCCCTGTGGTACTCCCATTTTGACTACAGATCCAGGAGATATCTTACCGTTAACGTCTACTTTCTGAATCCTATTACTCAAATATGAATCAAGAACATCCAGCGCAGAGTCCTTAATACCACAGTGTAGTAATTTCCTGATCAATGTTACGTGAACAACACAGTCAAATGCCTTAAACACATCATAGAAAATGCCCAAGGCATCGTGTGAATCCTCCCACGCACCGAAAATATGTCCTAAATGTAATAAATGATACTTATCAAAAAAGCTTTGCATTTGAACCAAAACATTTTTTTCAAAAAATGTACTAAATGTGGGTAGCACTGAAATAGGTCTAAAATTAGTAGTGTCAGATGTACTACCTGATTTAAACAGAGGAAAAATCTTACTATTTTTCATAAGATAAGGAATTTTTCCACCACATTTATTAGAAATGTGTGCCAATTCAGGTGCAACAATGTCAATAATTGATTTGGCTACGTTAACGGAATTTCCCCACAGGTCAGCGGTTTTTTTTTATATTTAGCGTGTTAAAGCTTCATAATATATCTCTACATTTGACATGATCAAATTAAATGTTTTTACTACATGTGCTAACATTCATTTTATGTAAAGTTTCCGCACCAGTGGACCGTGAAGAGTTCAGCGACTTTGTAATCGAAACGGGAATGTCGGTAAAAACTTTTCAAAAGCTGCAAAAACTTCTAATTCTGATTTAATTATGTTGTCATCTATAATTAAGCTATAATCCCTGTCCCGGCTATTAGTTCTTCCAGTTTCAATGTGAGGGACTGTTAACGGGCCGGTAATTGTTACAGCTTGTTAGCTAATTTGGCATTTGATACGCCTTTCAGGAAACGGGCTGTTAGTCTTTGACTATCTCCCTAGATCTACCTAGTTTAACTCTTTAAACCTGGGTTTTATAATAAATGTGATCACTCATCATCTTTCTTTCATCGTTATTAATATTTTTATGGTTCTTGCCCAACAGTTTTTTATTGACGTTGCTTTCAAATCATAGTCCTCCCTAAAGTACATGTTAATTAAGTTTACAGGGTTAAGTGTCAACCGAGTACAGAAGTATTATGCTGTCCGTCGGCTAACAGCTGCTGTATTGATAAGATAAGATACAATTTATTTGTCAAAACATTTGTTAGTTTTACAATAGTTCATGTTTCTAAATAAAGCTTTATACCACATTAAAGAATATCACATCACATCAACATAACATAATTATACTTCAAAACAAAAAATACTAGACAGAAACAGCGAGCAATTCGAGTCAGCGAGCGTCCATCCAGTGAGTCATGTTGTCGATCTAGTTGATTCAGATACACGAATCTAGACGATTTCACGAGTCCGCACGATGATTAATCTTTTAGGCCCTTTTTTAGTTACTGTAAAGTCTTCAATATTGAAATGACAAGAACAAATCTTCGTATACTTTGTTGGAGTCCAATCGAATTCAAAGAGTAAATCCAGTTAATCGAATTAAATTATTTGAATCGTCCATCGCTAACAGTCTCTTAGTAGTACAGCAGCACAGCATCAGCATAATAGTAAAACGTAGTGCTTGGCTGCTTGCTCTGTGTTAGTAGTCTGTGGAATATACTCTCTCAGTTGTATAAATGTATCATCTATGATGTACTCTGTGGTCTGTGGTTAGAGGCATTGAACTGTTGTTGGATTGAATCTGAGAATAAAATTTAAAAGCCAAATCTATAAAACATTTGCAAAATTGTAATGTAATAATTTTATATACATAAATGTAATCTATAGTGTTACTTAGAAAATACAAGTTGTTATCGTTTTATTGTATCCTTCATAATTATTTGTTTGGAAATCATGAGTATGTCTCGGTGTTACTCGTTAATGAAGTGTTTACTGATCCTCCTCAATATTATATTTTTGGTAAGAAGCTATTTTATTTCTAAAAAAAGGTTTATTGCTAAACCAATGGGTAGGTAGTAGTTATTGTCCTGTTGATTCATATATGATATTCTGTCATTGAATTCTAAAAGGACGGCCCAGTAATTAATCGGAATTTTGTCTACAAATGAAATATATAATAAACCTGATTGGACTTTTACATATTATGTACAGATTTCAGTATTATATAAAATAAAAGAAGACATTACGTAAATAGGAAGGTGGTAAATCCAGATGAGCATAAACATGCGCGCTTGTTTACAAATGTAGCTATCTAAATTGTAAACAAACTAGTTAAAGTAATTCGCCGACACGAGTTTGCAACATAAACATTTCGGTACTCACTTGTCAATAACAAATAGTGAGTGAGTGTGCCTGCCTTGCCTTAAAGCTTCGCCTTTAGCCCCTTTAGGCAAAAAAGCTTCAAACAGTTGGGTGATGTTTTGGTCATAACCAGTGGTAATTTTAGCTTACGGGACGTTGTCTGGTTGCAGTGCGTGGGCAGCGGTGCGTGCGGGTTCGCAGCGTGGGCGCTGTGGGATGGGCACGGCAACGAGAGCGCGGCGGCCCGCGCGGGCTTGCTAGCAGTGGCAGCGTGGGGCGGTACGCTGGCATTGGGTGCCCTGGCCGCGCTATGTGGAGCAGCCCGCAGCTCGGCGCCGCTATTAGCCGCAGCCTTTTCACTGCTTGCACTGACGGCTGTGGCGGAGGCAGCGGCGGCGTGGTGGGGCGCGGCGCACCGCCCTCAGCTACGTCGCGCGTTGCTGGACACGCTGGACCACACCGTGCGACATGAGTATGGCGTGCTGCATACGCGCACTCAGTTGCTTGATGTGATACAGCAGGGGGTATGTCTGCGTGTTCTATACTACTTTCAAATATTCTGTTGTTCAATCGGATAAGTTTGGTTAGAGGAGGTGAGCAACACTTCTACACATTATATTTTTAAACAACAGAGACTTTATGTGGTCACAGAAAAGTAATGCAAAAAAAATCTGTTTCAAGGTCATTTCTGAACTGGGTAACTTTATTGCAATATAATAATAATAGTTAAATAATATGTTTTTGTTACAAACCATATGTGAGGACAGTATAGAATTTTAATGTTTTTTTTTTGATGTTGCCCCACACAAAAAATGTGATGTGTGGATGCATTTACAGACATAAATTCCACACACAATACACCCAGACCTGGAACAACTACCTGCAGATCATACAATTAATATTTGTTTCATGCGGGAATCGAACCCACAACCCAGAGCGCAGCAGCCAACTGTATCAGCCATTGCACCAACCGTGCTTGATGACTACCTTCTCTTCCCTAAAACTAATATGACCCTGCCCTCCTAGTTCAGGTCCCACATATTCTGTTGAACATTGTCCAATTCAACCATCTGCAAGAAACTGAATGGCCCGACACAGACTGCTGCCACAAGCAAGACATTAATTGTGACACATTGAGTAAGCATGAGAACAGCTAGAAAGCTACAAAGTGAATGTATACTTTACTTGCAACTACATAGTCACATGTTTTAATGATAACAATGGGAAGAGTACTTCTGATAAATCTTGAATAGTATTATAATATGGAAAGATCTATATTGCAGTACGACGAGCGCGCTCCGGCATGTAAGCAGTGACCACACAGTATTCTCTGTGACTACATAGCCATGTGTGTCCACAGCTGGAGTGCTGTGGCGCGGAGGGCCCGCGCGACTGGCAGCACTCGGCCTGGGCGCGCGGCGCTGCGGCGGCCGCGGGGGGCGAGGCAGCTGCGGGGGGCGCGGGGGCCACGGAGGGTGCAGGTGCCGCGGGGGGCGCGCTCGACCTGTCCGTCGGCGCGCCCACCAAGTACTACTGGGTGCCGCCATCCTGCTGCGTAGCCAACCTCGCTGACGAGGACTCGAATGAGGTATGCTAATATGAACACTTCATAAATTAACAGGCTTATTCGAAAAGATAAAACAATTTAGGCAGGCGAAGTTAGGTTTTGATCTCTTTACGTACTGTCTAAGAGAAGAGCAAAATATTGCAGTGATGAATTTAAAGTTAAATTAGTACACACACGTAAGATCTCAAAGGAATAGAAGCATCAAACAATTTGACTTTTTTACAGCATAGGTGTGTAGTTTTATAGCTTTATACAGCGAGACTGAGTTTTGCGCGCCATTTAATATGGACGTAACATATCTATGGTATAATATCATTGGTTAGAGTCTACCGAGTAGCGTTTTTTAAGTACCTCGTTAGGCTGAATTCACATCGAGAAGGCAGCGGCCGGGAAGCGGTAAGCGGTTGAGTACGAAAAATAATGTAGTATTTTATGCTTTACGTTCATTATCAAAATACATAAAGACACGAAAGGTTAGCGCCGTCAACCGGCAGTCTAGTGACTGCGACACACGCGACCGGTCAAAGCGGCGCTCAGTGGGCCGCAATCGAAAAAATCTTTAATCTAGATTTATTTATTCTCAAGGTCATAAGCTTTTTTTAGGTCTTAAAGATAAAAATAAAGATTTGAAGATAGATGTCCAGAAAGTTCCACATATTATAATTGGTATGCAAAGTATGGGTTAGAATTAAATTATCAAAGATTAAAACATCATTTAATTCATTGTACACATAGAAAATTAAACATCGCTTAGTTAAATGTATGCAGATCAATAATTATAACATTAAACATAGAACCATTGATATTTTTTGTCATTTTATACAATTATTAAAATATTGTAAACCAGCAAACTCTCAAATAATCGACACTTACGTAGTTGCTATAAGAATCAACTGCCAACACATATTGCAACCAAATAATATTAAATTACAGTTTACATCCATTTAAGCAGGTACTCCTTGAATAATAATATTTATTTACTAGCCAGGAATGTAATTTACGCTTAAATATATTAGAAGGCTGTATGTCCATTTTTATTGAAAAGTTCTAAAATGAATAGAAAGTGTGCGGTTGAAACGACGCGAATGAAAAATAGATAGATTTTGAATTAGATATAATTGAAAGTGATTTAATGAAAATATTGTAGTTTATTTGAAGGAGAATTAGATATTATTTGGTTTAAAAAAATGTTCAATTGTAGTTGTTTGACTGTATAAATAGAAATTTAATTTTTAATCTGAAGTAAGTTTTTAAGTTTCTTGAATTAATCTGTTTATTGTTATCTTGCAAATTTGAGAAAAGTATTTATATTTGGTTAAAGTAACAGTGTGGTGCCGGTTCAGAATACCACCACCCCATTTCCTCCCGTGGGTGTCGTAAAAGTTGACTATGGGATTAGCCGGAGGATGGGCAGCAGCTTCCTTCGATTACATTAACAAATCAACTGCGATCGCCAATCCGTCTGCCAAGCGTGGCGATTATGGTAAAACCCCCCAATGAGCCCACAACACACCCTTATCAGTCGTTGTGGTGATCTTTGGGGGAGGCCTGTGTCCAATAGTGGACCTCATTCGGCCGAAATGATGATGATGAACAGTCACTGGCGTCGTTCAGCAAACCGGGAATTGGCTAGCGTTTCGTCCTTTTAAAATGACTTCTGGTGCGATTCGTGCTGCGGCCGTGTGTGCAGCGCTGCGCGGCGGCGCGGCGCGTGGCGGCGGCGGCGGGCGGCGGCGCGGGGCTGCACGCGGCGGCGTGCGGCGCGCGCGTGCTGAGCGCGCTGCGGCGCCTGGCGCGCGCGCCGCTGGCGCTGGCCGCGGCGCTGCTGGCGCTGCACGCCGCCGCGCTGCCGCTGGCGCTGGCGCTGTGGCTGCGCGCGCACCCGCGCCCCGCCTACAAGGCGTAGGCGTAGGGCGTACCAGTCAAACTAATTCAATATCATTTCAAACTATCTTCTAATTTTCTGCAATGAATAACGAAATTATTTGTAGTCAAAAGCCATTTTTCAAGTCTCACATGACATTACACCGAGGGAAACATGAAAGCGATACCCCCTATTACTATTACCGGACTGCACTATGGTCGTTCGGTAAACGACTGCGCTACCTCCACCCGCACGTTTGATGCTATACGGCCGCCGAGTCGAATCACTGTTAGACATATTTCCACTGTAGTAGAGATGTAATTGTAGAGCTTAACCAAATGTGTGTTAGATGTAAGTTATGCTTGTTATTTATACTCTATTTATTTTAACTGACGAGCCGACACCCTTTTTGAAACTATACTAGAATCTAGTCCTAAACTCAATGTTTCTTATTTCTCTGTCCCGTTTCATGGACACGCAGCATTGCAAGTTCAGTGTCTACAACTAGACGTACAAACTATGTTGCTGTCTCGCCAGATGCAGCCGATCAAATCGAAGCAGCTAACTCCATACAAACTTTAGGCTTGTATCGAATCAACCAACCTGCCTATTATTAGATATACAAATATCAACACCAAACAACTCGTACACTGAATCTCACTATAACACAAAACGTAATATTTGATAAATATTACCTTTCAATCTCACGCGCTAACTTTCATTATTACTTATGACTCAATAATGTGTGCTAGTTACTTCTTCGTCACATAGCGACTTGAGTACTCTTCGATATAACTACTTCAAAATACTTGAAGAACAACCGTGTTCCTCATACCTCAGGCCGTAAACCTAACTTCAAATCTTTCTGTTACAAATACTAAATGCAACACGCCTTAACTATATAATTAATCGGAGATATGTCGCAGTGTTGTCATTATTTTGCCTATTTTTTATTCGCTCTCTAAAAGACCCTAATACATTATTTAATAATAAAATAGTTACAATGACGAGTTTCACCGGTTATCTTATTTAGCATTAAGTGTTACGATATTATACATTTTACATTTGAAGGTCTGATGATAACTCAGATGACGAAGTCAGGTAAATGCTTACCGGATCTCAATGACGGAACTAGTTATGATGACCTAACTTTCAATTTTTTTACGTAGTACCAACAAACAAAATACTAAAGTAAAATAAAAGCTAAAATAAACAGCTTAGAAATAATGTTAGTACTAAGCATATTTTTGTAAAGCTCGGGCATGCTTCACTTTACATTTACGTTTATATTTAGGCATTGTCACGCTTACTCTATGATAAGTTCAAAACACAAAACGATTGGAGTCTCCTAACACAGGCTTTATTTGCTTAAATGGAGGCTCCAATCACTAGTTTGTTAGGAAGCTTGTTAAAATAATAAAATATTTTGAATTTGAAATTTGAATTTGTGACGCTGTAAAATACTTGAATTTCAGTAGGTAACATATGTGATATTTAGAACTGAAATTATGCCGACAGAAATTTCCCTGGAATTATTAAATAGCCGCATGGCACATCACGCATAGCACGCATGCATATGAGGCACACTAATTAAATCAGTATTTTTGTTAAAGCTAAAAGATTAACTGCTGAACAAACTTCTCGATTCGGTTCTCGATCCATTTTGGATCGGCGATACTATTATATTATTCATTCAATTTCCAAAATATACTTATAAATTTTAAAGTGGTTACGATAATCACTTATTAGGCGATGACATTTACAGTACAGTATAAATAGAAATAAATCCCTCACAATTGTCTATCTTTTGACATTTCAGCAGGGTCGTCACATGGTAATTTGAAAAGCCTATTGAATTTTCCCCCACCTCCATTCCTTCTAAGTAGCCAGTCCCTCCCTCCCCACGAGGACATATTATGCAGTATTGTTTGTAGACTTACTTACTATAAAGTAATTAAAGTAAATACCGAGGAATGGTGAGTGCATCATATGTAATGCTGCCACTTGTCAGTACCCCTTCACAAGGTTTGGTATAGGGATCCTACAATGGTTTCTATGTTCGTCATGGGGCTCGTTAGTTAAGTAAATAGAGTACTTTATACAATATTTTATTGACGTACTTGTTTTTCTATGTTTTATTTTAACGAATCTTATTGTGTTCGGGTGTGTACTAACATTGTGTTCTCTGACCAAAGAGTTGCAGGTGACCGCTAACTACTATACACACACTAGACTTTCGGCATTCGTCATAGGCCAGGTACGTGCGCACATGCGCAGCGCTATCTTACGCAAGTTGCAAGTAACTAAGTGATGATTTTCGTATTAAGAGCGTTGTGTATGTGAGCACGCGCCGCCCGTGCCTGCTCCGCGTTTAGTATCGTGTTGGTGCGGCACGCGAAGGCGCCTGCACTCACAGCAATGATAATGAAATACTCAGATATTTGATACATGATCTCTTTGACTGCCGCTTTACACTAGACTAATGAGACTTTAAGTTGAGACTGATTTTATTTTCATTTTTATTAGCATTTAAGTTGTAACCCAGTACAAATATTATTTTAGTGACTATTTGTTGTATTATTTGCAACAAGTTGAGTTGTATTTACGCAGAATGACTGGTTAAACGAGTGACATTCAAGCACATGATAATTCATGATATTAAAAACTTATATCTGATGAGAAGAATATATAATATAAAATAACAATATAAATAATTCGCAATATCGGAAACGGACATGCTTTGCATGGTCACCCTTACGTGAGCGAACCCGACTAGCGAATAAACACAATCGCCCAGTTGTAATAAAAATTGTTAAATATAATTAATTGCTTTTCCCTTCATACTTTAATCCGTGGTAAAAATTAATGGAAAAAAATGTGAAATAAAAAAAAATAATTAGATATTAAGGTATTATTTTTTATACATAAATTGTATTTGTTTCTCTTCACGGGTTTATATACCCTGTTAGAGGGAGCCCGGTATATTGATAGGCTCCCCGCAAGCCTGAGTGCCTATGAGTCCAACACACAGAGGCCTTTTAGAGAATTTTAATCTAAAATATAATAAGACACTAACCGGGGAATCTATGACTGCACTATAAAAGTGCAGTCTCAGATTGTTCCCAGAGGTAATACAGGCTTCACTGTCGCCAAACCGGCCACAGAGAGCCTCGAGGTGTCAAAGGTGCGCACCGGTTTCACCGCGTGTCTTGCAGGCTGAGTGGGTTTCCCCGTTATTACGCCTTATATTAGACACTTCCATCCCCGGGTATATAGCTCTAACGGCCAATTGTGCTCGAAATAAAGTTTATGTGACGACAATGTAGGAGGAACAGTCAGTGTTTGATCAGTCATTCTGAATGATAAATTCATGTATTATTTCGACTGATTTTTGTATAGATTTAAGTAGTGTGTTGCGCCGGCCGCCGATTCATTTCATTCACATCTGACGTCTCATATCAAATCGTTCGCAATCCTGAACAGTACAGATGTCTGGACTTTGATGGAGTGCTTTTCTAAAATGTCCAAAATGTGTAGCACATTGTTTGTATTCAACTAATTTATTTTCTTATAACAAGTTCGTTAAGAATTCATATATTAAACGTTTATTTATAGAGATAAGTATAGTATACATGATCGTAGTAGTAAGTAACATGTTGTGTCTGAAACTGTAGAGGTTCAAGTGCCTGCCGGCCGGTCGCAACCGTCTAATGTGAATGCTATTTGTATTCTACAGTCTTAATACTCCAGCACGTGCTGGTATATGATCTATGTTGACAGCTTGGCATGTTAACACAAGGTTATTTAGTTACACTGCCTCGCGTCTGCCTTGTCTTGTTAATCGTCGTCAAACATTAGTTGACAAGGCGGGCCGCACTGCCTGGTGCCATGTATATCAATATAAACCCAGTTAATGCCGACGACTAATTTAGTACTTTGTAACACTAATAAATGTCTCATTGTGTATATCTTGTTTTATTGCTTTTTCCCGAAGTACTGTCCGGAAGTCGTCCCTACGGTTAAGGTCCTAATGGGTGAGATAGAGAAGCGCATCTAGCTTGGCCAACCTCTCAAGCACGCGGCTGTCAACACCAACACAAGGCGAGAACGGTGGAGGGCAACGGATTTCCTGGGCAACGCTGGTCCTCGCATACAACCCTGCGAGCTAGCACAGTGACGGCCGACTAGAATATAATGGAATAAAACAGAATAGAATATTTTTTCAATAACATATGCTTTCCCGTCATTGTGTCAGTTGCCGGGTAGCTCCAGTCTCTTCCTGGTATGTTATTTGTTCTTTGCTCAATTCAATTCTATCATGTATTCAGTGATTAGGTCCTAACACACTTTTACACATCATATTGTAACAACGGAGGGCAATTTCACTACATGACAACCTCAGTGAAGAAATGCCTAAAGAAACTCAAGGCTAGGTCTTTTTTGAAACTCTCTACCGGCAGTATTGTCGGCTATGTTGGCAGAGCATGATAATTGGAGTGCAGTGATCTCCTACGAGAGCGTCAGGCTGCAGAAGGAGACTGCTGAGCGGGATCGGGAGAGGGCCGATCCCGCACGGAGAAGGACGAGATGGCGCCAAGGTAACAACCACCCCGGCTCCCAGGTCCAACACGCCTGAGCCCCCTGCTGCCGCTACATATTGGGAGGCCTTGGCTGTCGCGGGCGTGGATTTGGATTGGGGAGTCTGTGTGCTCACAGCGAGCGTCCTCCGAGAAGACGGATTAAAAATCGTTTTTTAGTACAAATATTCCATCCAGAAGGAAAAATATACATTGTAGTGTAGTGCTAATTCTTTTATTACGCTTGAACAATAGGTTATCTAGTGCCATCTAACAAGTTTAACAAAAAAAATGAAAGTGAAAATGGCGAAGTGTGGCGCTTGTGGTCGATTTGTAGCTGCCAAAGTGGTTGCTGCATGCAACAGTTGCAATAGCAAATATCACCTTGCCTGTGCGCGTTTGAAAGAATCACCAAAGGCGAAAAGTTGGTTCGGGTGGGAAACAAAGACGTACAATCCTATCGCACTCTTGTTTTGTACAAACGCAGATGTGGCTACTATACGCATTAAATACCGCGTAAAATTTCTTTGATGTGACAAAAAAGACCGCCACCCGAGCTATCGCCTAATGTCGTAACGGCATTATTAATGCCATTAGACGTTAATGGTTAAGTCTTGGCTACACCTATGTCTAATGTCTATTAACACGATAATTAATGGCGTTAAACGTTAGTGTAGCCCCAACATAAGAAATTGGTGGAATCATTAAGTATTTCGGCACCGGGTCCGGTTCTGATTCCTTTGATTCAGTACGTCCGGTGGGCTCATTAGCTAAAAACAGCAACAGCAGACGCAATAGCAGCTATCGCGCAGCCAAGGATCCACCGGTGGCAAAGCGTCAAAACAATTGGTATTACGTAAGGCATCGCCCGCCTGTCGCTATTGTGGAAGATGCATAGTTACTAGCGCCAGTAGCCGCCAGTGGAACTAAAAAGAATGAACGTTTTTAATTCATTGATTGTCCGACAGAGGCGCGACAGAGATCTTCGCCTGTTTAGTCGCTATCGGCAAATAGGTAATACCAAATTGACGTTTCACAGCGGCGTTGGAGCAATTTACGCCTGTTGCAAAGGGTCTGCGACTTAGGTAATCAGCCCGCGGAGCTACACATGCCTAGTATAAATCTCTCTTCGTTGTTATAACCTGTAATGTCTCGTTCAAAGATTGTTTGGAATAAAAGATTATAATCCAGGTATTTAAGCCTCTTGATTACATAATACTTTTTTGTTATGCAGCTTTAATATTCTTCTTTTTAAGTTATATAAACAAAAAGTTTAAAACCTTTCGCAAATTACGTAAATATATTTTTTTACTAAACCGGCCGTGTGCCTGCTAAGAATACCACCACCCCATCTCAACCCGTGGGTTTCGTAAAAGGCGACTATGGAATTAACCGGAGGATGGGCAGCAGCATCCTTCGAGTACATTTATAAATCAACTGCGATCGCCAACCCGTCTGCCAAGCGTGGCGATTATGGCAAAAACACAACAGGAACCCATACCCGTTGTTGTGGCAATCTTTGGGGAGGCTTCTGTCCAGCAGTGGACGTTTTGATTATTTGATTTGTATGAGCTGCAGGTAGTTGTTCCAGTTCTGGGTGTATTATATGTAGAATTCATGTCTGTAAACGCACCCACGACACAGAAGAAATCCTAGTGCGGGGCAACGTATTTTTTAGAAAAAAAGATGGAAAGGGTGTTTACGGCCGCTTCGCACCTGCCCTTTGAACCAAAACCTAATTGAGAAGTCTGACATTTAGTGGTCAGTGAATCACCGTAGTGACTGCAGCAAATTTTGTCTACCATACGTAAGTACACTCTACGGCAATGGGACGAATACCGCCATCTTTGCGTAGAGCACCTAAATTGGCCCCATATATATAGTATTAGTAATGTCATATTACTGTAATCAGCAAATATTATATCATAGTAATACACGCCTAAAAGTATTTGTATGCCCAATAGCTGAACCCTGATCTAGTTCTACCACCAATATATTATAGTTATAAATAAAGATATTTGATTTGATGCATTTCAGTAGTTAAAAATAAAACCGAATCGAATTATATGCGTGATACATGTGTACCTTTAATATATTTACCTATGTGTATACCTATACCTGGTGGTAATCAGTCCTCTTGTTTTATATTATACTAGCTGGGACCCGCGGTTTCACCCGCGTTTAATTTAAAAGAAATTTAGAGTACTTCGACATAGACACTTGACATAGAATATATATATTGGATTTCAAGGGTTTTATATTTTTTGCGCGGTACCCTAATTATTTTTCTAAAATAAAAGTAGCCTAAGTTATTCCTTATAACATCAGCTATCTGACAGTGTCCAGTCCCGTCAAAATAGGTCCAGCCGTTTCGGAGATTAGCCAGAACAAACAGACAGACAGACAAAAAAAATTTTTTCGTTGCATGTACCGTATATACTTTCATATGCATTTAGTAAAAAGCTGTTATTTTGACATTACAAACAGACACTTCAATTTTATTTATTTGTATAGATGATCACATTGAATCCACAACGTAGTTCGAACCTTTATTTCGTAGAACCATGAAGTATTTGCTTCATGCGTAGAATAAAATAAAAAAATAGGTCAGAATCAATATGGCTCCGTAATTAAATACGCTGTTCATTTGTATGTACCTACTCGGATTTTCCCCATTGTAGTGGGAGGCGGTGGCGCGCGCGTGCCTGCCATTGGCTTTGGGTTTGTTTTCCTATTTCAAAAGTAGTAAACAAGTAAAAAGTGATTTGGTAATGATTACTCATCATATCAGCCACAGGACGTCCACTGCTGCTACTTTTGTAAAATCATCCTAATCTTCCTAGTACTTTTTTTAACGATGGCCCTCACTAGTATTTCTCCTGTGTCGTGGGTGCGTTTACAGACATGAATTCCACATACAATACACCCAGACCCGGAGCAAATACCTGCAGATCATACAAATATTTGTTTCGTCCGGGAATCGAACCCACGACCCGGATTTTCATCCGCACGCCATGATGCAACGACGCGGAATGCAGACTCCACCCGCACCGCATCCTGATGCTTATGATTATGACGCAATCGATGTCGCTCACAAGTTCACAACACTTTTACATACCTATGTGTCTGCTTTTCCCAACACTGGGTACCTATGCTACATAAATACATCCATCCTGCATTGGATGAATGGAATGACGAAATGAGAATGGAACGAAATGGCTAAACATAAATAATAATTACCGACGAGTGCAGACCATGTGCTTGAAATCTTTATCAGCATTTAAGGCAGTTGTTGCAGTCGGTGTACATCTGCCCACTCGTTCTGGCTGTTAATTGTCGTTTATTGGTATCTTAGAGAGTTTGTAATAATTGATGACAATGAGGCCAGGCATAGCGAGGCACGGCGCGGGCGCGGGGCGCTTCGCCTTTGCCAAGTCGCCGGACGCCGACTACGACGCGGACGCGACGTCGCAGCCGCGCCGCGTCGCCGCACCCGCTCGCCCGTTCGACGTGCCCTCTGTGACCGATTAACTGGTACCGCAAACGATCACCTATTAAAAGCAATCAATCAACGAACCAAATTGAACATACAAGTCGTTACACAATTGAGAGTCAAATGTTAAGTTCATCGTTGTGTAGTATGGCCGTTGACTATTTATTTCTATACCCTTTATTGTACACCAAAAAATAGTCACAGAAGTTTGGAATTAAGTAAATTACAGTAGGCGGCTTTTTTGGATCAAATATGGCGGCAAGCGTTTGACTGTCACTGAATGGGTAAGGATGTTTTGAATGAAACTATTAAACGAAAAATAAAACCAAATGTCAAAATTCTCTACAGCAAATATGACCCACGTAAGGTCACAAGTAAAACTTGACGGAACAGAATTTGACCTGGTCTCCTCAACTGTGTTTTTGGGTTATTTTAGACTCAAAATTACTATACTACACATTTTCAGGCAAACTAAGCTCTGCTGCATTTGCCGTTAGGAATATTAGACAGGTTACAGATGTGGCTACAGCTAAGTTAGTATATTTTGCGTACTGTCACAATATTATGTCTTATGGAATTTTACTGTGGGGATCGGCTGCTGCTGTTGAGTCTATTTTTATATTACAGAAAAGAGCAGTGCGAGCTACCTATACCTGGACTCTCGTGAGTCTCTCCGGAAACTATTTAAGGAAACAAACATTCTTACTCTACCAAATATATATTATTATATATATATATATTCCAAAACATTATGTATATCCGCAAAAATATAGCTATATTTAGTAAGAAAAGTGACGAGCACAGCTTTAAATACTCGCAATAAGAACAAGTTATACCTGGCTTTAGACTTACCTTACCTTATGACTTTATATAACCAGCAAGTCGTTTATGGAAAACAGTATTAGATTCTATAATGGACGGACTAGTGCCCCCCTAATAGCGCCCCACGGAATGAAGTTGAAGACGTTGACGATGTCTAGACTGACAGCCAACGCCACCCCACCCTGCTGGGACACTGCCTGTTCCGTTAGCGAGCGGACGTGAAGAATCGCGTCGATTGATACTGACTTTCGGCCTGGTCAGGACCCACTTGCGACAGGTGCTCAACGAGTCTTCGGGTAATTAGTCTCGAATAGCTTCGAAGCCTCGTCAAGCAGGCAAATGGGGCGGTACGCAGAAGGAGACTCCGCGGGTCTTCCTTCTTTCCTGAACAGAACCAATCCGGCTTCCTTCCAGCTGGACGGAAACATGCTTCGGTGGAGGCAGCTGGTGAACAGCCGCCTCAAGCGGTCCCCAAGAGACTGCAGTGCAGACACCCATGCCTGGCCCGGGATGCCATCCGGACCCGGTGCAGTGCAGCGAGCCGTCAGGCGGCTAATGGCTCAGCCCAACTCCCATTCCGAAACCTCAAACTCGTCAGCCTAGTCCAAGGCAGTCAGGGGTGGAGAGGGATCGGAACAGTCCCAGACTACCGAAAAGAGTTGAAAGTATTTCATTATATTTCAGTCACCGGAGGGACCCACGGACGCAACTTGCCCACGACTATACGATAAGGTATCCCCCACGGATTCCTATCCAATCCCTCTAGGAGCTCGCTCTAGGACCGACCCTTCGCCTCGTGAATTGCGCTATGTAGCGACTTCGTGGCCACCTGGTAGGCCAGATAGGCCTTTGCAGTCTCTCCAGCTGTAGCACTACGCTGGCGTCGGCTTCGTTGGTACCGGCGGCGGGATGCCAGACAGACCGCGCAACTGCGCGATCTCCTCCGACCATCCGCCATACGCTGGGATCGCCTGGTCCGGGGCATTGATGCATCGCATATCGACGTCATCGCGTCCCGGCACAAGTCCGCTTCCTCTTCTGGATCGGGTAAGAGATCCTTGATCGACCTCTGACCACGCCGTGACGTTGGCAGCTGCGACAAGCATCTCTCGACCGAGCTGTGTGAGGGCCCAACGCCGCGACTGTGGGCTAGGACCTTGACGGCTCGGGCCAGACGTATGGAGGGCACCGTCAAAAGCAATGTGGCGTTGATCGGACAGCGTGACCACCCCCTCCGCCAGCCCGGCACCATGCTGGCCACAGAAGGAGCCGCTCATGTCAGGTCCACGACCGACTCCCCCTGCCACCAAACGCAGGTGCTAACGAACCCCCGATTCAGCAATCGGAGGCCAAGTGATGCCGCCCAGTCTTGTATTATCCTCCCCCTCGGAAGGATATCAACACCTGACACACGGGGTCTTTCATTTTGTACTTTAAAAACTATTTACGGGGCTACTTACGTGGGTTGTATATGATATGGTTCACCTGTATGAGTCGATAGATGCGGCACGACGTAAACTACTCCAAAACCAATTAAATTCTTCTGTAAGGTATATAGGACAGTACTGAAGCTCTGCCTGTGCTAGCAGGTGTTTTGCCAGTCGATCTTGAGGTACAGCGACGTGCGGCAAGGTACTACTCAACGAGAGAAAACATGGACGCGGAATTTCTACTAGAGGAAAAATGTATCATATATATTTAAAAAATCGTGTTAGAACACTTTTAAACGGATTATGATGTGTAATACTCGCGAAAACCTAAGACATTATTAAATCGTGTTAGGATTTGCAGATTGTTTAAACCACAGGCTGGTGTTTGGGAATAACTCTTGGCCGAATGGCAGTGCAGGTGGGATAACATCTATTAAGGGCCGTCACCTATACCAGTTCTTTCCATCCGTTCGTGAGCGACTGGCAAGTGCATGGTTGGAAGTTGATCATTGCGTGGCTCAATTTCTCACCGGTCATGGTAACTTTAAGAGTAAATTATTTAGCTTCAAGCTTGTTGCCTCGACATTCTGCAAATGTTCAACACCGGACTGTGAATATGAACAGTCTGCATATCATATCTTGAGGGAGTGTAATCTTTGGGAAGACGCAATATTATGTTTGACAGCTTGCAAGCTAAATCCGGAGTTATTTACTATACCGACCTTGTTCCAACTAGGACGAATCTCGGTGCATTCCAGCGTTTTTACCATACCTACAATTGGAATTAGTCACAACAGCTAACAACATAGGACCCGTAAATAAATAAAACATAAACAATCTTGTACCTGTCGTGCTTGGCAACTGGGCTTATCCCAGTTGGTTATAAATTCCCAATTATTGTGCCTATGGCCTATAGTTTTTTCAATCTCCTGCTTGCTACGGAGGGAAGTGGAACGTATTTCTTTCCTACTCCTCCTTTTTCTTTTCTTATTAATTTCGTTTCGGGTTCCAAGACACACCGAGCTTCATTGATCAGTGTTTTTTCCGGTGTTCACTATTGTAGATACTGCCTTACAGGAGTTGCAGTGGTAGGAAACGAGCGGCGGGCTTGTCCTAAATAATAAAAAATATCTTTAATTGAACCACTTATTTCTAAAGAAAGCGTCAACAAAGAACGAAAGAAAAACTAAAATTACAAAAGTCACAGGAACGAAAATAAAAATGAATAAGCAGCTACAACAAGGCATTCATGAAGAACAAATCGACGTGCATTCATAGCTATGGTGACATGGTTTTAATAAGCGCCGACGTGGATGATCCTGAGGGTGAATCGGCTCGGCGAGATACTCGACGTTTGCGCAATTTAGCCTCACATGATGAATCAAATAAAAGACGCGTTTGTATTTATCATATCTCATATATGAGATTACGTTGTGAATCGATATCCCCGTAGATGTTTTCTAAAAGTATTTAAGGGCTCGTTATTGATAGAAGACAAAGAAAATGTCAACTTTAGTGAGTTATATAAACGCATAACTTATTTATGTACAAGTATCACACATTTGTGGTGAAATAGTTCCTACATTAAGGATATCATTTCGGCCGAATGAAGTCCACAGCTGGACACAGGCCTCCCCCTAAAGATCACCACAACGACCGAAATGGTGTGTGTTGTGGGCTCATTGGGGGGTTTTGCCATAATCGCCACGCTTGGAAGACGGGTTGGCGATCGCAGTTGAGTTGTTAATGTACTCGAAGGACGCTGCTGCCCATTAAGGATAGGTTTGTTGCAATTCAAAACTACAAACTTCTGACTTAAGAGCGATTATCCCAAATAACAGCATCAGCATCGACGTTTATTGACATTGATACCAAGAAAATAACCGAGAGCGACCGAAAAAGAGTTATGGAGAAAGTTCCAAACCCATCCGGCAAAAGAGACGACTGGGGATCCATAGCATTGACGAGTCCATGGCTTCTGCTTTGAATGATAGCTCCTGAACCGGCATTTCCCTTTAAACTAGGGAGTTCTATCTCTCATCGTGTCAGCGAAATTGACTTAATTTATCAGTATATGTTAGTAAAGGGTTTGGTTAATTCTAAGTTGTCTCATAATTTATTTATCATCATCATCATTACGTCAGAAAAAATATGTCCACTGCTGAACAAAGGCCTACCTACTACCTCATAAACAACCGGTTACATGCCGTCATTTCGGGGGAATTTGCCAGTAGCTAGGTACTCACCACGCTTGGCAGGCGGGTTAGTGAGCGCAGAATGGTTGCTGTTTCACGGAAGGGACGCTGCTGACTATAGTGCACATCCCTCTGGTTTAAAGTCCCTCAGTCTCCTTTAACGACATCCACGGGAGGAGACGGAGTGGTGCTATACCTATTCTTGATCCGAACACCGGATCGGACGGTACGGACGGTACGGATACGGACTTAATCCAGTATACTTTGTTAACTTGTTATAATTCTGTGTTGATAAAAATTCAAAGTTGTTTCCAGTTGCAGACCAAATCCCTTTAATTGAATCCTGTTGATTACTTCGAAAATTACAGGCATTGATCGACTTAATAGAGCGCTGGGCCGTTATTCTACAAACTTTGGCTTCTGGCTATAAGATTAACATAGTTAACTTTGGAGAATTCACTTTGGAAAATGCCAGGAAAAAATTCCAAAATTATCCGCGGTCTCTGCCGCCTGTTCATGTGCATAAAATTTTAGTGCATGGCTTTTGGTGAACTTTCAGAAGCGGCAGAGGCCATTAAATTATATGTTAATCGTTCACATTACGACCAGAAAAGTCCATCATCATATCAAATAAATATCACGTCTACTGCTGAACAAAGGCCTCCCCCATATATTTCAACAATTGTGTCATTATTATGGGGGGAATTTGCCAATACTCACCTCGCTTAGCAGGCGCGTTGGTGAGCACAGTATGACTACTGTTCCACGGAACGGACGCTGTTGCCCATCCCTCTGGTTCAAAGTCTCTTAGTCGCCTTTCATGACATCCACGGGAAGAGATGGAGTGGTGCTATATTCTTAATCCGGGCACCAGACCGCCACACGGATGTGAATGTCCATGAGTGTAAGTAATAGGGACCTTCCCAACAGTCTATTCGTGAGCCTCGTCTGATCCCTTGCTAGCAGGGCTCAGGGAGCCGCCTAAAAAGAAAAATCCTATTAGCTACAGCTGCTTTCGGTTTACTTAATTTTCAAGTTACTAGTAAGTTTGTTTTAAAAAATGTTTTAACTTACAAAGGCTTGTTATTGATGTTATCATTTCAAGTTCTAAATATTACTTATCTGTAAAAATAAAACACATATGGCGCGTTATTTTGTATACTTATACATACATCATGTTTTATTTTATTTAACAATCTTTGTCTTCCGTTTTAAGTTGTACTATAAAGAATAAGAATACTTATTCGTTGATAGGTATGTATATTATTTAAGCATTTTTTAACGGTGGCCCTTGTGGTGCCGGCTACGAATAGCACCAACCAATCTCATTCCGTGGGTGTTGTAAAAGGCGACTATGGGATTAGCCGGAGGATGGGCAGCAGCGTCCTTCGAGTACATTAAAACAACTCAACTGCGATCGCCAACCCGCCTGCCAAGCGTGGCGATTATGGCGAAACCCCCCGAAGAGAACACAACACGACCATATCGGTCGTTGTGGTGATCTTTGGGGGAGGTCTGTGTCCAGCAGTGGTCCTGATTCGGCCGAAATGATTATTAAAGGTACTTATAAAGTTATAACCACTACAGAATCTAAAGGTCCATGAATCGATGGGTCAAACTTTAACAGTGCGTGAGGCACGCTTCCAAAAAATCTTTGATAAAATAAAATTGATTGATAAGAGAAAATAGAATATAAATTATTCCTAACAAGGGTAAATAAGGTCAAGGGTGTATGTTTGGCCCAATTGCTGTTATTAGGGGTCGCGAGCACCCGTGCATCTGCGTCGCTTGGCGGCTGGCGGGCGGGCGCAGCTTTCGGCGCTTGCACGAGTCGGCGGTCGGGGCCGCTCGGTGGCAGCAAGCGGGTCGGGGGGCGGAGACACGCGCACCACCTGATACTACGTAGGCCATAGTGCCGTCCCAAACAGTAACACAAGAACATGAAATGTTGTTTTTAAATCTGTACTTCAGAGGTAAAGTATGATACCGACATATGTCCACATATCATTAAATGAACAGTACAGAGCTTGCTTTGAGAGGACTTGATTGGATATATCTCGGGGCACAAACCTGAATATCTGAGCCTCGTCTAAGGTGTAAATTTACTTATCGCGTAGGATGAGAACGTCACGATCTCGAATAATCTTGATATTTGGTTATATTATTTTATACTTTCAGATTAATTGTATATAATGTTGTCAAAACATCAGAATAGGTATAATATCGATTCACAATGGACTGCGAACGTTGACTTACTGGAATTCTCGCCCATGTGAGGTAAGATGCCTGAGAGGGCCGGGCGTAAAGCGCGCCGCACCCGCCGCCACCCGACCGAGCAGTCACCAGTCAGTGCCTTACGAGGCGCGTCCGCGACCACGCGCATTTCGCGACGTATCGATCCTCTGGAATGCCGGAAGTGCACGCGAGCTTCATGACACAGTGCTGACACATCAAGACTCACGACTGATGCATCTTGTACAACCACTGCGGACACGTATCTTGAGGCCTGCGACGGACCGGCTACAGCATGGGGTGCGCCAGGGGACTCTGCACCGCTGAGAAGATATTCATCTTCATCAACATTGCCTTCGCGGTCAGTATTTTTTAATTTATTGACAATAACGACACCTACGGGTATCTTGGTATGGTATTATTATTTCTTCGCAAGACGTTTCAGTTTTATCCTTCAAACACTACATAATATTTGAATTTACTCATCTATTTATTTTTATAGATACTTACTTACACATAAATATTTTAAAGCTAGTGACTAAATCAAAGATGTGTACATTGAAAATCAAAGTACCTACCTAACTTATTTCTATCGACCGTTATCTAAAGCTGCTTTACTACTTATTAAAGCTATAGGTAGGTACGTCAGTTATATTGTGAATTTGTGATGGTTCGACCGGTTTAGTCGGTGGTGTGGTGTCCCGTAACATGAAGAAGAATGCACTGTGTAAACAATGCGATAGCCCCATCACCTGAGGACACACAGGCCATGGCCAACTATGGCGACAAGGTGGGATCAAACACAAAATACGCTCCACTACTCCGGAGCTTTTGATGAGTACACCGTCTACCTGCGACCGCTGCGGGCGAGTTCGGGCTATTTTATTATTAACTAATAAAAGCAAGCTGATTGTAGCGTCTAAAATTCAATATTAAGTTGCGTTGTTCTGTTTAATAATAACTTTGCTGTCATCAAGTTTGTTTTACTACAAAATGTGTAGACTTTTCGTTAAATTGATTATTTTTGTTAATTGCAACTATAAAGTTGAGTAGTAAAGTTGTTGGTTGACAAACACGGACTAGACAAAAAAGACTTTTTTGCTAGTCTGTGTTGACAAATTGTTGAATTGGTTAACTTATCCTATACACCTCTGAAAATCTTAACTACACCTGTAAGCCTCCAGATTAAAATCCTGGATCCGCCCCTGAATGAGGCTTGAGCATCTTACAACGAGGCGCTCTTTGGTAGCTGCTGCTGTTATAAGTTATTTACCATACGTCTGAGCAAAGCAAGCATAAACCGGAATTAATTTTCTCGACACTTTAGTTGTCAAACTGACTTTCGAACAATTTCAAACATTTACTAAAATAAATTGTTTGCCGCCTTGGTTGGCTGGAGGAAACCTGAAACTCCTATATTTTACTTTGACTAACCAAAGCAATGTTCCATTCGCTTCGCATGAAGTAGTTCGAACTTCCCTACCTTTTTTTTTTTTTTTTTTAACGTGTGGAAATCCTCTTGGACTTCCTCCGCCTTGGGAAGGGCGGAGGGGCATGCCGGGATCAAACCGGCTAAAACCCCACGGTGTCCTTCTTCTTACCTCTAGCCGGGGGTGAGTTGTACGCTTTTCTGCATTGGACCGCTCCCCCGGCAGGTATCGGCCCGTCAATGATTGACGGGCCCCTTCTGTGTGCGGCCTTATTGGCCGCACCTATCCTTCAGAGAGGCGCGCGCGGAACACGCGCGCCGCCATCTCGGGCCTGTTTCTGTTCGGGCGACGGACCGCCCCTGGTTCGTCGCCCGCAGGCCGCTCCTCATGGTGGCCGGAGATCGTCCAGCGCCCCACCCTGGCGCCGACGCCCGGTGTGTCTTCTGCGGAGGGGATCGGAGATATCCCTCCGTACCCGCTCTGCCGCCTCCTTTGCTTGCATCACTTCCTCGCAAAAGGAGGCGACGGCATCCCACGCGCTCTCGCTCCGGACGATGGACCGAACCACGGCAGGAAGCGAGAGGTCACCCCCTTCGAACGCCACGACGAGGTCACGGCGCTGCGCTGCCCAAGCTGGGCACTCCTCCAGCGTGTGCTGCGCCGTGTCCTCCGGGCAGTCTCCGCAGTGATGACAACCAGGCGTCTCTTCTCGGCCTATTCGACACAGGTACTTCCCGAAACACCCATGGTTCGAGAGTACCTGCGTCATCCGGTAGGTGAGGGCGCCATGCCGCCTCTCCAGCCATTCCTCCATTACTGGTCTTACCGCCGCTACCGCGGCGTGCCCTGCAGTGGGCCGCTCCAGTCGCCCTTTCCACTCCGCCACCAGGATCCGCCGGAGCTCGAACCGACGCACCTCGATCTCACGAGGTACTGGCGGTTCGCCCCGACTTAGCGCCTCCCCGCGCCACTGATACAGCGACGCGAGGGCTCTCGCTTCTAGATCCCAGGGCGGTGATCCAGCAAGGAGGCTCCCTACCTCGTAGGAGACCGTGCGGTATGCCCTTATTACCCTGAGGACCATCGTTCGCTGCGGCCTTCGCAGCACGGCGACGTTGGCTACCCTCAGGGATTTAGCCCACACTGGGGCCCCGTAAAGGGCCATGGACCGCACGACCCCCATTCGAACTTCCCTACCTAAGACTTACAAGAGATAGTTTATTGCGCGACGTTATGCGATCCGTTCTAAGACCACATTGAGGCAGCGATCAGCACATCTTTGTCAGATTATTGACATGCAAATGGTGTAGTCACAAAATTATTAAAAAGACTTTATCATTATATTGTAATCAATTCAAATTATACCTTCCTCTATTATCAATTTTATTCTCATTATTGATTAGTATAGAAATTACTGAGAGACCCTCAGGAAGACGGCGGTGTGCACGTGGGTACGTGCCGCCGTGTGCGCAGCACAGCGCACAGGGAGACTCCGGGGATCCTTTACAATCCCTCGAGAAGTGCCTGGGGGCGGCCTTTTTACAGTCGCTCCCCTCTGCTAAAGGGGGTGACCGCTTTACAGTCATCCCCTACGAGATGTGCCTATAGGCGTGGCACCAATGGGCAGCTCTAGTTTGATCGCACGAGGACCTGGAGCTCCCCTTCGGTGCTGAAGATGATCGCCCTTCCGCGGGATGAAGGAAGTACATGAGGTATCTCCACCGGGATAATAAAATAAAAAAAGCCTGCCTGACACATGCTGAACTAGATCTAGATAGACTTTGATCGAAACTTTCCTACATATTTATCTGTTTAGTATGTTTATTGTGTGTGATATCTCACTTTGACGCTAAATAAATGCTTTCTTTCTTTCTGAATAAGTAATGAAGAAATAGTTAGTAATAAAACCGCTCGGTTATTTACTTAAAGTAAAACTTAACCACAAAACGCATCACTTCATCGCGACAAAGCGCCTAGAAATTTTTATTTTTATTTTTTTATTATATCTTTATTGGACACAGTTTAAAGTAACATGTTACATAGACAATATGTTTATAGTTAATACAAGAGGGTCTGGATAAAGACGGCGGAGTCTGTACTAGTATAAACTGTATCACAGACTCCAAAGCGCCTAGAAAAGAGGCGCTACGGCCTCTTTAGTGCGTTCATTATTACTAACTTGATGACGCTAATTAAAATTAAAAGAAAAACATGCTGCCTGCATCGAAACTACTTTTTTTGAATAAAAATGTAAGATAGATAAAATAAAATAACTTTTAAAATCTGTAACGACACCTTAGTCACCCTGCGACCACAAACGCTGCAAAGTGTTCGATACATCAGGAAAAATAAAAATCTATAATATACGCAGTGTTATCCGTTTAAAAGTGTTTTATTATAATGAGTAATGATCGCGAAAACCTAAGACATTACTACTTACGTATATCCTTTACAACTCCGTGTGGTGTCCGGATTAAGAATATAGCACCACTCCATCTCCTCCCGTGGATGTCGTAAAAGGCGACTAAGGGAATCTAAACCAGAGGGATGGGCAGCAGCGTCCCTTCTGTGAAACGTTAGCCATACTGCGCTCACTAACCCGCCTGCCAAGCGTGGTGAGTGTTGGCAAATACCCCCCAGAATGATGACACAGTTGTGAAAATCTATGGGGGAGGCCTTTGTTCAATAGTGGACATATAAATGGCCGATATGATTACAACTAAGAATCCGTTTCTGAATGTACATGAGTTCCCCATGGAGTTCATAATGTTCTTCCACAATATTCAGACATGAACCCGATATTGATTTAACAGAACGTTTATCCAGGAGATCACTGGTTATTGCAGCTTTGGTCCCACCGCTAGTAGTTGTTGAAATGCACGAGCAATCTCCATGTTTCTTCCTCGGATTCAGGGACCGTTCTTCGAAATTTGCGATCGCCGACAGAACAATACATTTTTGAGTGTTTTGTCGATAGTACCTTTCAACTATGAACATTTCGATAAAAGAAACGTTCGTCTATGCGAGTTCCGTCGATAGAACCTTAAAAAAACCTTTTTTTTTTAAATTTAAAACTTATTACAAAAGGAATACAGATAGTCGCAGTAATAATAATGGTTAAACCTTATATAAAGGTTTTATAATCTAAAATTAAAACTAGTGTATAACTAAAATATATTAATTACGGTTACAAAAATATTACTTACTTGGAATTATAATTATATGAAGCGACTTGCCCGAACTAGGTTATTGAAACCTGTGTTTTAGGCCATCACTGTACAACGCGGTATGAGACGTTAAATTAAATTAAAGTAAAACTAATATATTTATAACTACTATTAGAATAAGCATTTAGGTACATAAATATCAACTAGAATATAAAAGTTAACAAAAATAAATATTTATATTTTTACGAATATTATGAAGTTAAATTATATTCATTCCAAAATTTCTAACATCTTTTCTGTGTCTGTGTAATTGAGTTTGGCTAAATATTCTGACAACATTCTGACAACCTTGTGACTGGTAACAAAATAAATAACCTAACCTTCTACACAGAGCTTTTCAATTTTCGCGTCGGACTCGCCAGGGCGTCGCGGTCGCAAGCCAAAAGTAAAATGCATTCATAGTGAAAATAATATCTCTTCGGTAGATATGGTAATTCGTCTTGTCAAATCACTCGACATCGTACTGTCCTGGGGGGTCGCCAGATTTATTTTACATGTAATGGATCGCGTATTCAAGAAGGTTGAAAAATATTATTCTACCCTAACCCGTGTGGTGCCAGCTACGAATAGCACCAACCCATCTTATGCCTCTCAGCAGCGTCCTTCGAATACATTAACAACTCAACTGCGATCGCCAACCCGCCTGCCAAGCGTGGCGATTATGGAAAAACCCCTCACCGAGCACACAACACACCGATATCATTCGTTGTGGTGATCTTTGGGGGAGGTCTGTGTCCAGCGGTGGACTTCATCCGAAATTCGAAACTATTCTACGACATCCGTTGAATTGATCGCTTTGGAGTTGTATTAACCAAACACTCATAAAATGAACCGTCGGCGGTCAATTCAACGGAGAAACGAATGTTGAAGAACGGTTTCGCACTGCGTCCTGCTGCGTAATGTACAGAATTCACTACTTTTGGGAACTCCTCACGTAGAGGTTGGTTCCTCACGGTTGGTGCAGTGGCTGTTGCACTCCGGGTCGTAGGTTCGATTCCCGCGCGGAACAAATATTTGTCTGATCTGGGTGTATTGTGTGTGCGGTGTCTGTAAACGCACCCACGACAAGGAGAAATCCTAGTGGGGAGCAAAGTTTTAAAAAAAAAAGTTCACAAATGGTCCATCTACTCTACTACATTTACATATCTAACTCTTCATATAAATATATTAAAAAATTCGAGAGCAGGCACTCGAAAATACGAACTCAGAATTAGGCTGATATCGGCCTCGGGTAATTTATTTATCGTAGCTATAAGGAGAAATTGTTTTAAAACATCTTCAATATTCGAAAGAAATACCAGTGCGGACTGGCAATGCCCGGAAACTAATTGACTTTAATAAATTTTACTTAGTTTATCAAGATATCTTCCGTATTGAATATATCTTGTTCATGCGTATGCAGATCATTTATAACTTTGTATATTATACTCTTACTCTTACCAGTGATGACATATAGAATACAGACGTAGTCACCATGGACCTCATAAGAAAGCCAAAGGTCAATCAGCGAGCTATGGAATGGAGATAGCTATGCTTGGTATTTCTCTAAGAGATCAAATCAGAAATGAGGAGATCCGTAGAAAAAAGTAAGCTAAAGTTGCCGACATAGGCTGAAAGGATTAATAAACTGAAGTGGCAATGGGCAGGGCACATTGCTCGTAGAACTGATGGCCGTTGGGGTAAAAAGGTTCGTGAGTGGAGACCGCGCACCGGAAAATGCGTGGGACGACCTCCAACGAGGTGGGTGCGGGCGGCATGTAACCGTTCGTTGTGGAAATCTCTAGGCTTTTGTTCAGCATTGGCCGTTCTTTGAATGATATGATGATGATAATATTATAATCCTTACCTGGCGCTTCAACCAATTGTATGGTACCGAAATCTCTTTCGGCGGCGCGTTGTGTTTAGCGCGCAGCTCTGAAAGGACGTGCGGCCTGCCAGGTCGCATAGAGACAGGCCCGTCGGAACAAGTGACGGGCCAATACCTGCCAGGGGTGTGGTCCAATGCTCCAAGGCAGGTACCTTACCCCCAGTCATAGGTAACGGCAAGGAACACCGCGGGGTTTTAGCCAGTAAGAGTTAGACATGCCCCTTCCCATGGCGGAGGAAGGAAGGATTTCCCCACGACAAAAAAGTGATGTGATACCAAAGAGGTAGCTCAAAGAATGATATTTTCATGCTGTTCTAGACGTGTATTAAGTTATTTACCGTACGTCTCGACGAATCAAGAATATAAACCAGAATAAATCCTCAAACGGACTTTCGAACAATTTCAAACATTTATCCCTAGATTGTATGCTGCTCTAGTTGGCTGGTTGGAAGCCTGAAACTCTTTTGAGAACGATAACCAACTTGCAGGACTCTGAGAGTACGAACCGATTAGACATATCTGTAAAAATGTAGTATCTAGTAGCGATGGGCGATTGTTACTGAAAAACTGTCGAAAACATTGACACAATTGTGCAATCGTGTTATCGATTGCTTGTGATTTCGATTTATTCATGTCGCTGAATAACAATCAAGTAAAACTGTACAATAAAAAAACATCGCTTTATTCAACATGGTGGCTAAAAAGGTCATTGTAAACCGCGCACAGCGATGAATTAATAATCGCGGTTGACCGTTGTTCGATTGTTACTATACGAGTACTTGAATGTATTGCGTAAGATGAAGCGGAGCTTTGGTTTATGTTATAAACATACTAGGGATGCTCGACTTAGGTGATTTGTGTCGATATTCTGGATCGTATGGCTTTGTATCGATTCGAGTATCATCGATTAGTCATCAGTGGATAGATTCATGGATTCATGGCCGCATATATTTTTTTAACTAATTAATTGGATAATATTTGTTAAATGTATCGTTCCTTGGGCACAGATATTATAATACACTAGTACATTGGGCAACAAATATAAAAACGCAAGCGTATTTGCAATATTATCTAATGTTAAAATTTTAAGCTGCGTAGGAATTATAACTTTGATTATAAAAAGATAATAACGTTCTGGATCGCGGTGATTCCTACTCCCTGAATGTTTCGTTAGAGTTATTGACCAACCACGAGAAACTTTCTAGTAAGACGTTACTACAACAGATACATAACAATAGCAAAGTAGGCATGTAAATTTCAATAATTATGTTTTTTAGATTCTGCTCCGCCATTCCTTTTTATAGATCCGGCGTAAAATTGTATACTATTGTATCGATACAAATATCGGAATTCCATTGTAACCGTCCAAGTGGAGATCGATGCGATAGACATCCCTATTACATACACGTTACCTCGCACTCTTACTATTTAAGTTGTATGTATGTATCTAGGTGTAAATACAACCGTAAGGTGAGCAAGGCGCATTTGCCCGGTTAAGCAGATATATCCCCCTTGGGATTACTGCGAGAAGCCCTACATAAAAAAAAAAAAAAAAAAAAAAGAGCAAGGCGCTTCAGGCGTGATTGTGATCTGGAGTGGGCACGGACGCCGCACACTCCTGCCACTCCACGGCCACTCATCGCCCGCCAGTCTGGAGCGCCTTCTCGTGTCGCCACTGTGATGTTGGGCACTTGCGGTCCCTGCGTCCGGAGTCCGGCACGAACCACGACGCCTCACACACTACACTCATTTTATTTTTACCTTTTCCAAGCTTTTGTTAATCTTGACTTGTTGTCCGCGCTATCCTGGCTGTTGTCCAGCTCCTCTTCCCGGGTAGTACGTCTTTAGCATCCTTGACAGTCAAATTATAATATACAGATTTACTTTCTTTTTTCAAACTTTGCCCCTCACTAGGATTTCTCCTGTGTCGTGGGTGCGTTTACAGACATAAATTCCACACATAATACACCCAGACCCGTAACAACTACCTGCAGATCATACAAATATTTGTTCTGTGCGGGAATCGAATCCGCGATCCGGAACGCAGCAGTCGACTGTATCAGGCACTGCACCAAAGTAGGTGAATACTTAGGTAGTTCCAAAATGACAGTCCCAAAATGACAATTAAGGCGAAGCTTGTGCAATATTATATATTTTGAAATTATATTTAGACTAAGCATCTAGAGATAATTCCGTTTTTGATTCCACGAATTGTTTCCATTGTTGTATAATAAAATCATGTAGATATCTGCGCCTACTGATCGTTTATTTTGATTTGATGAATTGAGATACCTACTAGAAAAACTTGGTTATTCTTATTACAAATAGCTTGATATAAATTTCCCTTTGGCGTGAAGAGGTAAACTCGTGTATAACCCATTACGTGATCGTGTGCACGTTCAACAGTTTGTTATTACTACTCTGACTACAGTCCTTACGTTTGGGGGTATCCTATTCCAATGTCCGTTATTCATGTTGATTGGTGCATGGTAGAGGAAAACCGCAAACAAATAGATGTTAGAACTATAGTTATTTATGTCAATAACTATTGTAGGTACAGGACTAATATGTAGATGACTACTTTATAGGTAGTTATGGTAAAAGAACATTCTTACCTCCTTGTTATTATAAAAAAGACATGAACGCTCCAGGCTCGTCATGCTAGGTATAATAAATAAGCGCATCAGTCATATCGTGCAATAAAACAAAGTAAACTGTTCAACTGAAAGGGTTTAAATAATATAATATACCCATGGTCTTGATAAGTGACGAAATTGTCACAGTGACTAAAGTCACCTGTGCGCGGTCACTCATACACAAAAAACAGACAAATCCTTAATCCAACGTAAATGATTTTGGATTAGATTGATTATTAAAAATAAAACTTCTCTTTTAAGTAAAAGTGTATTCTGCATGGCTCCTAATTTGTATAATAAATTGCCTAAGTCAAAGTTATAAAGCATCCCTTTATTTAAACGTAAGGTAAAATAATATTTGATACAGAAGACCTATTAAGAGAATTTACTGTATGATAAACTAACCTATCATTATTTAATATGACATTTGTGAACTGACAGTTATATTGTAACATTATATTTTAATGACTTAACTAATTCTGTAATATGTATTTCAGTAGTATTGAATGATGCTACTTCGTCCAGTTTTGCATGCTCTCATCGTAGGATGTGGCAAATGCAACTCTACTCAAAAATTGTCATCATATTAAGTACCCATATTCGCAAAATAAACGATTGATTGATTGATTTCGGCGGCTAGGCGTCGCAGTACTGATCGCTGTCAGCTAGTAAAATTCCTAGAAGTCTGGCAGTATTGGCAGTTTGGCAAAAGAAAAGATTCAACTGAAAATAAAAAAAATGCTCCGGTAGTGCCATCCTTCGGTATCGCGCCGACACCCGGAGCTTCACCTTATTTAAGTGCGTAGTAAGTCAATTTTTGCACGGTTTAATTATCAGGAATTTCATGGTGTCACCTGTTGGTACTTTCGATCTTCGCACAAGTCCGTCGTTAAGCCCAACAGGTGGTAGGTATACAAGTACGTTTCCATTGGTAACACACACTGCTTGGAACAATATTTTCAAGTGTATTTAGAAGGCTATAAATTTACATTACCAGCCGTTCCAAATCGTCCGTGCCGTGTGGCCGTGTGGCTGGCTCAGAAGACCACCACCCTATCTCCCGTGGGTGTCGTAAGAGTCGACTAAAGGATTAGCCGGAAGATAGGCAGCGGCGTCCTTCGAGTACATTTACAAACTCAACTGCGATCGCCAACCCGCCTGCCAAGCGTGGCGATTATGGCAAAACCCCCCAATGAGCCCACAACACACTCATATCGGTCGTTGTGGTGATATTTGGGGGAGGCCTGTGTCCAGCAGTGGACTTCATTGGGCCGAAATGATGAGCCGTCCTAAAGTTACCTAAATAGGCTGCAAAATATTTAAACGAGGTTGTTTTCAGCGCTTCCTATCGAATACTTAGGAAGGTATTTCGCCAGGTGGCTAGCAAAAACCCAGCCAGTACGAGGGCGGCACTGAAAATTTCGGGAATCAAGGAAGTGACACAACATTACTATTTAAAAATGTATTTATTGCTTTTCGAAGTATTCTCCGCGAAATTTGACACATTTTTCCATACGATGGAACCAATCATTGAAGCAACCATTCCATTCGGAAGTTGGGGTCTCCAAAATGGCCGTTTTGTAGGCGTCCACAGCTTCTTTAGGTGATGAAAATCTCTGTCCACGCAATTTATTCTTTATTTTAGGGAAAGTATAGAAATCATTAGGGCTTAGGTCGGGGCTGTACGGCGGATGGTCTAATAATTCTATGTTTTCTTGCTCTAAAAACTCTTTTGTTCTGTGCGCGGTGTGAGAACTCGCATTGTCGTGATGGAGGATGATGCGGCGGTTGCAGTTCTCCCTACGGAGTTCAGAAACGACCTGTGGCAAACAAATGCTAGCATACCATTCTGCATTAACCGTTCTTTGTCCCTCAAGAGAAATATTATATAATTTCCATTCTGAGACATTATTATTTTGTTGATTTTAATATTTGCACGCCGCATTGTGGCAAAATGTATCTGGCACTGTACAATATAAATGTCATCTTTATGTAACCTACATTTTATGCAAATAAATAATCCTAATTCTAAATTCTAATTCTAAGAATACGCAAAGAACGTCTATTGCTAGTAACATATTTACTGGAAATTGTCATTGTATGATATTTCCCGCTTTTTTCTGTCACGTGATGTTTAAACACTTGGCATACAACTTTGCATTAAGTGCCTAGTTAGCTCGTCATAACATAGTAAATTCATTACCTCAGAATAAAATTATAACACACTGACAATTTGCTATAAATAAGTGCCCACGTAGGTTTTTTACATCCGTGACGAGACGAACGTATTGGCATTTGCCTGGTTGTAATACTACCCAAGACTAGTTCTGCGTGGTGGTTTTATAGTCGTGGAGCCTCCACACTGCACTCGTCACCTCGAGTCATTAAGTACTTTATGTAGTTATTTAGTTTCTTACAGTAATTTCACTATGTACAGTTCCCTTCAAACCAGAACACTGCAGTGTTTCTAGTTTAAACATTACTGCATGGCGACGAATATCTGGCACGTCGGCGGGGCTCCCTAGCCAGACTCTTGTAATAGGAGACCTACCACCTAGTAGGTACCAAAGTGCAAACGCCGCAAAGTGTTCGAAACGTCGAACATATTAAGATTAGTATTTTATTTTATATATTTATGGTGCATGCATTTATTTTCCACTATACAAAGGTGTTGCTTAATTGTGTATTGCACGTATGATTATTTCAGGTATTATTATGAGCAAGTGTGAGTATGTAGGGTAGAACAATATAATATTGTTTTATTTTATATTTCATATATTTGTGTATTAATGACGTAATAATTGTATGTGCTAGGGCTGCACGTTGCACGTATAGATGCTGTACGTAAGTATATACAATGAATTAATTAAACGCGATATATTTCCGTAAACTATTTTCAATTCGATGGATGCTATTCGCGTAAACATCAGAAAATATTAGGTACCCGCCACTTAATATTAATAAGATTTGCAGAGTACACAGTATCGGTTACCATATTTTTTCCTCATAATCAACTTTGTTAATATTGTTGACACTAGCATGCCTGGTGTCAATAACATTATACACGAGTGCTTAACCCACTCAAATATTACGATATCGGTAGAATTAGAAACGGTTTAATGTGCGCATGAGCTGGTCACCCCGGCCGCGGCTCGCCACTTGAGTGCGGGCAATGCGGGCATCTCACTCGTTTGACTACGGGCCTATACATCAATTAGTCGGCCTTGATCGGCTATCAACGTGTTTGTTCGCGTGCTCAGAGGGCGCCCGCGCCGTCCGCGCATGCGCCATGCAGTCCGCGCCGCCGCAGAGAACGGCTTGCTCGGCAGTCGGCGTGAACACAAACCAGCTATCGGATTGCATAAAAAGCAACGATCGAAGTTTAAAGTTTAATATGACTGCGTACATTAGGGCACCGTAACGGTTATCTCAGTCTATTTCTATACAGTTAATTTTACTGTAATGCTGTGTTTAGCTGTATAGTAAGATTTATTTTAAGTAGTATTTATTTTAACACATTATGGTACATTATCAAAATATTTTATCTTATTTTATTAAAGTCATGTTCTCATCACCTAGACACCTAGACACTGGGTTGTCCCAGTGGCTTGGCACGTAGCGACGATGGGAAGATATCAGACTGATATCTATGTTGCTATTGTCATGGAAGTTGGGAAGGCATTTGGTGTGGGATGCGTCTTCTTTCGACATCCCTGCTCCATCTCATATTTCAAGCGCGACGGACTGTGCTAGCGCTGCCGCTGCAGAGACTCTTAAACGGCGCAAGTACAATAACCTCGTCGGAAGCTATGTATTTGAGCCGTTTTGTGTCGCTCGGGTCATGGGGTCCGAGCGCACGTCTTCTTTATAAAGCAATTGCTAGACGCTTGGTCGACTCTTCAAGTGACTAGAGGGCTGGCCTATTCTTTGGACAAAGAATTAGCATTGCCATCAAATGTGGCAATGCTGCCAGAAGGCTGGGTACTTTACCAAATGACAGCGATGTAGAAGAGTATTTAGCCTAACTAGTGTATTATAATATCTGTGGCTTAAGTATCTTCTATATAATATTTATATTATCTTTTTTATCTTTATATCTATATTCCGTATTTATACATAGCTTTTTTAAATGGTTTTTAGTAATAAAATACAGCAGAATAGTATTAAGCAATTTAATTTTTTTTGGATAATCTTAAGAATGTTGGATCATACCGGATTATAGATTTTTGAGGTCTATGAAACGTAGTGATAGTCAAATAGTTTTTAGCATTCACGACGTGACTCTTGTGTCCCAATATGGCACATGGTTAAAATGCTATTTGTCTTGATATTGGTGATGTTTGTATCTCCTAACATGTTGTCACTTTAGTGTTGAATGTCGGTCAAATCAATACGCGAAGGATATTTCAATTTACAATCTTAGCCACGGTTTTTATGAATATTTGGCTTTATTTATAGGTGTCTGCAAAAATGTTAAAGGTTGTTTATTAGCCTTAAAGGATATCGGGTAGACAAATGTTCCGGGAGATAAATTAATAAGTAAGAAGTGGTCAGAAGGTCAAAGTTTTCGAAGTACCTGTCCTATGCAGGCACGTCTGTTATTATTTCTAAGTTTAATGTAATTCTGAGTTATAAATAGAGTGGCAGAGTGCTTCACCTTTACTGGAGAATCCATTGCATATTAGAAGCAGTATCTGATATAGATTCTAATCAATATCATTTTTAAAGAGCTTTAATCTTCAACGATTTCTTTAGCCGTTTGCAGCCGGTCTTCATTTACTTGAAATTCTTTTATATTAGGTATACACAAAATAAAGCAAATATTACATAACTTAAGTCAAGTTGGAATTGACACTGTTAGCGAGTGTGTGTGCTTAGGAAATGAAGCTGCATAGTTTAATGCTAAACAGGCTTTGGAAATGGGAGATAATAAGTAATTATAAACTTTCATGTGATGGCTCTGCTATCAAATCAAACAAGCAATCAAAACAAAATTGATATATTTTTAAGTAGACGGAGGATGGGTAGCAGCGTCCTTTGAATACTTACATTAACAACTCAACTGCGATCGCCAACCCGCCTGCCAAGCGTGGCGATTATGGCAAATCCCCCAATGAGCACACAACACACCGATATTGGTCGTTGTGGTGATCTTTGAGCGAGGCTTGTGTCTAGCAGTGTCCGAAATGATGAAACGTGAATTAAAAACCAATTCCCTCGCCACGACGATTAATTAAGAGCTCGGCAACGAAGACTCATACATATATACACAACATTAGGTCGTCGGTGTTTCTTCTCCGAAAAACCGCCCAAACTCGTCCTAAGTTGGAAAAAGTTGTTCTGTGTGAAGGAAACGTGTTACTGCGTCAGAAACTCTTCATTTTATTTCGTGCGTGCTTAGAATTTATTTCGGCGCCATTGTGCAGGCTGGTGCAGGCCATGCTTGCTGCCACGGGAAAAGTGCTTTACAGTTGCCTTGGAGTGCGGTAAGGCGTGCTTCTTAAGCTCGCGGTTCTCTGTGTGCAATTTGAATCCAGTTTAAAAGTAGCTTATGAAATTCCTTTTGGTATACTTGGCTTGAGTCAAGCCACTTACGACAGAAGTTGTCTTGGTGAAAAAAGTATTTTCAATGGTTAGTAAAATTAAATCATGAATTGTCGTGTGGTGTCCGGACTAAGAATATAGCACCAATCCATTTCTTGTAAATGGCAACACAAAAGCTCCTAACAAGACGCTCACCAACACACGCCAAGCGTGGGGAGTACTGCAAAATAAATTACACACGGCATGCTACCGGTCGTTTTTAAGGGAGGCTTTTGTTCAGCAGTGGACATCTTTCAGCTGATATAATGATGATGATGGTCTTAATTTAGTAGAATGTTTCCGGAACGATGCTGCAGGAAGACTTACAAATGCTGGACAAAGGTCGCCACAACGGCCGGTCTGGGTTTGTGTGAAGTGCTAACTGAGGGTTTGGCCATGCACGCTGGGTAGTTTAGTTGTAAATGTACGCGGGAGACGCAGCTGCCCATCCTCCGGCTAATCCTATAGTTGCCCTTTACGTTACCCACGGCATGAGATGGGGTGGTGCTTTTCTTTACACTGACTAGACTTATATATGGTCGTCGCAGTATTCTAGGTTAAATCAAATCATTGCAAAAATCCTAAAACTATTGCACAGGACCAGATAATTGGAATCTAAGACAGAATTTCGTAAGCATTGTGACACCGACAATATCACTGTAGGTCAGGGATGGCAAAACCATTTCAATTTTTGAAGTGAAAACTTCTTTTATCGCGGCACGCATATTTTTAGATGAGATAAAATATCTGGACTCGCGACACCGTTACGAGACGTAGCTATAGTGTGTGCATATATGCATGTACATATAGCAGACCGCGAACTCGTCTACAACCCAACCCGTTTTTTTTTATGTAGACATGTCGTTCCAAATGGCATCTGACAATTTTAGTGGCTTTTAATTAATATCTGTCAATAAATACTACTATAATATTAAACAGATACATTCTACATTGCTATTTAAGTATAACAACTGCTGTAGGGTATATTTTGTTTCGATAATAATTATAGGTACATTTTGTTGATGGTGGTGGTCGGCTCAGAATACCACCACCCCAGCTCATCCCGTGGGTGTCGTTAAAATAGACTATGGGATTAGCTGGAAGATGGGCAGCAGCGTCCTTCGAGTACGTTTATAACTGTGTAACTAGTATGGTGTCACGGAAGTAATGCTTGATTTCGAGTAACGTCGTCGACAGCGGGCGGGTGTCCCAACCGGTCGCACCACACAAGATGCGCACGCGCACCGGTCGAGTGCCCTGCGGCGCGTGCGCTTGTGTCACATGACACCAGCACGCGCCGCGCGGCGCCCACCGGCGGTGACACGCCAGCGAGCACGCTCTCGTGCCAAATACTGTGCCGTGTGCAGGGGGAGGCGTACCCCTGCCACCAAGGTACGTTGTACAGCACTTGATCAAATTCAATTTACAGGCACTTATGAGTAGCCAAATTACCAGTGATGACATATGGAACAGAGACGTGGTCACTCACAATGGGCCTCATAAGAAAGCTCAAGGTCACTCAGCGAGCTATGGAGAGAGCTATGCTTGGTATTTCTCTACGAGATCGAATCAGAAATGAGGAGATCCGTAGAAGAACTAAAGTTGTCGACGTAGCTGAAAGGATTAGTAAACTGAAGTGGCAATGGGCAGGGCACATTGCTCGTAGAACTGATGGCCGTTGGGGCACAAAGGTTCTCGAATGGAGACCGCGCACCGGGAAACGCAGCGTGGGACGACCTCCAACGAGGTGGACAGACGATTTGGTGAAGGTCGCTGGGAGTCGTTGGATGAGAGCGGCATGTGACCGCTCGTTGTGGAAATCTAAGGGGGAGGCCTTTGTTCAGCAGTGGACGTCCTGTGGCTGATATGATGAAATTAAGAATAGTTTAAAACGGGCGAACGGTTTAAAACTGTTGAATTTAAAGAGAAGAGCCAGCGAAAAATTCATAAAATCTCTTTTTATAATATATTACATACATAGATATATGGAGCCTTAGCTATGACAATATAATCGAGCTCCAAGTTACTGGGAAGATGTTATTTGAAAATTTCGTTGATATGAATTTCTATTCGAGCTTGCCTGCCTTAGCTACGAGAGCTTACAAGCTTCGTACCGCACCTGACCAACCCAGGGGGGATTAGCATAGTTGGCCGAATACAAATATTCGAACATAATAATAATATTTATTTATTTAGTTAAAGCATGAAAGACTTTCAGCTAAATAAATCTAAAATAACACAAAATTAGTAAAAGGAAAGCCAATAACAAGTCTTCGCTTATAGAAATGGAGTAAAAATTTAAATTTAAGTTGAGCATACAGAGTAGGCACTGCTACGCTAAATATAGAAATGTACAAATCTTCGTATTTGAAAAAGTCAAGGCTTAAGCACCTCCTTGCCGATGACACACTTGTTACAAAGGGGTCGAGATCACGCTGCTTACACAATTAAAAGTTCTGCTAATTAAGGAGATTCCGGAAACATTTCTCTTTTTGTTATGTAGGGCTTATCGCACACTTCCCGTTAGGGGTATATCAATACAAACATTTCTCACCGTGCGATGTACATATACGAGTATATCGAAGCCTTACTCATTAATCATCGTTGGACGTAAGCTGATAGCACGGCACGCCCGCCTCTCTATTACAATCATTAGAATCTCTTTCTTCTTGTCATTAAAGATGGACAATGCCGTAAACCGCATGCGCCATAGGCATTAATCCACTTTGATTTAGCGACAATGACGTCACTCAATCGCGCGTAGTCGACGCTTCTAATCTTGGCTCAACCATAACATAGTACTTAGCAACTGAATCGCGATCTGTCGCAGTAAACAATAGCTCAACGGTAATCTGTCTAAGGACAACAATATTAAGGAACATAGTCGTTTGAGTACTAATGGTTGTAACTAAGAGTAAATGTTATCGCATTATAGTCGGCGCCCCCTTAAATCTATGAATTATTGAATATTAATATACTCATGTACATAACGTACTAAGACGTGTATTGAAGTTGATATATTTACTTGTTATTTAGAGGCTTGGGCGCTTGACCCACTTTACACACATTTCAGTCAAGGCTTTTCACAATTGTGTGCAAATGTAGCCTCGGCGGGAGCGTCCCCGTCGCATCCACGACTTTGGTACCAATTGTAAATGTTATAACATTACTGAAACATAGCTTAGCACTCGCGTCTCAAGGCGCCTGCGCCGTTGTCTGTGTCATCGTGTCTCACCTTTGGTTGACTGCATACACAAACGGAAATTATGCTTGAGCGTAATATTCGTGTTGGTCGTAGTATCTCCGGAATTTTACAGCCTTTTAAAAGAATCGGTAACCTATTATAGCTATGCCTGATAACAAGTATATGAACCAAAACGTGGACTTTGAATGGCAATGACTCAAAAATTATAATGGACTTATTCGTCACGGCCGACGCGACGTATTACACGCTTGATCGGTGTACTATTGGTTTTTTGCCGTGCCCGGTCTCTCGAGTGAGTACCGGTTTCCTGCAAACATACCTCAACCAATTTTTTCCAGAAGTAGCTCCGGAGTGGTTTCCTGTGGTGGCCTGTGGCCCCGCGGCTCGTTGTTCTAACACTTAGAGTGAGTCGAGAGTACGGGTACTTGTAACAATGAATCTTGAGAACGGAACTGCGACTGGGACTTGGGAAGGTGGAAACATCTACATATTGCTATTAATAGGCGTGTACCGTCTGATGTTATGTCAATTTTCAAAACAAGGGTTAACTATTTTCGTGGACGAGCGCGGTCGTGGGCTACCGAGTCCAAACTGTATTGAGATGATTAGCGAATTAATATCACATTCCTAGTCGCTGAGTGACCTTGAGCTTTCTTATGAGGGCCATTGTGAGTGACCACGTCTCTGTTCCATATGTCATCACTGGTAACAAGGTAAACAGCTGCGTGTATCAAATCTAAAATGTTAATAAGTAACATTTTTATTAATGACGGAAATAAGTAATGACTTCGATATACTTCTTGCACCAAAACGATCATAGTTTCAACTTGGGTACAAGTTAATAATTTACAAACAACTTTTCAGGCAGTATCAGTCCGTGTGGTGTCCGGATTAAGAATATAGCACCACTTCATCTCCTCCCATGTGTGTCGTAAAAGGGAGAAGGGAATCTATACCAGAGGGATGAGCAGCAGCGTTCCTTCTGTGAACGGTGGCCATACTGCGCTCACCAACCCGCCTGCCAAGCGTAGTAAATACCCCCCAAAATGATGACACAATTGTGGTATGTATGGGGAGGCCTTTGTTCAGCAGTGGACGTATAAATGGCCGATGTGATGATGTGATGAGTCCGACGTACCCGTGGGTACCCAATAACAAGCGTGCACGCCAGCGGAGGTCGCGCGGCGATAGACAGACGTCAGCGACAATTAGTACGTTGCGTTACGATAATTACGATTGCAGGAAATGTTGAATTTAAATACTAATTGAAGGCCACTCTGAGAACCATCGAGATTATTAACTTTGTGTCGGTCGCAAGTTAGCGAGTACCCGCGGCTGGAATGCTACACGTGGACACGCTGCTCACACTCAATTGTAATACATGATGGTAAGTGGTGATGTAGATCTAGCGTACAACGTGGAGAGCAGATTTTAGGAACGGTGATTAACTAAACTTCCTTCTACCTGCCGCCACAGTTTATTGTGTGGATAATTTATACGAGCCGTTTTTATGAAACACTACCTGGAACCCCCGGTTTTACCTGCGTTTAATTTAAAAGGAATTAAGAGTACTTCGCCATAGACACTTGACATCGAATATATATATTGGATTTCAAGGGTTTCTTTTTTTGCGCGGAACCCTAATTATTTTTCTAAAATTAAAGTAGCCGAAGCTATTCCTTAGAACATCAGCTATCTGCCAGTGAAAGTTCCGTCAAAATCGGTCCAGCCGTTTCGGAGATTACCGGAACAAACAGACAGACAAAAAATTTAAAAATTGTATTTTTGGTTAACAGCTTTTTACTAGATGCATATGAAAGTATATACGGGACATCCGTATATACTTTCATATGCATTTAGTAAAAAGCTGTTATTTTGACATTACAAACAGACACTTCAATTTTATTTATTTGTATAGATTCGATTGTTAATGCGTAAAACCTGCACACACAGCTGTTTCTACACTTTTAGTTCTAACACAGACACTTATTGTACGGAACAACAGAATTATAGCTCCATACGTGCGCAGTTCTATGCAAGTCACGAGCGTAACTGATGTGGTGCTAGTTAGATAGGATTCTAATGCAGGTAAGACAGAATTTGACGGCACGGTTGGTGCAGCGGCTGATACAGTCGGCTGCTGCGCTCCGGGTCGTGGGTTCGATTCCCGCGCGGAACAAATATTTGTATGATCTGCAAGTAGTTGTTCCGGGTCTGGGTGGAATTTGTGTTTCTAAACGCCACCACGACACAGGAGAAATCCTAGTGTGGGGCAAAGAATAAAAAAAAAGAAAAGAAAAAAGGATGCTCTGCTTAGCCGCCCGGCGGACAGCGGTGACATTGGTGTTTATATTAATCCCATCGGGTGTAAAACTTGTGTGGTGCAGTAGTAGGGCCGTCCATCGCATCTCACGCCGTCTAGAAACTCATTCTGCACGTACCTTTTTTTATTTTTTATTGATGCCCAGTGGAAATTTTTCATGAACTTCCTTCGCCCCGGGGAAGGGCGAAGGGGTATGCCGGACTCCTACCGGCTAAAACCACTGGAGCGGTCATCTTCGGCACTAAGGGAGGCTCCAGGTCCTCGTATGATCACACCCGTACCTACACACCACAGTTGCTTCTATTTGTCAGCGATAAATGTCAAACACGTTCAAGCTTCTTATCGCACAAAACTTAAACCGAAGAAAGAAGTGCTTCTTGCTCTACGCAGTTTGTCAATACGTTTTGATCTGATACATTTACAACAGCCTAGCTCCGGGTCTTGTCCTATCTGATAACCTAGTCGTACGCGTGACCCTGCGGAGGTGCCCCGTCGCTCTGGTGTCCTTGAGGATGGCAGTCAAACTGAGTTGTGACTGCCATAAGACTGCGCGTCTCTCAAACCTGTATTCCAACATAATACGGCGCACACATTCCAATTGCAGTAATTATAAATGCTGTTGTGCGAAATTTTGTGTTGAGTCACGTTACACTGACTCAAGATTCAAGTAGTCGGCTACGATTGAATTACATCTGCTGGAAATACTGATGATGTTCTCAGATTGTTCAATATGGTGGCGTTGTATCGATACGGTCTTTTCTATTTATTAAAAAGATTAAAAATATGTCGTCATACGAATATTATAAATGTGAATGTAAGCTTGTTTGTTACGCTTTCACGCTAAAACTACTTAACCGATCAGCATGAAACTTTGTACACATATTCTTGGAGGTATTAGAAGTAACTAACAATTTTATTATTTGATACCGTGTGGTGTCCGGTTTAAGAATATAGCACCGCTCCATCTCCTCCCGTGGATGTCGTAAAAGGCGACTAAGGGAATCTAAACCAGAGGGATGGGCAGCACCAACCCGCCTGCCAAGCGTGGTGCGTGGCAAATACCCCCCAAAATGATGACACAGTTGTGAAAATCTATGGGGGAGGCCTTTGTTCAGCAGTGGACATATAAATGGCCGATATGATGAACAATTTTATTTTTCAGGAAAAAAAGCAATGCGAGCGAAGCCGCGGGTAAAAGCTAGTTATTCTATAAAGCAAAACCCGTCGACAATTTTTACGAGTACGTATGCGCCATCCTTAATATTCTTGTCGATGTTACCGAATATTTTAATAAGGTCAGTGTCCTACAGCTTGACCCAAATATGTAATGGAGCATTTGACTTGAGTGCTTGTCGCGTGTCATGTGTGAGGGCGACCAATCGTGTTCGATCGGTGGCCGCGGGCAGGACGTGGAGCACGCGAGCGGCAGGCGCCCTCTCTCACCGCTCGGAGTGAGATTGCGAAGCAAGCACCACACTCTTTTATATTTATGGTACTGGTATAGAAAAGTAAAGAGTAGAATCTCTAGCAGGGAGTGCATTCTCGAGTCTAGATTGGCAATTCGACATCTCGTTTGAAAGTCATGGATCGAGATTAGCCATTCAAGATCTCGCCCAAATATCTGGTGAGATCTCGATTAATCTCGACAACTTCGAATTCGCAATTGCAATTTGCATTCGCAAAATGTTTAAGCTTGATGAAAATTAAAACACCCTACTCAGGGTAACGCGGTCGGGAGAGGGCCGATCCCGCTCGAATAAGGAGGAGACGGCGCCGGGGTAACAACCGCCCTGGCGCCTAATTCCCATACTGAAACCCCCTGCCGTTACTATAAGGCGGGGGACCTATGGGTTCGCGGGTGCGTAGATTGGGGAATCTGCGTGCCCGCACCAAGCGACCCAAGAGAAGAGCACGGTAGCCGGTAGCACGCTTGTGGTCACGCGCTGCCGTGGGACGCTTTGGGGGATCCTTTACAATCCCCCGAGGAGGTGACCGCTTTACAGTCACCCTCTCCGAGATGTGCCTATAGGCGTGGCACCAGTGGGCGGCTCTAGTGTGAACATACGAGGACCTGGAGCCTCCCTTAGGTGCCGAAGATGACCGCTCCAGTGGTTTTAGCCAGTAGGAGTCCAGCATACCCCTTCGCCTTTCCCCGGGGCGAAGGAAGTTCATGAACAATTGCCACTGGGCATCAATAAAAAAAAGGGTATTGCGGCAATAAAACAATAAGATAACTAATTGAATCTTGAATAAAAAAGAACAAGTTTAATTAAGTAAAGAAATAATCATCTGCACTTCGTATAACGCAACAAATCAGCGCACACGTACACTAAATATCTATCAGTTATTTCGGGAATAACTTCTTGGAAGGCGGGTACTAAATATCCGCTGCTAATTGCTGAAAAACTTCGCTCGGCCTACATTGCTGTTCGGGGGACTATGGTAAGTAGGCTGTTGTAGGCGAATTTCAGGTATTGCCCTCTTTCTCCACCGAACTCGTTGTCTCGTTCTTAATCCAAAACGGTCGAGATCTCTAACGAAATTTCAAGAACCTATTCAATTATCAAGGCACTCTCCTTGATAACTGAGTAGGTGCGGTATTGAATAAAATAAAAATGGCGATGTGAAGGTCGACATTGCTTTCCCTAATCTCTGTTCAGTTCTCTTACTTCACAATTTTCAGTATCCATCAATGGTTCAGATTGTTCAGATGGCAACAGCAGTCAAATGCCCTCAACAATAACGTTTCCAACAGTCACCGGACCGATCTTATCGACGGGCAGGCCGCTCCGCCGCTTGTAAACGAAATTGACCCAATAATGGCTATTGAAACCCATTCAGCAGACAATTGTCCAATTCCAATTGAGAGTAGCTTGTCAACACCAAGCACTGTCCGGCGTGGGCACTGCTATTGAGTTAAGAACACGGACAATTAGTGAAACTTAAAATATAAATTGTGGGATGGTCTCGGTAAGGCGTCATCGTCGTAGTCTTTTCTCATGTTCAATGGATAGGGCGCGCATAGGATCGCAGCCTCATCGAATGCGGCTGAATATATGTGTTACACGTGTCAATATGTTGTAGATAAAACTAGTCAGTCCATTGTGTACGGCGGAAGGTTTTAATAGCTCACGTGCGCCGCGAGCTTTTATCGATATGTTTCGGCGGCCGAATTATGTGCGGATTCACTCTATTCGTTCAACTTTTAACTCATTTACCGCCGAATAATATATTAAAATTAATTATAACTATATGAGACGCTCGCTTTCCTAATGAAAACGGACATCTCAAATAGATTACTTAAATATTATGTGGCGTTTCAGTAGTTACTCTTTCAATGAACTCCATTTTATCTTGGTCTGAACGACCTAAAAAAGCCAAATTCTAAGCTTGTTTTTAAAATTTTGTACCTAATCGCTGCGTGCTGTCCAGTCAAGGATTTTGGAAACTTTTGTGGTTTATGGACGAAGTACTGACGTTATATACACACATGTAAGCACACAAACAATGCATGAAAAGATAAGGTTCCGAGTGTTAGTGTTTCTCTCTCGGGACCATCGGGACCTAACGCTTTGTAAAGCAGAGGCACGACGACTGTGTCAATGTCGTGGCCACATAGCTCTCATATGCGTCACCATTAGCATCGTTAAATTAAATTTCGGAAATGTCACGTACCTAATACCACAGATAATATACTACTGTACTATACTAATACTAAACAGACTGGCTTTTAGTAATGACTGCTTTGTACCTAACCTAACAGTTCACAAACTCAGATACATAAACATGCAATCTGACGATTTTGTATTTCAATAATACATAATAGTTGAACTCGTCTTATTTTGAAATCAAGTATGTTGTTAACGCGATAGTATTATATTGACCTACAATAACATTATATCTGTGAATAGAACGGGTAAAACAAGACTTCAAGGTTGTTCCTCTTCAAACTGAACACGATTCGGACGAGCTTGGTGTGTGATAGTTAATGGCAAGCCTCGTAGGTACCTAATGTACTGTGTCAGGAATGATAAGCGTAAGAGCGGTGCTATGAATAAGATTCCGCGTCTTTGCAGTGTCAGGGTCAGCGGGATGCGCGTGGCTGTCGGGGCTAGCGGCCGACCGGCCGGCGCGGCGCCACTCCTTGTGCGACGCCGACGCCGCTGGGAAGTTACAACGAAACTATTACAGTAGCTCTACTGCGTGCCATGACAAGCTTGCGCGGGTATAGACTTCAGACTCCGGAAGACACAAAAATATGGGTCACACACGTGCGGTCCGGATGAGGTTGTTTCTTAGCGTCTGCCAGGGCGCGATATCTGTCCAATTGCCAGCCCCTGATTCCCCACCCCAATGACGGACGGCACTGTCAGTATTGGCATAACTATCACCAACCCGCTTAGTTCCTTTTGTATACTGTTTCCCCCAACGTGGCGTTGTAGAAATCAGTGTATTAAGAGATTTTTACGGTTGGTAAGACGATGTTAGTAACAGAAATAGAGAAAAGTATGCTGTGATGGTTTTGTGGAGAAGATGACTGCGAGGCGGTTAACGAAGGGAATATGTAGCGCGAATGTAAGTAGACAATGCAGAGAGAGACCGCTCTAGACAGACTTACAACGAGTAAGTGTGCTCGTCGCTCGAGTGCTCGTAGTCGAAGAGCCATGTATGAAAATATGTGAATGTTGAATAAGCTCACGTTCTGTAGTGTCTGCCTACCTCCACAAGAAAACGCTGGACACTATGTATGTATTCATATTAGGAGGAGATCTTCTGTACTTGTTATTCTGTGTCAATAAGCTCGAGAGCGTGGGCAGGGACTCTGGCGCGTCTCGTTGTACTCTCGCTCCTTGTCCATTAACGTATGACGCATTGTGGGGAGGTCGTTGACCCCGTCACCCAAACCTTTACCAATTTACATCCAATCTTCGTTGACAATACCTCACTACTTCGCCCAAAGTATTTTGTCTCGTTATTTATTAAGAGATCTGCCATGGAATAAATTTTAAACTGACGCGAAGTATGCGAAATCCTTATGACCTTGCCTTTATGACACAGTTAAATATGTGAACATTTTGATTTAGGATTAGCTGGCACAGCGGTTTCACCCGCAGTTTAATTTTTAAAAAAAATAGGGTTACTTCACCATAGACAGTTGATTTTTTTTTTAACAAACTGCCTGGCAAAAAATAAAATTAGCTTTTTTGTTATATTTGCCCTATATTCTTTTATATGCATTTAGTAGGAAGCTGTTATTTTGACATTACAAACAGACACTTCAATTTTATTAAGTGTCTGTTTGTAATGTCATAATAACAGCTTTTTACTAAATGTATATGAAAGTGTATACGGTACCTACAACAAAATACAATTTTATATATTTTTGTCTGTCCGTCTGTCTGTCGGTCTGTTTGTCTGTCTGTCTGTTTGTTCCCCCTAATCTCCGAAACGGCTGGACCGATTTCTACGGGACTTTCACTGGCAGATAGCTAATGTTATAAGGAATAACGTAGGCTCCTTTTTATTTTAGAAAAGTAATTAGGGTACCGCGCAAAATAATGAAAACCCAAGAAATCCAATATATATACTCTATGTCAACTGTCTATGCAGAAATACTCTAAATTATTTATAATAATCCAATTTCTTTTAAATTAAACAGCGGGTGAAACCGCAGGTCCCAGCTAGCATAATATATAGTTCTGATACACCGATAGTTGGCCGTCGGTTGATGAGTTCGGGCTAAAAGCGACCAGTCTGGTTGTTAATAGTTGAAGTCTGCATTGATCTGCGTCAACGGTGCCGATTGCTGGTGGTGGAGAGTATTAGTTTGGCGTCAACTCGTAAGTTACTTGCAGGGCCTATAAATGGCCTAAAATCTCTACAAATAAATAAAACTGAAGTGTCTGTTTGTAATGTCAAAATAACAGCTTTTTACTAAATGCATATGAAAGTATATACTTTTACTATAACAAAAAAGCAGTATTTTTTTTTGTCTGTCTGTCTGTCTGTCTGTCTGTTTGTTCCGGGTAATCTCCGAAACGGCTGGACGGATTTTGACGGGACTTTCACTGGCAGCTAGCTGATGTTATAACTAGTTATAAGGAATAACTTTTATTTCAGAAACATAATTAGGATTCCGCGTAAAAAAATAAAACCCTTGAAATCCAATATACATATTCTATGTCAAGTGTCTATGTCGAAGTACTCTAAATTTCTTATAAATTAAATGCGGGTGAAACCGCGGGTCCCAGCTAGTACCAAATAAAGACCATTCCACATAAAAGTGTAGAAGCAAGTAATACTATTATGTTATCTCCATGTTAGTAAGTGTTATCTTGGATGAAAGCTCACGGTGTACGGGTGTACCATTACGCAAAGCTGGGTAATGGTAATGTAAGCTTGCACGTGGTTATATTGTCATTGGCTTGTACACACCAGCTCAGCAGCAAGACATGATATAGATACTATAATAGGGTTCAAACTCTTTAAGAGAAAACTCCTAGACATAGAATAAAAGAAAAAAAAGCATTATTTGAAATAAGTATATGAGAATGTTTTGACGGAGAATATAAAAGAGAAGAACGGATTCGGGCTGCCGACAGCGAGGTTGTTGGTTATGGAAAAATATAATTGTATTACCTCTTGAGAAATAAATTTATCTAGAAGTAACTGGAGTTTTATAATTATAATACCAAAGTCATATGTAGGTTCTTTCCCGCGTTCCAGTACGCTTACCTAATTAGTCGTTACAATACCTATATATTATACTCGGCGTGAGACAAAAGCATACACAACGGAAGCAGTGGTATTTAATCTTTTAAGTTTGATTTTAGGTACCCAAAGTTGTATTTTAAGCCGAGGATAGCAGCTAACTGTTAGACTAGCCTTATTTCACCTAAATTAATCGTGAGCATTTGGTTTTTGTTGAGGTATATTGTATTTAATTGAATTTCTAATGTTAAACTAAAAATACCTACTTAACTTTTCGAACTTTCAGTGACTATGTTTTAACGATGGCTTCTAATTACTTTACAATAACTTTTCGTTTTGTTTAAATTAGGGATTGAACGAAAAATTCCATAAGCAATAGAAAAACCGGACTAATGCGAGTTGGACTCGCGTGGAGAGGGTTCCGAAATTGCTGATCGGTCTTGTACTAATAATTTATCCCAAAACAAACTTAACATGTAGTTGAAAAACATGTTCTCCGATACATTCCAACTGCACACGTAAGTTTGTACGCATAATATTGAAAGATTTACCATGTTATTTTTAGACTTCTTATAGGTTCCTGTTATCTATAAGTAAAGAGCTATTAACATTTTCTGTATAGCCCCCCAAAAGTTACCCCCATATACAAAATTTATATATTTACGTTACACATTCGTGTTTGGGTCACAGAAATCCATACGTGTACCAAATTTCAACTTAATCGGTCCAGTAGATTCGGAGAAAATTGGCTGTGACAGCCGACAGACAGTCAGACATACGAGTGACCCTATAAAAGTTCCGCCGTTTTTCCTTCAGTCGTTCGGAACCCTAAAATCAACGTAAATTTTTTGTACACTTAAAGTGTATTGTGTTGTAGACATAGTGTTTGAAAATGCGTTCCAACTTTGAGATTTATTGTTCATACAACAGACTAAAATACCATACATCTGTTTTCCTATTTTATATTTTCACCCTTATCAAACGTGACACATACCTTATAGTTTGTTTACGTCTTGTTACAAGGGCATTTGTATCTAGGATATATACCGTATACCACCGTATACGTAGACCAATACTCACCACGCTTGGCAGGCGGGTTGGTGCTGCCCATCCCTCTGTGTTAGATTCCCTTAGTCGCCTTTTACGACATCCACGGGAGGAGATGGAGCGGTGCTATATTCTTAATCCGGACACCACACGGAATACGAGTATGTAGGTACAAATATAATAAGTAAGTAATTGATTCGCACAACCGCGCGGTGCTTACTGCTACATGTATGTGTAACTAATTGTAACTAGTGATGTATTATTTTGTTCTTTAAGATCAGCAGATAAAATACTCCGTTAGTAATAATCATTTGTTTAAACATCAATTTACTAATTCCGTAGTAATCAAGCAAAAGTATGTGCTTGACAAACACAAGTGCGCTAAGAAGCCTGTGTACAATTAGTAACGTCGAGAATGTTCGAAAATAAACCTGGCTCAGCTCTCCATAACTGTTACTTCATACTACAAAGGAGTGCTATCTGCGACAGTCGCCGGCCACCTGGCTGTGCGCTGCGCACACTCGCACAACGGCCGCGTTCAATAGACACAGATAAAGTGGTGTCATGCCGCGATAACGTTAATGTTTAACTTTAACCGAACATCGGTGAACGAGGCGGCTGTCCGCTCTCCTGCGCACGGCAGGACGAGCAGGAGCAATGCCTGCTACAAACAAGGCTATTTTATGTCTCGCCGACATTCACCGACGATAACGTAGCTCGGAGGTGGAGGGTCGGCGCGGTCGGCGCGGTCGGCGCGGTCGGTAGACGGTCGAACAATGACTGCTCCTATTCCAATCGACATTCTATCGTTATCTCTTTACTGATTTCACTGAAGAATCTTTGTTTCGTCGCAAATTGCTTCTGTTGATAAGAATTTGTCAATATAATGTAACTGTCATGTGTGTGTGCATGATATCAGTACGAGGTCACCAGGGTTATGGCCTTATCTGGATTATATTTTAATAGGTCATCGGTAAACGCTATACTCTCGTTGATAAATAGGCTCAGAATAATTTCTATTTAGTACTTATTAGACACTTCGGAAATACAGAATGATTTCTCTGTTCAATATTTGAAGTCTTCTTTTATCTCGCCTTTTCGGTCGGCTTTCGGCCGATCAGATACGGCTACATATTAGTATTTAAGATCTCCCAAGCTGCCCTACGACACCCGGCCCTCCGTCTTCGGCCTCCCGTTTATCCCAGCAGCCACCATCAGGTCGTCGGTCCATCTGGCTGCGGGACGTCTATGACTATGTACTAGGCTATGTTTGCTAATTCGCGGTTTGCACGCAAGGACTGGTCTGCTCCCACAGCCCTCGCTCCTCCAACAGTCACGGCCAGCCACCGTAGGCCTGCCAGGCACGGTGCCTCCTGTATTTTTACGGATTTTTGAGTTCCGAATCATATCCCTTAAATAAACTCCGAGTATGGCTTGCTTCGCAGCTCGTTCCATAGACCGCTGAGCGGCTTTGATCGTGTGTGTCCACGTCTCTGCACCTATGTCATGACTGACGGTCAGGACGCACAGGTTAAATACTTCTTTTTATGAAAGAAAGAAAGAAAAATGTTTTTATTGGCACAAACAGTTTACACAATAAAAATTAACTTGAACGTAAAAATCATAAAACTAAATTAAAGGTGCAACACATATTCTGCACTGTGACAACATTAAAGGGCCAACAGCTCAGCATACTGTTAGGCGGCAGTGATAGTGACCACCTAACGCTGGTTTTCAGCTGTAACCCGCTCTACGTATTACTCTAAGCTTTATGTATTACACTCTAATATTCCGTCCATATCAGCCGAAGGACACTAACTTCTGTCTGCCCCATAGATTTCCGCAATGACCAGTTACACTGAGAGCTGGTTGTAAATTTGTACCGTCATTAGGAGAATTTGCCCGAACTCACCCCGCCAGGCGGGTTGTTGAGCGCAGTATGACTACTGGTCCACACAAGGGATGCTGCTACCCATCCCTCCGGTCGCATTTTACGACCTTGACGGGAGGAGGTGGTGTACTATATTCTAAATCCGGGCACCACCACACAGAATGTGTATGTAATTTTTTTTTTTTTATGGTTTGCTGCAAAATATATATCCGTGCTTTGGCACTAATTGTTTATCGTCAGACTCTGAATTGTCCCCGACAAAGCAGATTGCTTCGACGAGCGACTTTGTGTAGCGAGAAATGAGGTAACTTTAAGATTAGTCGTAAGGCACCGAGACATACGCGACCACTGCTGGCCGCAGTGGTGGTGTCGCGTGTGTGGGTGCGCTGCCGACTGACCGCTGTCCGTGTGCTGGCGTGCTGCAGATGTACAGCGGCGCGCTGCTGGCGACGGCGGCGCGGCTGGCGTGGGACCCCAGCACGTACGCGTGGTTCCGCTTCCTGTGCGCGGCGCAGTACCGCGTGTCGGCGGCCTACGTGCTGGCGGCGGGCGTGTGGCTGGCCGCGCTCGTGTACCTGGCCGCCGCCTCCGCGCAGCGCAGCGCCAGGACCTGCCTGCACGTGGTGAGTGGCGCCCGCTCTCCTTGACTTGTTAGCGAGATGACCTTACCCCTTTCCCACCAGGTTGTTTCAACATGACGTGTGAAAGTACCTGTTTAGGGCCTAATTACTGAAAGAAACATTTTTTTTTCTTTTAAAAAAAACCGTTGCCCCACACTAGTATTTCTCCTGTGGCGTGGGTGCGTTTACAGACATGAATTCCACATACAATACACCCAGCCATGTGGTGCCGGCCCAGAATACCACCACATCTCCTCCCGTGGGTGTCGTAAGAGTCGACTAAGGGATAGATTAGATTACAACTGCGATCGCCAACCCGTCTGCCAAGCGTGGCGATTATGGCAAAACCCCCCCAATGAGCCCACAACACACCCATATCGATCATTGTGGTGATGATGATGATGTGGGGAGGCCTATGTCCAGCAGTAGACTTCATTCGGCTGAAATGATGAATACACACAGACCCGAAACAACTACCTGCAGATCATACACATATTTGTTCAGTACGGGAATCAAACCTGTGACCCGGTGCGCAGCAGCCGACTGTATCAGCCACTGCAATAACCATGCCGTCCATTCTATTCTTCTAGTGCCTACGATGGCTATGTATCATGTGTGTGCAGGTGGCCGGTGCTGCCAGTCTGTTAAATTATTAGCCCTTAGTTTCCACGATAGCTGATATAGCACCAATAAAATCACGCAAGAGTTTTTCATAATTACGATGACTGTCCATTCCGCGGCCATTTTAGTGCATTTAGCTTCCGGCATTACTTTATCTGTTTGCATCATTTAGAGCCTTGACGAACGGTTCGCGTGACTGTGCGCCGCCATGACGCGGCGAACGCTACTGCTCTCCTGTCTTAGCGTAGTGCCGCAACTCATCTTCGTAATTTGTATCAGTATCGAATAATGATCCATCAGTCAGCCGGTGTCATTTGCATGTTCGCGTACACGCACAGCAGGATATTTGAACACCACTTATAAGTTTCAAGATTCAACCAAATAATGGACTCGTTTTGATTCCATTGGTAAAATATGGCCGTAGGATATGTTATTATTAGCGTTGCAGAACTAAGATTTGCGGTCTGCAGCGTAGAGCGGCTGTACGGATCGCACGAGGATACCGAACGGTGTCCTTTGAGGCGGCAACTCTGATGGCGCATTTTCTGCCTTTTGGTATCCTGACGGAGATGGATGCGTGGGTGCCCCTTCTCTCTTTCCCGGGGTGAAGGAAGTACATGATGTATTTCCATCGGATAAATAGAAAAAGGATATGTTAATATTGTAAGAGTATTAGCACCATCAAGTGACCTTAAACCAGAGGGATGGGCAGCAGCGTCCCTTATGTGGAACAGTAGCCAAACTACACTCGGCCACCCGCCTCACAAGCGTGGTCCTTTGGCGGATATGATAATGATATGCACTGGTGGACTAAGGTATCCCCCATAGATTTCCATAATTGGGTATTTCCCAATACTCGCCAGGCTTGGCAGGCGGGTTGGTGGGCGGCTACTGTTCCACAGAAGGACGCTGGTGCTCACCCCTCTGGTTGGAGTCGCTTGGTCGCCTTTTAGCACTAGTGAAACGTCAGAATGTAAGCTGCACGGCTCCAATTAGTTGATCAACAAGAAACTCCATGGATACTCTTTTAAAATAATTAAGATTACAATGTTGATTCATACAAATGAGGGTTACACTTATAACGAGAATAATGGCTAACTTATCTATACAAATAAATAAAATTGAAGTGTCTGTTTGTAATTTCAAAATAACAGCTTTTTACTAAATGCATATGAAAGTATATACGGGACCTATAACAAAAAAGCTATTTTTAATTTTTTTGTCTGTCTGTCTGTTTGTTTCGGGTAATCTCCGAAACGGCTGGACCGATTTTGACGGGACTTTCACTGGCAGATAGCTAATGTTATAAGGAATAACTTAGGCTACTTTTATTTTAGAAAAACAATTAGGGTTCCGCGCAAAAAAATAAAACCCTAGAAATCCAATATATATATATTATATGTCAAGTACTCTAAATTTCTTTTAAATTAAACGCGGGTGAAACCGCGGGTCCCAGCTAGTAAATAATAAATAGGATTATTAGCTAAGATTCTCTTATTGTTGGTTCAACTCAGCCTATTGTAGATCACAGCTGGGCATAGGTCTCTCTCAAGATGCGCGCTCTCTTAGTGATAAACAAGATAATCAGTCGATATACTTGTAACTAAACGGGTTTCGTTTTGCCAAACGGCGAATATAAATAAATACACTGCACGGCAAAAATAATAGAATAGAATCATTTATTCAGTAAATAGATCTTCACATAATTATACACACGAGTACGAGTACGAGTATACGCGTCATATTGAACACCGGACGGCATTTCGCTACGTGACAACCTCTGAGAAGAACCTTTTTTAATCTAGTTTTAGGTTTTTCCTTTATAAGTCAGTACTTCATAAAGAATTTAAAACAGTTCGCAGTATATCGATGAAAAGCAATATTAGTAGCTATACAATACAAATCGAACTACAATTACATCGGGTTTCCAGGAAGCCACACGTGCAAAAAAGAACTAACGCCGTAATATTCCTATCGGGGATCTTATCTTTTAATTTATACTCCGATTACACTGTTCTATTTCATTATTCCTTCGATTTGTACCAACTCTGCAGTTGACCTGCGAAACAACTTGATTGGCACCACGCAATCCGGCATCATGCCTGATCTCCAGCGCTACGGCGAACGGAAATTCTTTTTGAACCAAACATTTCAAACACCGATTGGTTCATCCAAAACCCATTTAAAATCTTTTTTGCTAATCTTGATGGGTAAGTGGATCCATCTTTTTGTTTTGTTTGCCTTAATAGACGCTTTCGGACGGCAACGCGATCCACAAATTATATTTTACTATGTTTTTTTCAGTATTTACTCAGATAGAGATTTGATCAAATTTGTTAACTGCGGCGCGATTTCTGGCGCTATTATGCGTCTGTTCCGCTTGCTGATAACAACAATGAAATTGTCCTGGATAGAAATGGTAACCCTCTCTCGATCTCGATTATTGCCAGTTTCCTTGTATCAAATAATTGAGCGATAAACATAAATCTTCAAAAAAGAGTTGAGGTTCGTTCGGATTTACCTTCAATATATAGAACAATGCTGGCAGATAGCGTGACGGTGCTAATTTCGTCGTCATCATCATCATCATGTCAGCCGAAGGACTTCCACTGCTAAACAAAATTGTGTCGTCATTTTACCCGTACTCACCAAGCTTGGCAGGCGGGTTGGTAAGCTCAGAATAGTGTTCCACTAAAGGACTCTGCTGCCCATCCCTCTGGTTTAGTCCCTTGGGCGCCTTTTACGACACGGGAGGAGATAGAGTGGTGCTATATTCTTAATCCGGACAAAACATGGTCCAATAATATTGACAAAGTTATTTATGTATACATATATAAGGTATAATAGTGTCCTTTACTTGAGCTAATTTCGTACGTTTCCCATTTTCAAAACGTCTTGGCTATAGAAACCACAGGTTCAGAAGTTAGATTCAGTAAGTAAGATCTTCTACGAATAACTTTGTCCAAATATCGAGTTATGAATAGGAAACATCTGTTTCAGAAGCTACAAAATAATCATAAATGTTAATTAATATTAAATAAAAGGGGTAACGAGGGGCTCAGATAGTATAACTGTCTCTACCAAAGATATTGGAAGAAAGGAGATATGCCATGTAGATCTAAAATGTATGTGAGCCTAGAAATCCATTTTCCCACTACCATCCTTCATAAAAGCACGCTAATGCACACAGTTACAAGTTCTCATCCAATGAACTGAATAAACACAACATAATTGGCTTCTCATACTAAAACACACCCACGACTTTGTAGGTAGCCAATCATACCGAGCGTACAGACCGCACACAGCAGCCGTACCACGCAACGCGTACGTTTATTGGGAGTACCTTTCGCTGTTCTATTCACTGCGTTTGTTATTCACTGATTGCTAGTTAAAAGTGGTGGATAAGAAGCATTGTATTTTGTACAAAAATAATAATGTCGTGCTGCTCAATCAATCCAAATGTAACATAATAAAGAAAACAATAATTTTAAATTTATTCTTTTTATAGACAAATACAAGAAAATTCCTTTACTTGCATATTGTATATGATTCGTTCCTTGATAAAGTTATTATTTTCGTTTCGGTTTTTGCATGTTATCCCTGAACAACACGACTTTTTAACAAAGTTTCACTTACGCGATCGAATCTCAACTGATGTTATATTATAAAACGGTTTTTTTTTCCGGATGGCCCAGATTGTGCATGTCGCGGTGGCGCGGGTACGCCCCCGTACCACTTCTCCTTATTTCCTATTTCTGTGGTCTCTACCTTACTGGCTCTCGCTCGGCACTCGTTCAAGTTTAGGAACCATGCGCGTGTAAAACACCTTTACTCGAGAAATAAACTAATGACTTCAGACACTCCTTATATTAATATTAGAATATGCAGGTTTGCAACTTAACTTTTTTTTGTTCTTTTTGTTTATTTAGAGAAAATACTTATGTTAAGTTTGGCTTCAACTATTACTATATTAGTGGTCTCAACTGTTGGCCAGCAGTGTACACGTAGGCGCAGCCCGGAGCGATCGCGACGTCTAGCTATTATTCTCTGACAAATCTTCCGTTGAAATGCAGGGCATTGATCCGCGTCAGACTGCGTCCACTCGCTTGTCCTTGGGCCTTCCCGGTGACTCACGATGACTTGCCGATCGCCCCGGAATTGGCCACTTACTTCATATTCCGCTACTTGTACCTATCTGCTTAAGGTAAATTGGGCACGCATCACTACGACTCTAGTAGTCGGTAGTAGCATACGTACGGTGATATTTTGTTATGACAGTGTGGGGGCAGCTGCCGCCACTAGTGACTCAATTTGTTTTCAATGATGCCAAGAAACTTATTGTGCGATGTACGAACTGATGTTAATAATATTAGGTCTTTACCAATGAAATTGCCGTTTTGTACGAAATAAAGTAGAGTATTTTGTTTCCCACGCAATCGATGTATCTTTGCCAACGCAGTGGCAGTTTATCGATGCCCGTTTTGAAGAAACCAGATGGACGGGAGGCGACAAACTCTCCAAAGGCATTTTGTATCTGCCTCTCGAATTGAATTGTCATCCAACTCCTTTTTTTTATTTTTATTTTTTTATTGATGTCCAGTGGAAATTCTACGTGGAACTTCCTTCACCCCGGGGAAGGGCGAAGGGGTATGCCGGACTCCTACCGGCTAAAACCACTGGAGCGGTCATCTTCGGCACCGAAGGGGGGCTCCAGGTCCTCGTAAGATCACACAAGAGCCGCCCATTGGCGCCACGCCTTTAGGCACATCACGGAGGGGATGACTGTAAAGCGGTCACCCCCTCTAGTGGAGGGAAGGCGACTGTAAAAAGGTCGCCCCCCCAGGCACTTATCGGGGAGGATTGTAAAGGATCCCCCCAAGCCTCGCTTTGCGCTGTGCTGCGCACACGGCGGCATGTGACCACGTGCGCGCCACCGTCTTCCCGGGGGTCGCTCGGTGTGAGCACGCAGACTCCCCAATCTGCGCGCCCGCGACACCCGAGGCCCCCCACCATGTAGTGACGGCGGGGGGCTCAGGCGTGTTGGACTTGGGAGCCGGGACGGTTGTTGCCCCAGCGCCGCCTCGTCCTTCTCCGTGCGGGATCAGCCGCCTCCCGATCCCGCTCTGCAGTCTCCTTCTGGAGCATGACGCTCTCGCAGAAGGAGACCACTGCACTTCAATTTGTATGCTCTGCCAACATAGCCGACACTACTGCCGGCAAAGAGAGATCTTGCCCGATCCGATCGACCAGGATCCGCCGCTCGGCCGCCCACGCAGGGCACTCCTCGAGCGTGTGCTGTGCGGTGTCCTGGTCGCTATCACAATGGTGGCACTGTGCCGTAACCTCGCGCCCTATCCTGTGCAGGTACGCACCGAAACAACCGTGACCAGTGAATACCTGCGTCAGACGGTAGGTGACGCGCTCGCTCCTTCTGAGCCAGGCTCCGAAGAGCGGCAGGACGGCCTCGACGACGCGCTTGGTCGCGAACTGCAACTGTAGGCGTTGTCGCCATATCTCGAGTGCGCGCCGTCGAGCCAGCCGCCTCATTCTTTCCCCACTTTGGCGGAAGGAGCGTGTCTGGTCATAGACCCACGCATCCATCTCCGCCTGGATGTCGAAAGGCGGGAAGCGTGCCAGGAGAGTTGCCGCCTCGTAGGACACTGTCCTGTATCCCCGTGCGATCCGTATAGCCACTCTGCGCTGCAGACTGTGAAGTTTGGTTCTGCAGCGCCGGATGCCTGACAGCCGGGATGACCATACAGGCACCCCGTAGAGGGCCACAGACGGTACGGCCATAGCGGTTTTGTGAGGCGCTATCTGCAGACCCAGAGCGTGGATTTTGGCCACGACAATTGCCACCGCTTGCTCGGCAAGCCGGATGGTTCCGTCGAAGGACTCCCCGCTGGCCAACACAAGAGTGTCGTCAGCGTAACAGACCAAGCTGACGCCAGCGGGGAGAACGACACGTAGGACCGCGTCGTAGGCGAGGTTCCATAAAAAGGGGCCCAGAGCCGACCCCTGTGTCATCCAACTCCTAGCGACCTTCACCAGGTTGTCTATCCACCTCGTCGTGCCACGCTGCGCTTTCCTGTGCTCGGTCTTTATTGAGCAATGTGCCCCGCCCATTACCACTTCAGTTTACTAATACTTTCAGCTATGTCGACAACTTTAGTTCTCCTTCGGATCCCTCATGTCACTATGGGCCTCATAAGAAATTTCAAGGTCGCTCAGCGAGCTATGGAGAGAGCTTGCTGGGTATTTCTCTACGAGATCGAATCAGAATACTTTTACTCGTAGTACTTAAATAATTAAAACTTTACAAATTGTATTTACTTTAGCTACAATTCAAATGCTCTATCTATCAGTTTGCCCTCCCCACTGCCCATTGGCTGGTTATGCCCTTGGGTTTGTTGTGGTCATTAGAATGAAATCGCCACGTGCGATGGGACCGCCCATAATTGTACTCAATATTGTAGGAAACCTACATTATATATTGTTTATAGTAATAGTTTTACTGGCAACACTGTCCAAGTATGTAACATAGAAATAAAGCGGCCCTTCCGTGTTCTCTCTAAAGTATTGTAGAAGTGCCTTTTTTCCTGTTGTATTTAAATTACTTTAGTTCGATATAGGCGTCAATAGACTGTCCATACATACCACAACCACTTTTATTACGAACCGCAAATACACAGTCCACGCTCAAACATATATACTAGGCCCTACTGATTTTTCGTTATCTTTTACAAATTAGTGTACAATAAAAAGTATAGTAAATAAATAAATAATCGTTTGTACCTACAACGGAAAAGCTCACAAAGTTTATCCAAACGGGTCCCGCAACCTGCACGCGGTGCCCACTGCCGCCGACGGTTGCGGCGTCACCGTCACTTGACGCCGTGCGACGCGTGTCGGTTGCAGTACGCGGCGGGCGTGGCGGTCCTGGCGCTGAGCGAGCTGGGCTACGGCGCGTGGATGGGCGCGTCGCTGGCGGCGTGGTGGCGCGCGGCGCCGCAGGCCGAGCTGGCGCGCCGCGGCGTGGACCTGCTGCACGACCTCAAGCCGGCGCTGCTGGCCGTGGAGCGCTACCGCGACGTGGCGCGCCCGCTCTACGACATGATCGAGGTAACGCTGCGCTACTGATGGCCAGGCAACGCTACACAATTCAATATATATAGCGTTCGCACGTATAACTGTATAATATCGTAATAAATATGAACGCAGCTGCGTTGTGTTGCAGGAGGTGGAGCGCGAGGCTCCTAATAACGTGTTCGTCATTATCGTGTTCGGCGTGATCGGGATGGTGCTGCAGGTAACCACACACTATTACAATAATATTAAATATTTTTTTGTACCTAAATAATTTATTTAATTGGATTCTCAATCCAACAAGCTTCCAAAAGAATATTTTCATAATTTCGGTAGCGGTACGGTCGCAGAATATGCCACGATACCGGATATGCTTGCACATTTGGTAAGCATATCCGACTTATACCGTAACCTTCACCTGTCAGTTTCCGTTATGCAGGACCGTGGGCGGCAACGGTCCTTGTGTGCCACTTAGGGTTGCAGATACGGGTTTATTATTTATTGGACGTTTCTGGGGTAACGCTAGGTTTTTGTTTAAGTCTAGTTATTTTAATGAAATTACATTACCTTTTCTTGTAAACTTTTTGTATAGAGAAGAAAATTATATAAAAAAACTATGAGCATATATTTTTCGTTCCACATTGCGCTCGTCACCTCCTTACATTAAGTTCTTTACGGCCGAATACTGAAACGCCATTTAACCGATTCGAGTCGTCCGGTTTTCATATACTATTGTAGTCTTTGGTGTTCACGGATGGTTCCGTAAAAACATCCAGCCGGCCAGATCTCTGGCGGACGTCAACGCTCAAGGACGGGCCAAGGTTACGTCCGCGACTTACGACCGACAGTTTGCTCAGTGTAGTGTTTGATGTCAGACGCGGCCCGCGGACGCTTCCGATAATGTTTCCAGCTTAAAAATACAGGCTCACGTGCGCACTTGCACGGCGCGGTTGTTATATGGTTGGAGGCGGAGCGTGGCGTGGATTAGTCACGGTCGATCCAGGACAGTAACGTATAATTACTGGACCCTGTCCAGACGCAAAATGCCGGGGATTTCCCGGCCATCTGGCATCCTTTTGCCGCTTCCTCGCGCATGACTAGCGGATTATGATGAAATACTTCGTAACTATCCATTTGGCATTGCAGGTGGCGGCATTCGTAATGGCGCGACGTCTGGCGGGCCGAGCCGAGCCCCCGCGCGCCCCCCCCGGCGCCAAGGGCGGCGCATGCGCAGTGGCGGCCGACGACGACAGCGACTCCAACGACGCGGAGCGGCCGCCGCCCGGCTGGCGCAAGAAGGCCAACCTCCGCATGTACACCATACTCGACAAAATTTTCTAGCAGGTGCGTCCCATAGCGCGTCCCTTATATGCTACTATACTAATATCCTTGTTGTTACCTTTGATACCTGACCTCCCCCCCCCTGCGGCCGTTCGCTGCGCATTATACATACACATAATAGCGCTGAGCAAATTGAAAAAGGCAACAATCTCACTCAGAAAAAGTCCGAGCTCTAATGTTATTGTTTTTTACATTTGTCCTGGTAGACCAGAGGTTTGCGAGTAGGTACGCCTTTGAAGTCTCAGTAACCACCGGAGCGGTCATCTTCTTGAAGGAGGGCTCCCAAGTCCTCTATACAATCACATACAGAGCCGCCCATTGGTATTGGCTATAAGCACATCATCGATTGACTGTCAATCGGTTACCCCCCTCAACAGAAAAAAGACGACTGTAAACAGGCCACCACCCCTAGGCTCATCTTGGAGGGGGTTGTAAAGGAACCCACGAATCCACGTTGTCCGCTGTGCAGCACAGCACGGCTGCATGCGGCCACATCCGCACCGCCACCTTTCCGGGGATCGCTTAGTATGAGTAGGCAGACTTCTATGTGGCCCCCCGGGATACTCCGCTAGATAACGACAGCAGGCGCTGAGGCGTGGTAGACTTTTATTTTGTCATAAGAAAGCCTCATGGACTTCCTCCGCCTTGGGAATGGCGGAGGGACATGCCGGATTCGTACTGGCACGTGACCCACGGTGTCCTTCCACTTACTTCTAGCCGGGGATGAGGTGCACGCTTTGTCTGCATTAGACCGCGCCCCCGGCAAGTATCGGCCCGTCCCTGTGTGACCTGGCTGGCCGCACATATCCTATAGAGAGCGAGCGCAGAACACACGCGCCGGGCCGTGTAAGACTTGAGCGCCGCGCCGGGGTAGTAGCCAACCCGGCGCCATCTCATCCTCCTCCGTGCGGGATCGGCCCTGATCCCACTCTGCGATCTCTTTCTAAAGCATAACGTTCCCACAGAAGGAGACCACTGCACTCCAATTTTCATGCTGTGCCAACAAAGCCGACATTACTACCGACAAAGAGAAAGAGATCTTGCCTGATCCGCTCGAGCAGGATCCGGCGCTCGATAGCACTCGCAGGGTACTCCTTGAGCGTGTGCTGTGCACGATGCCATTACCTCGCATCTTATCTAATGCAGGTGTGCATCGAATTAACCGTGACTGGTGTCGCACTCGTTCCCTTTTAACCAGGCAGGCTCGACGACGCGCTTGGTTGCAAACTGCAACCTAGGGTGCTCTTGCCACTTCCCGAGTGCGCGCTGCCGAGCCAGCTGCCTCAGCCTATCGAACATTTCTGGAGGCGAGCCTTCGTTGCTCTGGTGGATAGAGCGTGTCGTCTGATCATAGACCCACGCGTCCGTCTCAGCCTCGTAGGATACGAGATGTACCTAAAGGCGTGGCACCAATGGGCGGCTCTAGTGTGATCTTACGAGGACCTGGAGCCCCCCTTCGGTGCCGAAGATGACGGCTCCAGTGGTTTTAGCTGGTAGGAGTCCGGTATACCCCTTCGCCCTTCCCCGGGGCGAAGGAAGTTCCATGTAGATATACATGTGCGATCCGTGTAGCCATTCTGCGCTGCAGACTGTGAAGTTTGGCTCTGCAGCGCTGGACGCCTGACCATACATGTGCCCCGAAGAGGGCTCGTTCCACACCACTTTCTGGTGGAGGTGGCGTTCCTCACTCGGTCTCCCGAGATCGGGCAGCACCCTGGACAGTCATTGGGGCTTCTAAGGACACTTCGAGCGTGTTGTCGTGGGTCGAAAGGATAGTGGGTGCCTTGCACCGACTGCTACCCAATCTCGGGGGACCAAAGGAAGAAGTTCGCCGCCTCTACGCGGGTGTTATGGTCCTCTACGGGGCCCATCGATCTCGAGTCTCGGGCTTCCAGCGCTACAGAACCAAGATTCGCGGTCTGCAGCGAAAAGCGGCTATACGGATCACACGGCGATACCGAACGGTGTCCTTTGAGGCAGCAACTTTGTTGACGTGCTTTCCGCCTTTTGATATCTTGGCGGAGATGGATGCACAAAACACACTCCCACCACCAGAGCCCCGGGCGCCCGATAGTTTGAGACGGCAGGCTTGGCGGCGCGCACTTGACCTGAGCGCGAGCGGCTCATGTTGCCTCAGTACGCACAAAAGCGTGTCGTTGAGGGCGTCTTACCGCTCTTCGGAGCCTGGCTCCAAAGCAGCGAGCGCGTCACATTCCGCCTGACGCAGGTATTCACCGAACACGGTTGTTTCGGTGCGTACTTGCACAGGATAGTACGCCAGGTCACGGCACACTCGGCACTGTGTGCCGAGCGGCGGATCCTGATCGATCGGATCGGGAAAGATCTCTCTTTGCCAGTAGTAGTAGTGTGAGCATGTAAATTGGAGTGCTGTGGTCTCTTTCTGTGAGAGCGTCATGCTCCAGAAGGACGTTGCAGAAAAGGATCGGTAGAGGGCCGATCCCGTTCGAAGGAGGAGGACACGGAGGCGGGGTAACAACCGCCGCGGCGCCCGCGGGGCTCGAGCCCCCTGTCGTCTTTATATGGCGGGGGGCCTTGGGGTCGCGAGCGCGCCTATTGGGAAATTTGCGTGCTCATACCGAGCGACCCCCGGGAAGACTGCTGTGTGCATGTGGTCACGTACTACCATGTGCGCAGCACAACGCATAGCGAGGCTACGGGGAAATCCTTTACGATCCCCTCGAGAGGTTCCCGGGTATGTGGCCTCTTTACAGTCGTCTTCCCTTCGCATCGGCCCTTTCCCGATCCCGCTCTGCGGTCTCCTTCTGGAGTATGACGCTCTCACAGAAGGAGACTTGTGCATTCCATTTTTGCCAGGCCTCGTGTCCTATCCTGTGCAGGTACGCACCGAAACAGCCGTGCCCGGTGAGCACCTGCGTCAGGCGGTAGGTGACGCGCTCGCTCCTTCTGAGCCAGGCTCCAAAGAGCGGCAGAATGGCCTCGACGACGCGCTTGGTCCCAAATTGCATCCGCATGCGGTGACGCCACTTTCCAAGTGCGCGTCGGCGAGCTAGCTGTCTCAGCCTGTCCAACGCCCCTGGAGGCGCATCTTCGCCGCTGTGGCGGAGGGAGCGTATCTGATCGTAGACCCACGTTGGTGAAGTACCTACAACATCACCAGATAGCCTAGTAATACTCTGATATCGCCAACAGCTGTAGAGCATGTGAATGCTCGATCCTTCTTATGTATTAGATATTATTCTTCTTAAGAGACTTTTGCCTGCCAGACGCCGTTTTAATTGTTTCGCCGGCCGACCAGTCAAACGGTACTTAAATAATAGACGCCATCTTATATCCAAGAACAGAATTAGGGCACTTAGCACCATCTATTACTTTGTGGGAGAACTACGTGTGTATTGAAGCAAGGTAGAATCCATAAGATGACGCGAGTTTTCAGGATTATTCTATAGTCTGGTCGATCTGTATACAGCGAGATTTTTTATAAAGCGGTCTATGTGTAGTCGACTTTTCTAGAATTAATTGTAAGTAAAGGTACTAAATAGATTTTCGTTTATTTTTTACATTAGCGGACAATTTATCCTATACCTCTACATTATATCACCACATTTGAGTGGGTCGTAAAAACATGGCTTTCGTGTTGTTCAAGGACGAGTTGGGTGCGAGCGGGGCGGCCCCCCAGCGCTCGCCCGGCCCGCGGGCCGCGCCGCCCCCGCGGGCCGCGCCCCCCGCCCGGGCCGCGCCCCCCGCCCGGGCCGCGCCCCCCCCGCGGGCAGCGGCCCCCCCGCGGGCCGCGCCCCCCCCGCGCGCCGCGCCGCCCTGCGCGCGCGACGTGGCGTGGGGCGCCGTGCAGGCGCAGCTGCGGGCCTCGCGCCGCGCGCTGCCCCCCACGCCCGCCGCGCTGCTCATCCTGCACACCGACCTATAGCCGGCTCGGCCCGGGTCCGCTGACTCGGAGCTCCGACCGACGCGGCACGACCAATGGTTTACAGGAGCTCGAATCTGACTATCGACAAATAGAGCATGTGCATCGTTTGAGCCATCTGTGAAACGTTTCCCGTCACGACGACTGTCGGAGAGGGTTGTTTCGATCCCCTAGAGACCGTTTCACTCTTATGAAAAAACCGTGCAAACTCTTACGCGAGGCGAACATTGCGCACCCTTGTCTTTTCGAAGCCTGAACAAGTATTGTGTGCGCTCACGGTGCCACTACGCCGCGCGTGAAGCTCTCTGGGAGTCCTGCGATAATAATTTGGCACTCCTACGGCTACTGCAGCGGCCGGCGGCACGGCTCTTGAGTGCTCACTGTAAGACTGGGGCTCAGTTTACGTAAAATATCGCTAAACAGTAAAAAAAAATCTTGTGGGTAGAAGAAGACAAGTTCGGTGCCTACTATCATACCGTTGGGTACGTCGAGCCGCAGTGGAGCGCCGGGTGTGAGTGCCGGGACGAGCGGCCACGTGGTGCGCCCATGTTGATTGTTATCAAATAAAAATTATGTGATTATTATATTAATAGATAGTCGATATGAGACTAACCTTCCACTTGTAACGGTCTCCCCTATCTCATAAGTTTCTATATCGTTTCCTATTGAATTTGATTAACGAACACAGACTGCCATATTAAGTAGTAGTTAATCCTAAGTGATACGTAGAGTAAGTATGTACGAGTAATGAATGCACTATGCATAGGGTATATCATATCACTCCGCTCCGGCGGACTGCCGCTGTCGTTCCACGTATTATGTATTCCTTGTACTTTTAGTTAGTATAGAGTTAATACGAGACGGTGCGTATAGTTATTATCTCTGTAACAGACTATATTTTATAATCGTATGTTTTCTAGCATCTTTAGTAGTGATTTCTTGCCCTGTAGCGAACTTGTCAAGCGACGCGGTGCTATAAACGCTAAAATGTAAACTATTCATAAAGGTGTATTGTTTCTAACATTAAGTTTATCTGTAGTGAGGCTGACTGTAAGAACTGTCTCGTGTATTATTTGATATACTTTCATTCTCAGAAGTTATGAGGCAGTGTAACTCAACCTGGCCGCATACATTATTTATACATAGGATTAGTTAAACGAGTTACATTCTAGCATGTCATGATAATTTGTGATATTAAATACTTACATCCGACTGTAAGAAAAAACTGTGCGACATTTTGATTTTGATTTGAGTACACTAACTAAAGATGCACATTATGTAACGTTTGGCGGCCCGCGACGACCCGCCCGGCCGCAGGTTGAGTAGCGCTGCTCTAGTGCCAGGCACCGAATTAAATATCTCAAATGACTATTATTTCAAGCACGTCTGTTTATATCCGGTATTGTGATACCATTTTGCTGTGATTTGAGTTAAACTTCAAGAAGCGAATTTGTTGTTATGTAGGTGTCGGCCGCTCGCGAGCTACAGGTCGGTAGGTCGCGGGCGCAGGTGGCGGTAGTCCAGTTGTCGGACCCTGGTGCCAAATAGCGTAAGATAGATAGTACGGCTCGTTCACTGTTGTAGACAAGATCGATGTTGTTACGAGCTCGCTCGGTAACGAGACAATAAGCCATCGAGACGCACACACAGCTGCGCATTGTTGTTCTGCGGATATTGACACATTACAATTAAAGCAATAAAGTGATATTTTTAAATAGAAAGTTGTTTTATTTTGTTCGACGCATCAGCCAAAGTAAAAAATGCTACGTCCCAGTGCGAGCAGTGAGGCCCTCTGACACAGGTCTAGGTAGCCATGGTAGCGACCACTTACCTTTTCTTTTTTTGGTGCCCAGTGGAAATTCATCATGAACTTCCTCCGCCCCGGGGAAGTGCAAATGGGCATGCCGACTTCTACCAACTAGAAACCTCTGAAGCGGTTATCTTCGGCACCGAAGGGGGGCTCCAGATTCTCGGAGATCACACTAGAGCCGCCCATTGGTGCCACGCCTTTAGGCACATCTCGGAGGAGATGATTGTAAAGCGGTCACCTCGAGCGGAGGGAAGGCGACTGTAAAAAGGCCGCTCGCCCAGGTACGTCTCGAGGAGGATTGTAAAGGATCTCCCCAAGCCTTGCTGTGCGCTGTGCTGCGCACACGGTGGCACGTGCGCACCACCGTTTTCCCGGGGATCGCTTGGTATCAGACTCCAGGCTGCAGCGGCCACTTACCTACTCGTTCACAAACCTTTGTACTCGTTTGCAGCCCAGCATTAAATTATTAAACACTATTTTTTCTCTGACCGCGGTGAAAATACTGATGCTGCATCTAACGCTCTCGGGGACAGGGGCGAAGGATCTCGGGTCTGGGCGGTCATCTTTAGCGCTACAGTGGTATCTCGAGAAATCTCCGGAACCAGGTGCCAAGCCTATGAACGCATCTCGGAAGGGGTGACTAAAGAAGGGTGATTTCTTTAGTCACCCCTTCCGAGCTTCTCTAGCAGAGGTGAGATATGACTGTAGTGGCCGCCCCTAAGACTCATATGGGGCGTTTGTTTTGGTCCTGGAATCGTTCATAGATAATCTAATACTTCCATGTGGTACTCGGAGGCTGGAGCTTAGTATAAAGCTCTAATTTTATTGTTTGGCAGCAATAAGTCTTTGACGGCACGGTTGGTGCAGTGGCTGACACAGTCGGCTGTTGCGCTCTGGCTCGCGGGTTCGATTCCCGCACGGAATAAATATTTGTATACAGTTCACGGCGGCGGTATAGCGATGGGTGTGCGTGCGTCGTACGTAGCCCATTCCAACCACAAATTGTGAGTGAATCATCACCAGAGCGGTCGCGAAAACTCGTTGTTACGGCAAGCAGATTATGTTCCAGCGATCATTTAGTTTTCCGTGTGGTGTCTGGATTAAGATTATAGCACCACTCCATCTCCTCCCGTGGATGTCTTAAAAGGCGACTAAGGGACTCCTAAACCTTATATATCTATATATAGTCAAGTCTGTTGAATTGATTAGGATTGACCCGGAGAACTGGACTTGTTATATACAGTTCCAGTGCGTTTGTTCTCGAGAACCTGGAGCCCCTCTTCGGTACCGAAGATCGCCACTCAGGTGTTGTTAACCGGCATGAGTCCAGTGTACACTGGGCAAAGGGCTTTCTCTGGGGAGCAGGTAGTCCATGATGGACTTCGACCTGGTGGTGAGCCCAACAGTGTCGCACACAGGGAGGTGTAGCGTCGGGATTGTTCACTCTTCGCTTCCTTCCACTGTTGATAGTCAGCTGTGTGGTGGACGTTAGTCATAAAATTATGATAGCTCTGTTACGTACATTATTTGGTTTCCTGGTTACTGCAAGTTCCTTGCCGCAGGCAGTATTAGCCCGAGTTACAATATGTTTGAGTTAGGTTGTGACGATGTTTCAGGAGCCGCGCGTTGTGGTTTGTGGTTTTACTGCTTTAAGCAATGACGAATGCTAATTCAAGGTTATCTTTAGAGGAAAATTATGAAACAATTATATATATATATATATATATATATTAGCTTAATATCGCTGTCTGGTCGAACCAGTCGACGGAGCTTATATATCGATAAACTCCGTCGGTATAAATATATCGATATAAATTTCGATACATTTAAGCCAAACTTTTGCTGCATGCTTGTGCCATGTGGTTACTGGCAATGAGTTCCTACTCACTCCTCACCCGGAATTCATTCCCGCGTTCCCCGTGGGTGCTGTAAGTTGACTGACGTGATGTGTTTAGTGTAGCCCTGATATCTCCCACTCACTATCCCTCGAATGTAAATAATTGCCCAGACATCCAAGATATAGACCTTCTAAAGAACGCCAACCTTAGGTTGCGCTCCATAAAGGCACTACAAGAGCTCGACTTCGACCACCGTCCTGTCATCATAGATTTGGCTCTCCGATCAGGCCCCCCAAATCCTGGTCAAACAGCTTAGACCAAAATTATGAGACTGGAGAACAAGCAAATCGCCTTGAGGCTACGTCGTCCGCACACTTAGACTTCATTCCCTACCTATTGAATAGTGACAGCTGCAACTGTTACGTTAGGCACAATTGACTCCCTTACTGGTCACGTACAGTCCGTAGAGTTCGAATGTTCACGGCAGGTTCCAGCGACAGATGGCCATCGCGGGCGGCTGCTAGACAATGTGCGTGTACTGTTGACGGAGAACAACGCCTCTCAGAGCGTACGGCGCTTTTCCTTATGATGCTAATCACCTCTGCAATACAAAAAGTCCAAGAAGCGAGCTAGAGAAGTTGTTGGGCGATTTACAGCCAACCCAATAAGCGCCCTGCCACTTGCAACGTAAACTCAAGTCCGATTCAGTAGCTTCTATCCCCCACTCAACCGTTCTGACAAAAGGATGGCTTTTGAAAACGACGAATGCCTAACCGACACCCCAGAAGCCCCACAACTCAAGCACTCTATCCCTAGACCAAGCTCACCGTTCCAAGGTAGGCGTAGAACTCGAACGTAGAGCTACGATGCCACCCACCGAAGGCCCAGATGACCTACTCCCTCCGATCTCGGTCGACGAAGTCAGGACTACAGTCAAGAGTCTCAATCCCAGTAAAGCCCCCGGTTCAGATGGGATCGTCAAAAAAGTGATCAAACGCTACACCAACCGGAACATTATTTTCAATACTAATAACTAATTTTTAACCTCTCTGGTGCACTCGTTATCTCACCAAGGGATAACCAATCCCGGAGGGCAGATAAAGCTTCCGAATTTCTTCCTCCCTTTTGGCACAACAAAAAATATCATAAGAAGATCTATTATGAAGCTTACAGAACGCAGGGCAGCTTGTGGCGAAATGTATGTAAGTGGCGACACTGCGTACCCGAATGCTCCAGAGAGTCGATCAGGTCGAGCCTCGTTTCCGACTTACCTTTATTGGTAAGCTTTTTTTTGTGAAACCCCATACATAAAAACAATCAACAGATAGTGATTCAACTTTTTAATAATAATAAATATTCATATTTATTACTAGCGGGAACCCGCGGTTTCACCCGCGTTTAACTTAAAAGAAATTTAGAGTACTTCGACATAGACACTTGACATAGAATATATATATTGGATTTCAAGGACTTAATTTTTTTTGCGCGGAACCCTAATTATTGTTCTAAAATAAAAGTAGCCTATGTTATTCCTTATAACAACAGCTATCTGCCAGCGAAAGTCCCGTCAAAATCGGTCCAGCCGTTTCGGAGATCACCCGGAACAAACAGACAGACGGACAGACAGACAGACAAAAAATTTCAATATTGTTTTTTGTTATATGTACCGTATATACTTTCATATGCATTTAGTAAAAAGCTGTTATTTTGACATTACAAACAGACACTTCAATTTTATTTATTTGTATAGATTATTATATTAAAAAGTTGTTTCTATTCTATTTTTATATAATCCGCTACTAATAAATTAATAATTATTGTTGTATTAATAAATATTTTATGAATAAAAAATAAATAATTATAATAACTATATAACAATATAGTTATTATAATTATTTGACTTTATGATGAAATGAAATGCTCCTTATCGCACAGAGATAGGTCGCTCACCATAAGCTTCATAAGAAAGCTGAAGGCCACAGGAGCTGTAGACAGAGCTGCGCGAGGCACCCAGAAGAGATCTACGTTATCGAATCACAAACAAGGAGAAAACCGTAGAAGAACTAAAGCTGCCGACATAGCTAAACATTGTTAACCGGAAGTGGCAATGGGCGCGGCACATATCTCGTAGAAGAAAGGTTCTCGGGTGGAGATCACGAACCGAAACATGCAGCGTGGGTCGGTCTCCAACGAGATGGACAGACCACCTGGTGAAGATTAGACCCCAGACCCCCCCACTACACTATGTTCGGAACTTATTAAACGCCGTGCAGCAAGACTAATCTGCGAGGTTAAGCAGCGCTTATTGCGGCCATGGTTTTAATGACAATTAATTAGACATCATAACCCCTTCGCGCAGAGAGTATCTCTAACAGCCGGTGTAACCCTTACTCTCAGTCGGCTGTTGACGGCACGGTTGGTGCAGTGGCTGATACAGTCGGCTGCTGCGCACCGGGTCGTGGGTTCGATTCCCGCACGGAACAAATATTTGTATGATCTGCAGGTATTTGTTCCGGGTCTGGGTGTATTGTAATATACTTTATCGCCCGGAATTGATGCCAATTGATATTGTATTCCAGCTAAAATTCAAGCAACGCATGGTTGCCATGTTTTGTTTGTTAATCAGTAAGATAAGTAGTTAATAATACCTTTACGGCATGGTCAGACATAGAGGAGCGCCTGGAGAAGCCTGGCGCCCTGACTTTCCAGCTGACGCAGCTACACTCGGAACATGGGAGGTTCGGGAAGTATCTGTGTCGAATAAGCAGGAGACTCGCCCGGTTATGTCTTTACTGTGGAGACTGCCCGAAGGACACGGCGCAGTACACGTTGGAGCATCCCAGTAGGGAACCCAGCTTGGGGGACGCACCGTGCTCCGCGTGCCGATGCCCGTCACTTCCTATTGTGAGGACGTGATACATGCAAAAGGAGGTGGCGGAGGGGGGACGGGACCAACTGTTTTCCTCTCTGCAAAAAACGCACCGCGCGTGGGGGGCGCGGAGTAATCTCCGGCTTCATGAGTTGTGGCCTGCGAGTGCATAACTTGGGCAGTCCATCGCCTGACCAGAAGCAGGCCCAAGACGGCGGCAGTGCGCTGTTTTCTACGCGCGCCTCTGAGAGGGATCTGAGAGGGAGGCAGCTGGCCAGATTGCACAGCGACGGGAGTGCGGCCGAATGCGCAAGCAAATGCCGCGCCCCCGAAGAACTTATCTTTGAAGGCACCGTGGGGTTTTAGTTGGTCAGAGACCGGCGCGCTCCTTGGCCTGCTCCAGACTGGAGTCATTAGATGAGAATATCTCTACCTAAAAAACACAACCTTACACTCCACTTATGGGTGTAATATGAATAGTAGACGACCAGCTGTCTGATCCATGTCCACATTCAGTCCCACCCGTCAAATTGGGAACAGCTCTTGAAGTCACTGTTCATGATCGACTCGGGCGAATTGGAGGCAGGTAACGTGTTCGTTGTAGTATTCTTATCCGTGCCTGTCCAGTACCTCCAAGATGTCTTCCAGTGCAGAGGTGCACGCTTTGAAGAATATCAAATCTCCGTGTCTCACGCTCCTCTGCAACTGGATCTGTTTCAATCCCTAGCGTACTTGAATTGACATTGTATTTCACGCCGTGCCCTGGAGTCAGTGATCAAAATAGTTCGTCCCTCGCGAATGGTACCTTACTAATGATTGCACCCGAGACTGAGAGGCGGAATCGATGTTGATGTGATACACGGCAAAATTGAAGCATTTAAAGTGTTTTTAAAAGGAAAACCTATTTATTTACTTGACATAATATACGCAAATAGGTGTAAGTAATAATCGGTATGACGTGACGTCTGCCGATATCGTCGCGACGTATTGCAGCACGGCGATGATACATTATTCCATGACTAACCACTACACTATAATAAATATAAGCCCACGAACAGGAGATAAGGATAACGGTGGAGCGTCCACCCGTGCGCAGCCGACCCTGGCGACTGTGAGCCCACCTCGCGGAGATAGCGTTCTGATAAGACACCGATGCGTGTGTGTGTTATCACTGCAGTCGGCTATCGCATTATCACAAACACGCTGCTCGATACAACCTACATACTATATTGTGACTTTGAGATAATCAGATGTATTGTAAGTTAGTAGGTGATGGTGCCGACGCGTCCGCGCCTGCTTGCGGCGTGTTAACTGTGTGAAGTGTCCTGCCGGTGCCTGCCGGTGCCTGCCGGTGCCTGCCGGTGCCTGCCGGTGCCTGCCGGTGCCTGCCGGTGCCTGCTGGTGCCTGCTGCAGCTCGCGCCATGTGTGCGCGCGCCGCGCCCGCGCTCCTGTCGCATGCCAACCTGCTGCTCACCGTGAGTCACTCGTCCCAAGTCGCGAGAGTGCGAGACACTCTGCTTGCCTTCCTTCGCTTGTCGACCGTCATTTGCACACATACGCAAACGCTTGTTCTTAGTCGCCTTAGCTCCTTTGAGTGCTCTGAATGCCGCAAAAAGAAGGTGTGCGTGCATCCAGCACTCATTTGGGAAGTCACGTTTCTGGTATAGCATGTGATTAGAGTCACTCGGCTGCATGTGTGCCGAGAGGACTGTCTGTTGATTATGATGCGATCTGTGAGTGTTGGTGCAGCTGTACGGGGGCGTGATGCTGGCGACGGCGGCGCGGCTCATGTGGGACCCCAGCACGTACGTGGTGGTGCGCGAGGTGTTCCCGGCGGAGTACCGCGCGGCCGCTGCGGCGCTGACCTCGGGCGGCGCCGCGCTGCTGCTGCTGCCGCACCTCGCCAGCGCTGCGCTGCACGCCTCCTCACAACGCACGAAAAGCGTACTGCTGTATCTGGTGAGTCATGTCTAAGTGACTTTCACTGCGATGGAAATCTTCGTGGCCTTCCTCCGTCCTGGGAAAACGTCTCCACCTTGGCGTGCCGGACTTTCGGATTCTTCAGACTAAAAACCAATGGAGTTTCTATGACCTACCTATCGCTGGCGGTGCGGGATTCGCTCCCGCATCCGCCACAGTCCCGGAAGATCCAGGCCTGTCACGTCAGTCGCCTCAAAGAGGGACGCGCTGATAACACTGCGCCTCCGTCTCGGGCGTGCTTGTGGTCGCAGGTGGAACGGGCGCACGGCCCTACCAACGTTCTATATTCGTGGGTATCAGTCTATATTAAATTATTTTAGGTTACAAATACACAAACAAACTTTAAAATCAATTCCATTTTTCATTTTGTTTGTTATGTTTCGTGAGTTGCTATTTTCACTAATTATTGCAACTATTTTGGAAAATATAGAATAGAACTGATTCGTTTCGTGCCATTAACCTAACCAATGTGTAACACTTACTCCACGCAGCGTGTGCTGGTGTGTGCCACTGGGTGGACGTGTGTGTATTTGTTGTGTCAGTACGCGGCGCTGTTGGCGATATTAATGGTCGGCGAGCTGGTGTTCGGGGCGTGGCTGGCGCTGCAGGGGGCGGCTTGGCTGCGTTCCGACGCAGCGCTGCAGCTGGCCGAGGCGCTGCACCTGAGCGAGCACCTGCGGCCGGTGCTGCGCTACCTGGCGCGCTGGCACCCGCTGCCGCACCACATCGACGCGCTGATACAAGTGAGGCGCTCCACACCACGCATTTGGTTTAGCACTGCAGCTAACACCAACATTATCGGCGCAAGTAGAAGTCGCATACACAGCCTTTTTGCCTAGCCTACATAATATGTCGTATGGCATGTTGCCACTACCCACATTAAAAATATATTCGTGTTGCAAAAGAGAGCTATTCGAGTAATTTATAATTAAGTTGCCGACTGAGGGATAAATTCAAAGAAATTTTTTTATTACGCGGTGTAATGGCGGCCGCCACGCCGTTCTGTAGTGCAATAATGTTCGTGAATGGCGCGTCTATTAAAAATTATAAAATGTCATTGTTGTTTATCATTTAGCGTGGCAATAACGTGCATGCACATTTTCTCGTAGTCCAGCAGTGGACTGTTAGCTGAATAGTGAGGTCGCGTTGTATTCTATTTATTTGTTAATTTGTTTGAGTCCGTTTGCAGGAGGCGGAAGAGGATGTGCCGCGCAACGTGTATGCGGCGCTGGGGCTGGGCGCGCTACTGGCGCTGCTGCAGCCGGTTGCCGCGGCGCTGGCGCTGATCGCTGCGCAGCCGCCGCGCCGCGCCACGCAGTCAGAGCTTTCGCTACAACCGCGACGGTCCTCACACAGGTATACTCTCATCTCGGCAATGTGATGTACTAGTTTGATTTTCTGTAATTCTCCTTATATAATAACTTGAGCGATTGCTGCCCTAGAATTGGCGTTATCGATTTCAATTATACAGGAGTCAGTTATACGACATCTGCTGCAGCTCGGCCGGTCTTGGTCACTGCGATAATTGTGGAGTCGACATAGGCTACGTCCATTTTCTACATCTGCATATCTGAGCTAGGGATGTTGCGGATGCAGATTTTTTTACATCCTCGGATGCGGATGTGGAACTCTAGTTTTTTAAGAGAGAATACTAACGACATGGATAAATTTGAGATTGATACTGTTACTGCAGTGGAATTGTTTTAATTTTATATAAATACTAACTGGGACCCGCGGTTTCACCCACGTTTAATTTAAAAGAAATTTAGAGTACTTCGACATAAACACTTGACATAGAATATGTATTTTGGATTTCAAGGGTTTTTTTTTTTGCGCGGTACCCTAATTATTTTTCTAAAAAAAAGTAGCCTAAGCTATTCTTTATAACATCAGATATCTGCCAGTGAAACAAACAAACAGACAGACAAAAAAAATCAAATTCGTTTTTTGTTATATGTACGGTACATATAACAAAAAACAAATTGACATTACAAACAGACACTTCAATTTTATTTATTTTATATAAACGATTATTCCTTTTTAGGCAAAATGCGTGACGTTGTTTTTAATAAAATTGCTGTCAGGCAGTGTCGCCGCCACTTATGGCTCCAGCTTGTTTCACAGAGGTTCATAAATTATTTCCGCGCCACTAAGCAAATGGTTGGTGGTGGTGCCGGCTCAGAATGCCACCACCCCATCTCCTCCCATGGGTGTCGTAAAAGTCGACTAAGGGATTAGCCGGAAGATGGGCAGCAGCGTCCTTCGAGTACATTCACAACTCAACTGCGATCGCCAACCCGTCTGCCAAGCGTGGCGATTATGGCAAAACCACCCAATGAGCACACAACACACCCACATCGGTGGTTGTGGTGATCTTTGGGGGAGGCCTGTGTCCAGCAGTGGACTTCATTTGGCCGAAAAGAAACAAATGATGGTTGACTAGGAACACTGACTGATGAGGCGATAAACATCTGCGAGCTATTCCTGATAATGTTTTGAATTGACTGCGATCGGTACAGACACGTTGTGACTGATTAATAATACAAAAATGTTACAGAAAATAAGCAGAAAGTATCGACCATTCGTAGTCCGTGTGGTGTCCGGATTAAGAACATAGCACCGCTCCATCTCCTCCCGTGGATGTCGTAAAAGGCGACTAAGGGAATCTAAACCAGAGGGATGGGCAGCACCAACCCGCCTGCCAAGCGTGGTGAGTGGCAAATACCCCCCAAAATGATGACACAGTTGTGGAAATCTATGTGGGAGGCCTTTGTTCAGCAGTGGACGTATAAATGGCCGATGTGATATCTACCATTCATGCGCATGACACGTGCCCCTCGCTGGTCCCGACCAATTTCCAGTCGCAGCTTGCCCCACATCCGCATCCGCAAAAGCTTCGTATTCATTATTGTGAAAGGGATACAAATATCCGCAACATCCCTGATCTGAGCTACATATAGTCCCCGCAAGTTGCTATTGCGCTGGCACCATGTCTCATTGACGGCCGCGTGACGTCAGCCGAAACTAAAACATACAGTCAACGAACTAATATTTATAATAAGTAATTAAATTTATTAATTATTTTATTACTTTGAGGTCATATAGACATATTTCAATATTTTCCTTCTAAAATACCTGTTATTAAAACGGTGGCCGCGCGCATTCGCCATTTGACGGACTTATTATACGAAACCTACTCGTGTTAGCCTGTAGGTGTACCTAATGAAGCCGAGCCGGCTCGTAACTTGTGTTTGCAGCCGCTGGGCGTGCTGGCGGGGCCGCGCCGCTTGTTGTGTGACCTTCGTAGTCAACATTTATTATAGCGAGAAAAATGTGAGAAGACGGCAAATCGACAGTTGTTGAGTGTTTCTTCGCAGTGGCTCCGGCTACGCTTACAAGAAGTTGCCGCTCAGGACCGCGTACAAGAACGGGCGCATCGTGGTGCTGTAGCTGCGTCACGCCACAGTCACGTCACGCCGCCGCGCCCGCGCCGCACGGCTGTGTGTGCGGACAGCACTCGTTATGAACGTTATGTTTTATCATAGAAGAATAAAATGCTAGTTTTATATACATTTAGAATTAGTCATAATAATATCTTTATTTCAGACATAAATGGTCTATAAACTTATTACTTTAACTATTAGGAAATGCTAGTAACTGTACATATAATAGGTTACAATGATGTTAGTATTTTGCATGATAACAAGAAGAACTTATATTAATCTAATATGCAGGTTACTTTTTATTACCGCGCAGATGTACACCTGCCCGATACACAACTAACGGACTGTCAATTTTGTCTGCTAACGGACTGAGGACAGTGTTGGTCCATCAACCCAGCTCATCATAGATGCTACTCTCATCTTAAGATAGAGAAGAAGTCATCAATGAACACATTTGCAAACATTGCTGATGCACTGCAGTACTGAGGTTTTCTCAACACTGCCCTCGGAGCGCCATAGTACTGAACACGAATTGCGTAGAGCTGATCCACAGACTGCACTATGCACTGACTGACATAAGGCTCAACAATAGCTGTTTTATATCTGTGGTACAGTGTGCAAATCTGCGAGCTAACATATTGCAGCGGACTGTCAACGCCCTTATTTCCCTCTTCAAGTCTTCGTTATCGAATAATCGATCTATGTGAGTCCAATATTTAAATACCCTTTAAGTGCGGCAGCCTATAATTCGAGGCATTCACTACACGAGCCGCGAGCCGAGAGCCGAGCCGTAGGTACAAATCTGTCATCGCCCACACAGGACACGAACCGCCGGTGTCCGTGCAGTTTGGCGAGTGCTAAACATTTCGCAGTTCACACTACACCATGTCACCAGATATTTTAAAACGTAGGTACTAGACTAAAGTTATTCTAGACATTTGTTTGTAAACCAATCAAAATTTGAAAGTGTTAATCATTCTAGTTCGATTTTATGAGCTGTTTATGTAAATTGTCTATATACTTCTGACATGTTATATTATTAATATATACAATATGGCAATATTTAAAGCTTAAATAATTTAAATACCCTTTATTTTATATAATTTAATTTTATAATAGTTTAAGCGACCACGAACCCTGCAAAGTGTTCGATACGTCGGGAAAAAGCAAAAATCAATAATATACGCGATTTAATTTGTTTAAAAGTGTTTTTTTTAATAATGTGTAATAATCGCGAAAACATTGCTGTAATTTAATTTATTCTATATTTTGTATATCTGTGAACTTCGTCGACTTTATTAGTGCTAAGCATTAATCATTCTCAACTTCCTATTGTGTATTGTAGTGTATCGTCTATTTTATTATTGTGTGTATGTATTTTACTTAAAGTCTACTTTGTGCGCACATACCTTATCACTATTTTAAAAGAGTATATCGATGGAGTGTCCACAGGACCGACTTCTCTTAACAACCGTTTAGGGCCTGTGTGAAATAAAACTTTTGAATAGTCTCGTATTGGTGTAATACTTTTAACAGAGAAAAACTGAAATATCGAGCACAATAAACACATTTGTATTTCCTTTTCAAATGCCACTAGGATTTCGTCACAAACACAGCTATTTAAAAATTGTAGTTTAAGAAATTAATTAAAACACGCTTGTAATTAAAATTTTATATTTATTATAATTTATATTTTTTTAATGATAATTAAAAGGGTGGGGTGCTCTCTGCTTATATTCTCATAATTAGTCGGCCTTTAAATCAATCAACGGGAATTTAGCCAAAACTCGTTTTAATCATCGAAGAACATAGTTATTATTATTTCTTCGTCCCAGTAAAACGAAATAAAATACAAAAGGATAGCTTTTGAGTTGACTTGAAATTTTCAGATATATTAAGAACCGATGACACTACAATGATTTGACATGACTATAACACGGTGCTGTAACCAGGATCACGAGCTCGAGATTTTAAAATGTTTAAACACAAATTATTTAAATTAAATTTGAATCTAAGTATGTACATGTTAATAATCTATACGTTTTTAGGGTTAACTTTGCTTCAAAACTAATAAACAAACTTATAGTTTAAAAATACCAATTAAAACATAGCTTTTTAATGAAATATTAACTAAAAAGCACTAAATAGTTTTGAAAAATAAAATAAAAGCGTGGCGTGCTTGCTAATCTACCTTTAATATAGTCACACATATTACATACATATTTAATCAAAAGCGTGTTGTAAGTTTATAATATTTAAAGAGAAATATGCTTGTAGAAGTTAAAAAGGGAATATAAATGTTAGGTCACACATTTGTCACATTGTGCTGGATATTTCAGTTTTTCTCTGTTAAAACTATGATATAAAAAAAAAAAATTTTGGCCGAATGAAGTCCACTGCTGGACATAGGCCTCCCCAAACATCACCACAACCACCGATATGGATGTGTTGTGGGCTTATTGGGGGGTTTTGCCATAATCACCACGCTTGGCAGGCGGGTTGGCGATCGCAGTTGAGTTGTTAATGTACTCGAAGGACGCTGCTGCCCATCCTCCGGCTAACTCCTTAGTCGACTTTTACGACACCCATGGGAGGAGATGGGGTGGTGGCATTCTGAGGTATAATGTAGTACGTAGTACATTATACCTCAATGGTGGGTGACGACGCTCGAGGCTCGTGTAGCGAATGCCTCGCACAAGTCACAAATGGATAAATTTCATACACGAGTCAGCCAGCACGGCCGACATGACGCGCTGGTGGACAGGCACTCGACTGGTGGTGCTGCATACTTCGTAGGACATGGTAGCGACTAACTGAACTGAACTAAGTCTGAATTAGAGTGCTTTATACAATACCGATACGACCGACTTATTTTCTTTTTTATTATTTTATATATACAAATTGTAATGATTTTAATTTAAGTAAATATCAATTACGATAATATATGCTCTAGCATTCCCAAACAAAACATGTTTTTCCTGTTCTTTGATTGTATCACATGATTCAAGTAAGCTCGTCAACTATAGTGTGATGTACAATAGCCTGACCAATACCGCTGTATCGTGCCTTATGTATGCGAGCAGTGAGGCGGGGGGCGGAGTAGCCGCTCCGTTTAGTCATTCCGCCGTCGTTTGTATAGTTCGTGCTCTTTCCATCCCATTGCCCACCGCCCCGAGCATACCTAAGGCGTGGTACAGCGGTATTGGTCAGGCTATACCTCTGCATCGGATACATGCCTAACGATTTACTAGCTTAAAATAATAGATCCTCTGTATCTAATTAAGATTCGTAGTATAAAAAATATTATTGTAAGTACAAATAAATAAAAACACAATCATGAATAGTTCAACATTTATTAATTCATTATACACATGGAATTGAAAGTGGCATAGTGCCGGCCCGCGGGCCGCGCGACTCTCGCCGCGAGTCGCGTGTCGCGTGTCGCGTGACGCGAGGCGCGTGTCACGTGGCGCGTGTCGCGTGACGCGAGGCGCGTGTCACGTGGCGCGCGCCGCCCCCGGCCGCGCGAGTGCCCGCTAGAGACTGTGCAAAAATATATAACTGGTGCAGGCGCGGGCCGATCCCCACGATACATCTTTACAACAAACGTTAGTATACATATAGCTATCGTAATAAGAATATCTATCTAGTACATTATCAACAAAATAATACATCACAAGTGAGGGCGCCAGCCGCCCGCCAGCCTCCGCCGCTCCTACCGCCACTACATCACCATGATATGACACCGCGCTCCATAGTATAGTTATACACATATGTGAACAAAATACGTTTAATTACATCCTAACTTAACTAGTACATAGCAACAGTCGACATCGCCGATGTAATGAATACAGCTACTGGCTGAGCCTCGCAGCACCTCGCGACACCTCGCGGCCCCTCGCGACACCTCGCGGCACCTCGCGACACCTCGCGACATCTCGCGACACCTCGCGGCACCTCGCGGAACCTCGCGGCCTGCAGCCGCATGCCTCGCCTGCCGCACCGCGTGTGTCGCGACGCGTCGTGCGAGGTACTCGTACAATACGAATGTCTGAGTGACGACACATGCTTAGGCGTTAAGTTACACAGACGAAGGAATAGAAGCAACGATCACCTACAGTCGTACGAGTAACACACGCTCTCGCACATAATTATAACCCGACGTGGTAATTGATTCTTTACGAGTAAACAATTGATTTAACAATAACTGTATAATAAATAGTGGAACTTGTCGCCAAGTGTTGTAATATTTTGTACACGGGACAGGAGACAAACACGCCGTCGGCTGCAGAAGTCGGGAGTATCGTTGTGCCGTGTTCGCTTATCTGTAGGCGGGCGCGGCCTGCTGCTGCTCCGCCAGGAACGGGTTGGAGGGCCGCGGCGCCGGCGCCTGCCCCGGCACGCCCAGCGACTCCGCGCCGGCGTAGCTCTGCGGAGGGACACACGGTGGGGTCAGGTCGGGTCGGGTGGGGTCGGGTCGGGTCGGGTCGCGCCGCGCGCACCTGCGTGGCGCCGTAGGAGTCGTGCTGCGCCAGGTCGGCCAGGCGCGTGGACGACAGCGCGCGCGGCAGCGGGTTGGACGGCACGCCGTGCGGCGCCAGCACGCCCGCCTCGGCCACGGCGCGCGCCTCGGCGTCCACGGCGCCGCTCGCCGGCTCGGGCTCGCCGCGGAAGTTCACGAACGCGAAGGCGGCCAGCACCACGGTGCACAGCAGCCCGTAGCCCGCGAACGTGCGCGTCGTGCCCCACTTGGCCACCGCGATGCCGCCCAGCACCGCGCCGCAGCCGCGGCCCAAGCCGTGGTGCAGGCCTGCCGAAGCATTACATTACTATACTGTGCAATTACACGGCCATACAACACTGAAACAGTCGCCGTTTCACCGCTTACCGTTATACGGCATAAACCGTACGACGTGACGGATCAACAGACAGCAACAAAGTTGACGCTATGAATAAACTACAGCAGTGAAGTGACGCACCTTGTAGAACGCCTTGCGCGGAGGAGCGCAGGCGCGGCGGCGCCCCGTGCGCGATGTAGGAGCAGCACGCGGCCCACACGGCGGCGTGCGTGACGCCCTGCACGAACTCGAAGGGCAGCACCCACCAGGGGTCGCTCAGCCACGCGATGTACAGGAAGCGCAGCACGTTGCCCGCCAGGCCCAAGCACAGCACCTACGGCACAAGGACTGTACTCCCTCCCAACAAAAACATTCTTGGTACATGTCGATTCTCTTTCGCGAGGACTTCGGTTCGATCAAAACGAAGAAAATACTTAAGTTTGTCTAGGGCATGTTCACACACTGCACACTTTACGAAGCGTTTTTTCTGGACGTGTAAGCTATGTGTTCTTTCATTATGGTGGATATACAATTGCGCTGTATTTGCCCCATGTCTGACAACCCGCAATTACAGTCTATCTTGTAGACCCCTGCATCTTGTAAAGGAATGTGAGAGTTCACCGATCTGACAAGTTGCCTGATCTTATGCGGCTTGAAGTTGGTTTTAATGGAAGCATGCTTCAAGATGCCGTGTGGTGCCGGTTCAGAATGCCACCACCCCATCTCCTCCCATGGGTGTCGTAAAAGTCGACTAAGGGATTGGCAGCAGCATCCTTCGAGTACATTAACAACTCAACTGCGATCGCCAACCCGCCTGCCAAGCGTGGCGATTATGGCAAAACCCCCCTATGAGCCCACAACACATCCGTATCGGTCGTTGTGGACATCTTTGGGGGAGGCCTGTGTCCAGCAGTGGACTTCATTCGGCCGAAATGAATGCTTCAAGATATGAGCTATTCTGTCGGTGAGTACCTTAACGAATGGTAAAACAGCAGATCGTCAATCAACCGTCGTAGGTTTCGTGTGCCTTCCGTGACGAGGATTGCTTTTAAATTATCACCATGATATCAGCCATAGGACGTCCAATGCTGAACAAAGGCCTTACCATTAGATTTCCACAACGAGCGGTCACATGCGCTCTCACCCAACGACTCCCAGCGACCTTCACCAAGTTGTCTATCCACCTCGTTGGAGGTCGTCCCACGCTGCGTTTTTTGGTGCGCGGTCTCCATGGAGCAATATGCCCCGCCTATTGCCACTTCAGTTTACTAATCCTTTCAGCTATGTCGACAACTTTAGTTCTTCTACGGATCTCCTCATTTCTGATTCGATCTCGTAGAGAAATACCAAGCATAGCTCGCTGAGTGACCTTGAGCTTTTTTATGAGGACCATAGTGAGTGACCACGTCTCTGTTCCATAAGTAATTCTGTTTAAAAACTTGCTAGCTGAAGCTCTGCCTATGTTAGATTGATCAAGAAAAACTAATATTTCTAATATACGCGATGTAATCCGTTTAATGTGTTTGATTATAACGGGCAGCTAAATACCTTCACGTGTCCCATTTGTGTGATTAGCTTAAAGCTGAAGAAGTAGGCAAATATCTCCGAGATGTGGTTGATCACTGACGCAACTCCGAACAGCGTCGGAGAGCCACCGATGTCCTGCAAGAGCAACGTACGGAACAATTAGATGCGGTTACGGTTTCATACAATTTTATAAGTCGCGGGTTGTTACTAACCTGTAGATGCCAGAAGAGAAAAGTGAAGATGAGGCCGATGCCAAATCCCATGAACCAGGCGACGAACAGGAACGATGCAGCCTTCACATTCTGGAACTGACGCAGCACCGTCACCCACTCCGGCATCTCGCGCGTTGTCTGCGCGAACACCTATTGACCGAACTCATTGTGAGCCTTTGAACCTTTTTACGTAACATGAGATTGTTTTGTATGCGGATGATACGTCACTTATTTTTAAAATAAAGCGACAACTACTTCATTTTGATGAAGTTAACGATGCAATCTCCAAAGTTGTCCATTGGATCAATGTAAACAATCTTCTCCTTAACGAGAAAACAACTAAATTTATAAAATTATCAACGCCTAATGTCCAGACATTTACAGACCAATGTACAACTCCACGGAATAGAGCTGGACCCTGTTGAGTCAACGGTTTTCCTTGGGATAACTATAGATGCCAAATTACAGTGGGTACAGTACACATTGACAAGTTGTCAAGTAGACGTAGTTCTGCAGCCTACTCCGATAAGAAAATTCGGAACATTACTGATGGAGATACAGCCAGAATCGTCTATTTGAGCAATTTTTATAGTATGTAATGTCATATGGGATTCTTCACTGGGGAAACTGCAGACATTAATACCATCTTCACTTTACAGAAAAGGGCTGTTAACGTCAATTCTATTTCTGATTTTGTTAGAATGTACGATATTCACAGTATTAAACACAAGGTACAAACACAATCGTGCTGTACACTATACGCGTCTCCACAGAGTAAGCAAGTGCTTCATGGGACCGTTTTACAATCAACTTCCCATTGAAGTCAGAAATTTACCCGTTAAGAAATTTAAAGCTTTTATTAAATCTAAACTGCAATAAAGGATATTATACCATTTCTGATTGTCTTGATGATTAAAAAACTTGGGACTGTGCTGCTGCTAGGTTTAACATTATTTCTTTTATACATAAACATCTTTTATTTAATAAACTTTGGATATATACTGTTTTTTTAACATATGATTTACTTTTTATTTATACACTTTTGTATTTATGACATTTAATTAACATTGTTATAATTTTTATGTACATGTATTTAAAAATATTGTAACGTGTTGCTGAGGAGTTCGTCGCGCCCTTTTTTCTCCCCAGCTTAAACACTAGCTGTCTTATTAATAAAAATGGCGTATTCTTAACTTACTCCGATGTTACACTTGGACTAGTTAATTACCAGGAGTAACCAAGTATTTACAATGCTATTAATAAACATGGAGTAACTTCGGACTAACAATACATTCCTTCCGTTTAGGTTTAGTTTCATCTAACACCCTCAAATCGTCAATATAATAATCTCTATCCATCTTGAAAGACATATGAATTAATGAAACAAACGTGCGTAAATTAGGATACATTACAAAATTCTAAAATATGTACCAGTAACACAGCTAGTCTACACGTAATCAGTCGTTAAACTATGCAGCGCCAAGGATTAACTTTTATTCCGAGAGTAGAGTCGGAATAGTCTACTCCCTTCTTACTCTATGTTTATTAATACCGAAGTTTGTTAGTACCGACTTAATACTTGGAGTAAAGTTAATCTTGATTTAGTCCACGTTTATTAACAAGACAGTAGGAAACGGTGAAGGGTGGGCTTACACGGGTGCTGGCCAATAGTGACGTTAAAAAAGAACTATTCGATTGAGTCTATTTTGAATAAATGATCACTTCATTTCATTGCAGTGTATATCATACGATCAGGCGGCAATCGTGAAGTTTCATTAGATTAGTTTAAACGCTATTAATAACGGTTCTCCTATATTTCTGTCTATGACGTCTAGTTTACTATGGAAAACAGTCCAGTGTTTGTAAGAAAACTATTTGGTGATAGAGCAAGGTAAGAAGCGTTACATAGAATTCTAAATATGCGCCGTGAGTGGTGGTTTACCTTGGCCTGCTCGAGCACGGGCTGCCTTGGTAATGGCGCGCTTGTGTCAAGGCCAGGCAGCTGGAGCTGTTCCGCCAACTGTTGCTGCAATTTCTCCTCATGCGAGGGCTCAGATGGTGGAGCCGGCGCCGCAGCCTCCACGCTCACGAACTCGTACTTAAATCTTATCTGTTACACAAAACATCGTAACAGCGGTCGTTAAGTCGTTAGTCGTTTCGTCGTCGTAGAGTTAAACGCGAAATATGAGACATTATGAAGAAGATCATCTGCTGACACAAACCCATCGCTTTTGGATAATGCAAAGTATTAATATGGCCATAATTACTATGCATTAATATCGTCGGAAAATAAATCTCAAGGCGTCACAGTGACATGTCTGTTACACGTATCGACCAAACATCGAAATGTATTAGTGAACCTGAGTGGCAGTGATGAGCGCCGCGCCCATCAACACCGAGAACGTGGCGAAGCAGATTGTGTAGTTTTTCTCGAAGCGCTGCGGCCCACCGCACGGGTGTGAGCTGAATGCCGTGCTGTGGTCCAGCGCGATGCCCACGAAGAACATGGCCAGTCCCCAGCCAAGCGAGCCAAACATGCGCTGGTGCCCGTACCTGCGTACACACACTTCACAATATTATGTTGTAATATCAGGTGACGTCGAGATTATCTACAACCATTATGTTACATGTTTTGCTACCCGACGGACAGCACCGCTCAGAACTGCTATATTAGCACTTTTTTAAATAGACCAGCCTAGCTTTTTGTTTCTACATTGGTCTTATACCTAAACAATGTGTATTTAATGTTCTTAACGTTACATAAGCAAGAGTACAATAATAGCAGCGTTACTAGCGCAGATGTCTGTAAACTGCAAAGTACGGAAGAGCTAGAAACGTGGCGCATTGTATCATTAAAACAAGCACATCATAAGTAAGGGGGACTGTTTGAATTTTGGCCTCACCTATCCGCATCTTCACCTAGCAAAGTTATGACGGCAGAGTCGGCAAGCGTGATGGCAGGCGCGCTGAAGAACTCGCCGATCACCACCAGGAGCAGCAGCAGGAAGAACGTCTTCTGGATGTCGGCTGTGCGGTACACGATGAACGAGTGCAGTGGCGTCACCCAGTCGCCGTTCGCCTTGGGGTCGTAGTTGAGCGCGTCGCTGACGGACAGCGGGGAGCCCTCGCGGCCGGCGCCGGGCGGCCCGCGGAACGTTCGCGTCGAGCTGCCGGGCCAGTCCTCGTCGTAGCGGGGGTCCGTCAGGTTGTACGCCGTGGAGTTGAGTGGGTGCACGCACGACACCGCGCCCGGCTGCACCCAGCTCAGCGGCAGCGTGAACACGATCCACGCGCCCAGTGACGCCAGCAGCAGTGTGCGCCCCTTCTGCCAGCGGTCGGCTAGCCCGCCCCAGAACGGCGCCGACAAGAACTCAACGAAGGGTCGCGTGCCGATGAGCAACCCGCACTGGCCCGCGTTCATGCCCATCTGCTTGAAGTAAACGCCCATGAGCGGGAACAGTGAGCCGAAGGCGGAGTAAAAGAAGAAGTAGAAGGTCTTGACGGTGAGCAGTTCAGGGTCCACAGCGCCGGCGCCGCACATGAGCTCCAGGAGGTCGCTGCGCCCGCGGACTTTATTCGTCGCATCCTTCGGCGCCGGGTACCTGCCGCACACACCCGAGAAAGATATACCTTAGTGTTTCACTTGAAAGTAATTTTTATTCAGTGGGGAAAGCAGAGTAATGGTAGTCAGTGGGCAATAGTGGTCAATACAATATTAGCAAACCTAAAAGACGTAGACAAGCTAATATCAGCGGTCCGTCGGTTGCGCTACGCCCCTCTGCTCCCAATCGCCTGTTCAACTAGCTCAAAGCATTTTCACAAGGAGGTAGAGTTTCGTTTTTCCGCGCTTTCGATGTAATTTGACGTGTGCACTAAGTTCGTGAGAAATTATTAGGACCTCAATTTGCTAATTTTATCTTCATTTTATCTGGGTCCATGCCCTATTTAATCGTTTTAAGAACATTTCGTATGATTTGTTCAGTATTTCATTTATTTTAGGTTTTTTGGCGTATTGGGTACCTATTTTTGGGTAATGGGAGTCAGAAAATGAAGAAATATAAGAGGTAAGACGCAAAAATATATTTGGCCATGGCCAAAAGACATGTTCTTCAAGATGACAACTCTTCTTCAGAGTCTGTTATATGTTTCACTAACATATGCGATCATGATGCAGACAATGCTGGGAACATCTGTTTTTAGCTTCAAATTTGACGGTGACGATTAAATTCACCAGAATGTTACGTGTGCACCAATTGCTGAAGATGGGTTGTTTTGTGGATTGACTCTCATTGTCTCCCTTGCTGACCACAATTGCCCGCATGTCAGAACAATGGTGGTCACAGCTGTATTTTTAAAGTTCGATTTAAGGCTAAATTTACTTCCAAAACTAGAAACACTGTTTCAAATTGATAGATCTTTGACCGTTGGTAGTAAATTATCTAAGCAAAACTTGACAAATAACTTTTGTTTTATATTGAATCTTGCTTGAGTGACCCCCATGACGCATCTCTTCTCCCTTCATCCCTATCTTCTTTTTTATTTATTCATTAATGAGGGTTCAATCACGGCGTTATTATGCCACCCTCAATAAAAGACATAAATCATATAAAAGTTAGACTCTATTAACAATTGCAATTTCTTTCAATCAACCCAATTAAGGCACTCATGGCTAGTTCACTCGCAGACCGGTAAGCGATCGGCCGAGGCTCTTGGCCACACGGCCATTGGCCGTGACAACTATCGGTACAATGATTGCAGAGTAGACTCGGCAATCATTGTACCGGAGTCCCTTATCCACCGCAACCACGTCTCAGTGCATCCCCACTTTGGCAAGGAGAAAATACTCCCTGAGGCTGCACACCTCACGATTGAGGGTCTTAGTATTTAAAAAGCCTCGACCCCACACTGTCGTGGGATGTATAGCCTCATTACCGCCGATCGTGGGTGATGCATTCGATTTGTGGTCAACAACAAACGGACTCTTCTATCCAGAGCGTCTAATTCCGTCAGAGTCCACTTGGGTATGCCGAAAGAGTACATGAGTCTTTTGGCAAAGTACCTTGTTACCACCTGACAAAAAACTTTTCAGTACTTTTTTCAGGCGGCCAAAGAAGCGCCCCCTTAACGATTGTTTCATATCAGCTCCGTTGATACCAACGCCTCCGACATACCTAAGTACTTGTAGGTTTCAGATGAGGAAAGGGATCTGATGTGTACGAAATCCGAAAGTTGTAATCCCTTGGATTCCATAACCTTCCCTCGTTCCCTCCTTTACATGCATGCACATTTGTCCACACCAAATTCCATCCTCATAGAGTTACTAAAAGTTTCGGTTACCTTCAGTAACTCTATTAGCCGCAAATTGTTGGGTGAAAGAGTTTCAAATTGTCCATGTAAATGAGGTGAGATATTACCTGACCACATCTTCTCATCTGGTAGCCTAGCCCCAAACTCCCTGTGTGTCCTTGTGAGCCCTTACAATACAACAATGTCTCAATCAGAAAATAACATTTCTTGTTACCTACCTACAACACTAAATGAACAACATTTTTAAATCAAATCGCTTTCATTGATCATATAGTTAACAGTTAATCGATTTATGTTATGCCATATCTCGAAAATTATAATTTGAAAAATTGACATCAGTTGTGCATCATGAAAGATTTAAATCTTTACCCGTCATATAGTGAATAGCGAGGACACCTTACGTTGATTTCCATAGGGGTTAAAGTGACCGGCTCTTTATTGAATAATGTTACCGTGGGTGCCAAAATGACCGGCGCTATAGACGCGTGTTGCAGGTAATCGGGTCACATACTTTATAGTTACGCAACATGGACGGTGTGACCCCAAATAATCTTGATCACTATTCAAATAACCAACCCCAAAGACTATTGAACGATGTGAAATGACGCGCCGCCGCCGGGTCGAAATAACAGGCCCAATTATAATATAAACTCATATTCCATATAAATACACATCATATAAGTATCTAGTGAATAAATAGGTCCCTAACTTGAATTGTGATGTAAGAGTCATTGTTTCCAATGGCGATCACCGTGTACATTGACGTCCAGTCATATTTAACGTACTGCCGTGTACTAAAAACAATACGTCACTGTCACCAATCCGCCTGCCAAGCTTGGTGATTATGGCGATGTCCCCTATGACAGCTCATTATAGAAGTAGTAGCACCAACAGTAAGTATGGTATCGATGGAAGTCGTATTCTCTACTGACATACTCGATCATAAAAAAAAAAGTTGTAAGGTAATTAAACTTACCCTTAATAGGGCTCTGCAAGTACGACCGAGCGGATATACCAACTCGGTACTATGTAATTGAGGATTCTATATAAAAAAACTCAACAACTGCGATCGCCAACCCGCCTGCCAAGCGTGGTGATTATGGCAAAACCCCCCCATTAGCATACAACATACCGATGTCGGTCGTTGTGGTGATCTTTGAGGGAGGCCTTTGTCCAGCAGTGGACTTTGTTCGGCCGAAATGATGATATAAAAAAAACATTATGTGAACAGTAGCAACGTAATATCAGCAGAAGATCATCGTTATCAGTCGCCAAAATATTTACTTAACCACACGGTTTTATAGTGTTCAATAAAGGTTCGTTGCGGAAATGATGATTTGGGATTCTACCTGCTTAGATGAAGATAATAACACTTTTTGTACTAATACTACCGTTAGGCTGACTATAGCTAGAAATTGATAAAAGTGGGTGAAAATGATAACAGTATATTCTTCAGTTGCGGTACATGGAATGGTTCTACGTATTCGTTTCTTTTTAACTCTAAGATCAGGGTGAAGGTAAAATTAAATTTGATAATAATAATATTTTCTATATTGTTCATTCTCACTCCCCGCGGCCGCTCATAACTTCTCGGTGAGCAAACGCCATTAAAATCTTTAAGATCAATGATAGTTCGTAAGACACAAAATATACGAAAAAGGCAGGTCTCCAGGCCCGGGCCCCGAGCGTCACGAGCCTCGCGCTTCTGCGCCGCCCCGCCCTACGTCACACGAAACTTTGCGGGATACCTGAACCCAGCCACCAATAGAAAAGATAACATGCTTCAATTGAAAAGCAATCTTATTGATGTATTTTTAAAGTTCCTCAATCCAACCAAGTCTAATTAAAATTTTGGACAATTTTAGGCACAACTGGAATGCGTCATGGATATAACGGTGTTATTATATCGTATTATGTAAAAGCGAATCAATCGCTTCGGCAAGTGCTCTCCTAGCGCCGCCGTCACTCCGGCACTCTCATCTCCAGCACGATGAAGGTTCGTGCAGGGAGAGGCGAGGCCGGCAGAGCGAACAGAACAGTGCGCACCTGGAGGTGTCGACTTCGCCGTACTCGTCGGGGTGGACGAGCGGGCGCGCGCCCGGGGCGGCCGGCGGAGCTCCGTGCGGCGGCTCCATGGCGCGGCGGCGGACTGAGCTGCGGCGCCGCGCCCTCCGGCTCCGCTCGATGGCGTCGCGCACGCGCCCGTGCCCTGCGCTCTGCACGCATGCGCGACACACACCACGATATTCATGACACACAGATGTTAGAATTCATACAAAACACTCGGACTCAACTAATCTTATGTTGCCGCTTGGCATGAACACCTCTATTTTAGCGTTGAATTCCGTTAAACGAGGAATGAGCGTGTGTGCATGCATCTGGCGTCTAATGTAGGGACACTAGTAGACGGGTACGTGTATACGTACTCGGAGGCAGTGGTGTCAATGTCGCCGTGGTGTCGGGGAGTAGCACCGGACGCGGTGACGCATGGCGTACGTACCTACTCAACAGGGAACAACTTTACAGCCGAGACCGGAAGTGAGTTTCGATCATTTCCGTTCTCCGCGGCCGCGCCGTGCCGTCGAGGTTGTATGTGTCATGTGCTCCTAAATAAATCTGTTAACGCCTTAGATATATATAATCCGTGTTTATATAATATCCAGTCAATACTACTACGGTACTGATACAAAAAACCAAATATTCAAATAAGATTATATAAAGTAAAGGCATCCAGCCTGTTAATAGAATTATCAACTTCAGTTCAGTATAATATAACAAATACAAAATTAAATATTTTTCAAAATTCTATACAAAATTAATTAATTAAATAAAGTCAACAATATTGTAGCTGAAATAGGTACAACTTCACTGATGTACAGTCGAACAGAGCTGGTGGTGCCGGCTCAGAATGCCACCACCCCATGTCCTCCCGTGGGTGTCGTAAAAGTCGACTAAGGGATTGGCCGGAGGATGGGCAGCAGCGTCCTTCGAGTACATTAACAACTCAACTGCGATCGCCAACCCGCCTGCCAAGCGTGGCGATTATGGCAAAACCCCCCAATGAGCCCACATCACATCCATATCGGTCGTTGTGGTGATATTTGGGGGAGGCCTGTGTCCAGCAGTGGACTTCATTCGGCCGTTAGATAGATAGTCGAACAGAGAGGTAAACAGGGTCACCAGATATAGATGAAGTTTTCGCATGGAATTAAGGATACATTAGAGTGAAACCTTATTTAATTATTAAACATAGTAATTATGTTTATATCAAATTTTATTTGAAAAAGTCCCATCATCGGTTCCTTAGAAAACTTCATCTTTATCTTACTATTTCCTCAGAGTTACCTGGTAACATGACCATTATTCTAATTGAAGTAAATATTAATTCATCATATCAGCCAAAGAATCGCTGAACAAAGGCCCATAGATTTCCGCTTAATGTGTCGTCAAGTTAGAGGGTTTTTTTTAGTACTCACCATACTTGGCAGGCGGGTTAGTGAGTGCAGTATGACTACTGTTCCACAGAAGAGACGCTGCTGCCCATTCCTCTGGGTTAGAGAACCATAGTCGCCTTTAAACGCCCGGTTGAGTATCCACATCTCCCTTGAGTTGTATAGGATAAGATCATCTTAAAAAAAGAGTGTCAACGTAAATACACAGTAAAGTCACCATGGTTTTACCAGTACTTTTAGAATGCAAAACTGTCATAGAACAAAGAGTTTTGTAACTACAAAAACAACACAAGTTGTAATAAGAGCGTGTATAACGAAGTAGGTATAAAAAATGCTTTCTATTTTTCTACAGTTACCCTAAAATATTACATTAAATCTTACAGCGGAAACGTAAGCCATTTAAATAGGCATTTTATTGCAAATATCCACTGCTTGAGACCAGGGGGGCGAAAGTCTCATACAAATTGTGAGTACGAAAAGTTCTAGTCTAGTTTCCTAGAGTCGGCACATTTCATATGAAGTTTTATTCAAAATATGACTAGATGGCAGTAGTACCCAAAATAAACTTATTTAATTTATTTTTTTGTGAATACGTTCTTAAATTCTATCTCTTTTTTGTGATATTAAATAAATACGTTTTGCGTTTATTTAATGTCGTCAAACAATATTTAGTTTATTATTAAAACATCACTTCACAAATTGTCAAAGAGAAAGATACCTACCTACCTTTTGCAACTTTATTTAGCTCGTGTTTACGTGTATGCTTAGGATTTGATTATTTTAAGAGTGTGGTAATTTTACGTTGAGTTTCTTGTAATTTTTGAATAATTTTGCACAAAATGTTATAATCCACGGTATAAACAGGTGAATAGAACTTTGAATGTAAAATGTTCTTAATATGATAAGAATGACCTAGTTTTGGTACGCTTATGATTATTTTACGAAAATATTAATCAAAATATTGAAACTTGTTGTTTATTTTTTGTAGAACTATTTAAGTGTAGAGAAATTATTAGGTCGGTTTAAATTGCAATACCTTTTTTAATATATTATATATGGTCTGCGGCGCAATTTAATCGATCTAGTGATTATTTCATACAATGTACAAATCTTATTAAAAATACGTCTGGAGCGGCACGCCACCTGCTGGATTGTTTTGGTACTAAATGAAAACGTAGCGCCATCTGGTAGTCAAGGTCGCATATTTGATTATTGTGGTCTTAGAGTTGCGCATCTATGTCAGTATTAAGTATATAGTCTATGCTTGAGACTTCCATGTTAGTTGTCAGTTGACTAAAATTACTATAAATGTTGTGGTATTTACTTCGTCTACAGATTGGTCATTGTGATTTATATTTGTCTTCCGCCGTTATCCGTTGGTAAAGCAAGCAAAATAAAACCACCTTTTGATACTTTAATAAACTATTTATTGTTGAATTGACTACAACGCTAAGTTTGTGCAAAAAATGCTAGAGAAAAGTTAGTAAACTTAAAACGATAAAAGTCTTTTAAACAAGATTAGCGGTAATCCATGATCCACTACCGGTAATGATTCGCGCATCGTGTACTATCTCGCAGTTAAATGAAGTCAGTGCCTGGCGGGCGTGTCGGAGTCCCGGTTGGCGTGGCGCGCGAGGCGGATGCTGGCCGCGTGCATGGACGAGCGGCGCCGGCGCGGGCCGCCCGGCGGCGCCAGCGACGCCGAGCGCGGCGATCCTGGCTCTGTCGCCTCCCCCGCCTCCCCCGCCTCCCCCGCCACTGACTGCGCCGACTCGCTCGACGAGCCGCTCAGCGGGCCCTGCAACATAAGTACTATTCGTTCAGCAACCCGAACAGAGTGAGATGTGAGAGTCAACGTGGCCCTCCGATTTCGAAAATACTCCGGCAACATTCGTCACTGTGACAAAAGCAACGAAAAAGATCTCTATGAAGGAGACTATCAGACCGAATGGTGCCGTGCACTAGAACTTTCGTGGAACGCTCCGGGACATCAGGCTGCAGTGCGACACGTCGCCGTCTGTATGTGTGAAGCACTGATAATATAATATGTATTAGTGCATAAGAAAATATTGTAACTGTATTAACCCTTGTTGCCGTGTGGTGCCGGCTCAGAATACAACCACCCCATCTCCTCCTGTGGGTGTCGTAGCCGGATGATGGGCAGCAGCGTCCTTCGAGTACATTAACAATTCAACTGCGATCGCCGACCCGTCTGCGTGTGATGTGAATGAGCCCACAACACATCCATATCGGTCATTGTGGTGATCTTTGGGGGAGGCCTGTGTCCAGCAGTGGACTTTATTCGGCCGAAATGATCCGATCCTTGTTGCCGACAATAAAAGAAAAAAAAACACGTTGTCTCAACCTCACCTGTAACGGCTTGACTGATTGCTCAAAGCGGAACACAAAGCGCAGCTCTGCCCAAAACCGCGTGTGGAAGCGTTCCCCGCTGTCGCGCGCGCGCCGCAGCGCCGCCCACGCCAGGTCGCAGCACGAGAGCACGATGCCCAGGGCGCTGCCGACCACCAGCACCAGCCACAGCCCCAGGAAGTTCATCATCGACAGCTCCTCGCTCTCGTGCTCCTCTTCCAGCTGCAAATTGCACGGACAGAGACATTATTGATCAGCAGCGTCCTCTTGTTTCGGACCGGAAATCGTCCACGGCTGAACATGGCTCACTGACCGCAACCATAAACGATCACATTTGTTTGGACAGATGATAGATGGAGAATCCTTAGTGAGTGTCCTATTACATTTTAAATTATAATATTCTAAAGGGCGCTGAGAGGGAGAAGGGAAGCGTTCGACGCGTGTCCATGCGTAGGCCTATCGAAAGACCGGTTCCTACTTGGAGAGGAGTTATCCGTGAATAGATAAACTTACGACAAAACCCCCCAATGAGCCCACAACACACCCATATCGGTCGTTGTGGTGATCTTTGGGGGAGGCCTGGGTCCAGCAGTGGACTTCATTCGGCCGAAATGATGATGATGAGATAAACTTAAGTAATAATTAAAATATGTATTGAAAGCAAACAGCACTCCAATCATGTCAAAAAAATGAGATATATTAGAAAGCGCTACAGGGTCGCAGTGTGTGTGTGTGTGTGTGTGCAGGAAGGAATCGTTTGTGAGACATCTAATTCAGTTCGATATTAAAATGCGCAATGATTGAAACCTCACTTTTAGTAAGTAATTCTAGACAGACTTTTGTTGTAGATCCTAATACTGTTTCCCACAAACGACTTGCTCGTACTTGTAAGTCTAATACCAGGTGAAACAAGCTTGTCATTGCTGCGAGTATTTCATTACTGAACGTAACTTTTCTTATTAAAATTATTTTATAATAATTTGAAATATATATATTAAGATGGTAGAGTAGGTATGTCTATCTCCTTAAATAGTTCCCGGAGTGACTCGCGAGAGTCGAGTCTATAGAGAGCACGCACTGCTCTTTTCTAAAATAGTTTCAACATCTGCAGCAGATCCCCACATGGGCACTGGTCGGTCCATCGCATCGGTGATCTGCCGCGTGGTCTAGTGCCCTCGACTTTCCCCTGTACCACCAGGCGCTCCACGGAAACATCTCCTCGGCGAGAGACGTGGCTGAAGAAAGTTAGAATACGAGCTTGGACGATGGAGGACAGACGCTGTTTGATGCCAAGCTCTTGAATGATGGAGTCGTTAGTTCTAAAATTAGTCCATGATATGCCAAGCATTCTTCTCCAGCACCACATTTCTAGAGCATCTATCCGCTTTTTCTCACTTTCTCGAAGTGTCCACGTCTCGCAAGCGTAAAGAAATATGGGAAACACTAGCGCCCTGACCAGTCGCATTTTTGTGGCTTTAGTGATGTTTCTGTTTCGCCATATTTTCGTCAACTTATCCATGGATGATCTTGAGATTGCCATACGCCGCTTAACTTCGGCAACACACCCACCATTTTTAGAAATCAGGGCTCCGAGGTGGACGTATGATTGCACGACTTCGCAACCCGCAATTACTGTGACATCTGGCGAGTTATTGTTAGCACGGTCGACAGTCATTACCTTCGTCTTACTGCGATTTATCTTGAGGCCAAAATCAAGACTGACTTTTTCCATTTTTTGCAAGAGTTCTTCCAAATAAAAATAATATAATAATAAAATTGTTTATTCAGAAAAATGTTCAATACATTTACAATAAGTGTCTTACAATTAAAATAAAGTACAGATATATATTTACCTGAACTAGGTTGAACCTGTGCTTCAGGCTATGAAGTGCATACTTGCAGTTTTATAAATTAACAATACAATAAACATAAATTAGTATGAAGTAGCATATTGTAGTATGTAGTAATTATGGCTCAACGCTACAGTAAGTCAGCGATTTATTTGCATACCACGAGTAAACCTTCTGTCTGTTCGTAAGTAATGCTTTTTAAATATTGACATATTATTTTTTTACAGCTAAAATAATCTAATTTATAAATACTTAGTTCTCTATTTAATCTATTGTACAAAAAAGGCCCTAGGAATGTAAAAAATCTATTTATAAACACATGTTTTGAGGTTGAGTTTGAAGTGCAGACTATTTCATTCCGCCTCTTGTTAGCAATATCGGCATTGTAAGGAAGCATCGTGTGCTGTTTTAATATTAAGTGCATAATGAAAAGTTGACGAACAGTCAGCACGCTGCAGGATTTATATAATAGATGTGTAGGAAAGATAAATGGATGGAAGTTGGCTACTTTTAAGATTGCTCTCTGTGCTCGTTCAAGGGGAAGTATATTAGTTTTAAGTGCTCCACCCCATGAAGTAATACAATAATTAATTATAGATTGACCTAAGGTCATATAAACTTGTGTAATTAATTTTGAATCAGCAATATTCCGTAGTTTTTTAAAGACATATATCAATTTACGCACTCTTTTAACCAGGCAATCGATATGTTGTCTAAAGGAGAGTGTTTCATCTATTATAACCCCGAGATATTTTATGTTGCAAGTTTTGATGATACTAGGACAGTTACACATGTTGACTGCTTGATTTTTACATTGATGCGCGAATAGACGAAGGTTAGTATTGTTAGGTTGAGGCTTGCGCATGGAGAAATGAATATGTTTTGTCTTGTCAGCATTTAATGTTAGTAAATTCCTTTGAAGCCAATTATTCACATTATTAAAACCTAGTTGAGCGTTCTTGTAGAGTTCGATGCTGGTTTTTGCGGTAAATATTAACGCCGTGTCATCAGCGTACGATATAATTTTGCCGTGTTCAATATTTAGATTATACAAGTCGTTAATATAAATTAGGAATAGGGTAGGGCCCAGGATGCTTCCTTGTGGAACACCAAATCCAGCATTTTTCTGATCATCGCTCGTAATTTTATCTATTCTAACACATTGGTATCGATCGCCTAAGTAGTCAACAAGGAGTTTCAGCGGCATTCCTCTAATACCTATAGCCTCTAGTTTGTTTAAAAGTATAGAAATAGACACGGTATCAAAAGCTTTGGCTATATCAAGGAAAATGCCCAAAGACTGGTTCCCTTTACCAAGTTCTTGTGTGATATAATCGGTTAGGCTAAATACCGCATCGGCTGTGGATAATTTAGCTCTAAAACCAAATTGCGCGGAAGAAAGGAAATTGTTTTTTTCCAGATAGTTAACTAGTCTATTATTAATAATTTTTTCAAGTATTTTTGATATCGAGGGAAGTAATGATATAGGTCTGTAATTATTAACTAGATCTTTGCTTCCAGATTTAAAGATAGGGATAACCACTGCTTTTTTAAGACATTTAGGAAAGATCCCTTTAGAGAGACAAAGTCGAAATATATACGTTAAGGGGGGTACCAAAATATGCTTGAAAAGTTTAAGTATCTTATTGCTTATATTATCCCATCCAACTGCACAATCATCCTTTAGTGCTGAGATTATTCGAGCTATTTCGAACTCGTCAGTGTCCAGCATAGCAAAGGAGTTCAGACTACAGGTATTTTTCGGTTTTTGGAAAGGTGTAGTTGGTAGGTTGCAAGATTGTTTCGGAATCTGCTGCGCCAGATTTTTTCCCACATTCACAAAATAGTTATTGACGTTGTTAGCGGACAAAAGCGGTGAGGTATTAGTAAGTAGTAAACTCGAATTTGATTCACGCTGTTTTGTAATATATGTAACGTTTTTAATATGTTTCCAAAGTTGCTTGCTATTGTTACCTGCTGAAATTAATTTATTTTTATCGTAATTAATCTTAAGCTTCTTTAGGAGATTATTGCAGAAATTCCTGTATCTTTTGTAAGTTGTTTGAAGTATAAGATTATCAGGGTATCTCTTAGTTCTCTGGTGAAGTTTATCTCTGTGCCTTATGCATCGAATAAGTCCAGGAGTAATCCAAGGTTTAATATTAAATAGCTTCTTATTCACTGTAATAGTAGTCGTGTTACGTAACATAGCTTGTTGGACATGTTTTATGAAATAGCTGATGCTTGTCGAGAACAAGGTTGTATCATCAGCATATCGCAGATTTGTTATTCTGGAGCCACCGATGCTGATTCCATCAGTCCAGTTTTCGAGTGTTATCCTCATAACGAGTTCTGTGTACACGTTAAATAGAAGAGGCAAATATACATATTATACACCCTTGACGTACTCCTGAACTGGCGTGAAAACCGTTCGACAGTAAATCGTCTGCCCTGACAGAGGCTGTTCCATCCTCGTATAGTCGCCGCAGAAGGTGGACAAGGTGTTTAGACGTACTCATGGCTAAGAGAGTTTCCCACAGTTCTGGCCATTTTACAGAGTCAAACGCTTTTGAAAAGTCAACAAAGCAAATATAAGTAGGCTTGTTGAATTCTCGAGCTTTCTCGATGATTTGTCGCACAGTTAGTATTTGCTCACGGGTACCCTTTCCTTTGACGAATCCTGCTTGTTCTGGGGCAATTTCTTTTGAAAAACAGGACTTGAGTCGTTCGTTCAGAATGTGCAGTAAGATTTTGCTTGCGTGAGAGATTAATGCAATGAGGCGGTAATTACTGCACACTTTTGTAGAGCCCTTCTTATGTAATGGAACAAATATAGTATGGGTCCACTCCTGAGGCCAAGTTTTAGTCTGCCAGATCTTGTTACATAGCGTCAGAAAAATCTCGACTCCATACTCTCCGGACGCTTTGATGGTCTCAATAGGGATGGCATCTCTACCTATCGTTTTTCCGTTTTTCAGATGAGTAATGGAAGCACGCACTTCATCTCTGAGAATACTTGGCTCAAGGTCTTAATCAGGGTCCATCGATACGAGATCACGCGAGTGAGGATCTAGAAACAGTGACTGGCAGTATCGTTTCCATGTTTCGGCAATTGCGTCTATTTCAGTCACTGTGTCACCATCAAAGTTCTCTATGGCCCAAGTTCTGGATGACAATCTACCAATCTATCTATCTACCAATACTAACATATATATTGAACTTACTGCACGGTTGGTGCAGTGGCTGATACAGTCGTCTGCTGCGCACTTGGTCGCGGGCACGATTCCCGCACGGAACATATATTAGTATGATCTGCAGGCAGTTGTTCCGGGTCTGGGTGTATTGTGTGTGAAATTTGTGTCTGTAAACGCACCCACGATACAAGAAAAATCCAAGTATGGACAACGTTTTTTTAAAATGCAAAATATATCAACAACCTTCGTACGCACATGTCTCTTTCACTTCCGGTATTACGTCTCGCTTTTGCCCACGCCAAGTGTAAGTCTAGTCTAGTCAGTTAGTTTAGTTAATATCGAGCGAGTTTTAATAGAAAGAATAAAAATAGAATGAAAGAACAGTGTTTTATTTGCACTAATAGAGATAGAGAAATTGGAAAGTACGAGTGCACGCAACAAAGATAGATTCCGTTAATGGTGACGCCAGTTCAATCGTACGCAGGGGTAGGGGAGTAAGAACTGAATTCACCTTCTTAATCAAGAAGAATTATAATCATTTTGTTTGTATTGTGAAAGTTATATTTTCGTGATGGCACCCGTTCATGCGTGTAATTTGTTTTCGTTAGAAATTCGTGTAAATTAATGTTACTCGTTCGTTATCTGTTTTACAATAATGTTTTAAGTGACAGTGATACAGAACCTTGCAGGCGCCGCCGCCATGCTTCACCTCCCACCAGTCGTGCTGCATATCGCGCAGAATGCCTGCCTCCTGCAGGTTCAGCAGCCCCAGGTTCATCGCCTGCCGAAACTTTGAGTCTGAAACAAACAACCGTAACGCACACTTTCTTTCTTTCTTACTTTGTAGTCGCGTCTGGAACAAATCATGTCTCTGGTTATGTATACTTAGCTCTCTAGTGAAGAGAGACTCTTACTCAATATATACTTACAGGATATATACAACATATAAAGTTTTCCGTGTGGTGTCCGGACTAAGAATGTAGCACCACTCCATTTCCTCCAGTGGAGGTCGTAAGAGACTCTGAACCAGAGGGACGGGTAGCAGCGTCCCTTTTGTTGAAAATTAACAATTCTGCGCTCACCAACCCGCCTGCCAAGCGTGGTGAGTATTTGCAAATTCCCCCGAAAATTATGACATAATTAATACACCGGCCCTCAGTTCCCGGAAGGGATCCTGCTACCACCCCGGCCGAAAACTGACCCTGGTAACGTAAAACGTGCGCACACTGGGGGCAAACGAAAAGATCGTTGAGCTGAAAGAAGAAAAACTTGATAAGTTGCACTGGGATGTCATGGGTTTATCAGAAGTCCGAAGAGAGGGCGATGACATGATAACCCTGAAATCCAGCAACTTATTCTACAACCGGGAAGGCGAACATCTGTCTCAAGGTGGTGTCGGATGCCTCGTCCGCAGATCGCTCATTAACAACATAGTGGTCATTGAAAGTGTGTCAAGGAGGGTAGCGTACCTTATACTCAGAATATCCAAGAGGTATTCGTTGACCTTCAACCGAAATTGACACACTCAGGTGATGAAATAGAGAGGTTGTATGAGGACGTGAGTAGGGCCATACAAACTTCCAAGACACACTTCACGGTTGTAACACAATGCTACGGTGAGTTGAGAGTGGAGAAATTTGGGTGTGGGCAACGGAACCCCAGGGGATGGAGTCTGGCCAACTTATTGGAAAAGGAGGTACTTTTGATCTAATTTTTTCTAAAAGCGGCCTCACAGGAAATGGACCTGGGTAAGTCCCGATGGTTCGACGAAGAATGAGATTGACTTAATCATGACCAATAAAAGATAAATAATCAATGATGTCTCTGTGATCCACAGGGTGAAAACCGGTAACCGGTACCGAATGGTAAGAGGCACATTGAATATTAATCTCGAAGTTGAGAGGTCTCGTCTGATGAAGTCTACGCTCCGGTCCTATAGCGCTCATATCCAAAACCCCGAGAGCTATCAACTCAAGCTCCAAAATCGCTTCGAGAACACGCGTGCGTATCTGTGGACGATTTAAAGGGTAGGTTTGTAGAAACTGTCCAAACGGTTGGGTCCGAGTCGTTTTAACCCACCTTAAAGGTGGACTAAAAAAAGATCTCCTATCACACTCTAGACCTCTTGGCAGAAAGACGCGCCATGTCGCTCCAGTCCTCCGGTGATACTGAAGCGCACCGACTGCTCAATAGACGGATATGGCAGTCCTTGCGTTACGATATACGTACCTTTTACACCAACGGTATTAAAGAGACGATTGAGCGGAACCAAGACTCCAAAGTGTTCGCAAGAAATAGGTCTATTGCGCAGTCATATTTATAAAGCCTTTATGAAGTTGAAGACTGAAGATGGCAATGTAGTGTTGATTAAGCCAGAGGTTTTGAGGGGGTCTGCGAACTTCTACCGACAGCTTTACATCTCAACTATACCTACTGTGGGCTCTGGCAAAGACCCGCGAGCCAAAACTAACCAGACAGTATACCGAAGATATCCCGGAGATCAGCCTGCACGAGATTAAGATGGCCCTAAAACAGCTTAAAAATAACAAGGCGGGGGCCGGGTGATGACGGAATTACGACAGAGCTTCTGAAAGCGGATGGAACACCGGTACATAAAGTACTTCAGAACCTGTGGGACAGTGTCATAAGTTTTACATCCCGCCTTAAACACCATGAGCTCGCTTTTAATGGTGCAATATCTGAGTCCGTGGGCTTCCACATACCGCTCGCAGATAGTAATCAGTTTTCGAAGGGGACTGATCGATGGACTCAGCAGCATCATGTCGTCCGCATAACTGATGTTGTTGACAAGAACACCATCAATCGAACACCGGCGCTACTGAGTTCACCGATCAGACGGTCCATATACAAGTTGAAGAGAGACAGCGAGGTTAGCCCGCCTTGCCTCACACCACATTCCAACCCGTACTCAATCGAAAGTGACCCCGACCTCCGCACAAAATTGCTCTGGTTGCCATACTAATACTTTAGGAGACTTATGTAGGTACTATTCAGTAGGCTACGTGACCGGCCCATCTCCATTTAAGTTGCTTTGTATGTTGGAGGGCATCTATGACATTAGTTTTCTTGCGGATATTTTCATTTCTTTGCTTGTCGGTCAGCCTGATGTTCAAAAAACTAATGTCATAGATGCCCTCCAACATACAAAGCAACTTAAATGGAGATGGACCGGTCACGTAGCTAGGATGACAGATGGTAGATGGAGCCATAAGGTAACGACATGGTCAGGCCCAAGCGGCCACAGAGCTAGAGGACGACCAAAAGAACGCTGGACTAATGAAATTAAAAAGCTTGCTGGAGAAAATTGGAAAGCCAAGGCAAAGGACAGGAAATTTTGGAAGAAGTTGGAGGAGGCCTATACCCGATAAGGGACCTTAACTGTATAAGCGTAATGTAAGTGATCATATTTTATAACGTTCATTAGTTTATTTTGTTTGTTAAGGTAATATAAGGCTTTATTTATTTATTTTATTTATTCAGTAGGCAGATCCGTATCCGACAACTTTTGCCACAACCTGTCGTATGCAACAAGATCAAAAGCTCTAGATAAATCTAAGAAGCAGGCATAGACAGATGTGCTTCTGTCAGTGTAGTATCGGACGGTATGCTTGAGATTCAGTATAACCATTTCTGTTAACAAACCAGAAATCCAAACTGTGCATCATGAAGCTGTAGGTGATATCTTAAGTGAATATCTCTAACACCGTCTAACACCTTAGCGATGACTGTTGCGAGTGATATAGGCCTGTAGTTACTTAGAGGCGTCTCCTGTCTTGCTCTTTATTATGAGGACAACTATAGTTCTCATCATTGTCTCAGGGAGGAATTAATGCAGAATATAAACAACATAGCGAGCACCTTCGGCAGATGAACACCCGCATGCTGCAAATGTTCTATGCCATCTATGCGAGTCATGGCCCGGAGATTTTCCTCGCTTCAAGTCTCTGATCACTTTAGCAATTTGCTACCCAGTGATCCGAACAAGCGGTTTCGCCTCCCGTCTCTGTAGTGGTCGTCGCTGGTTCCAGTGGAGAAAGTATGCAAAATCAAATGCAAATGCTCCCTGAATAAGTTGGCAATTTGGTCGGCGTCACCAACCCTCTCTGCACTAACTGGAAAACTGGTCTCCTTCCAAAACTCACTAAAGTTTTTTGTGACATGCTGTGATGCAAGAATGTCCATCTTTATCTGAGTTTTATTGTCCCTACACCACTTGAGCTGATGTTTAAACCAACTTCGTGAGTTTCGCATTTGGTCATAAGCCTGACCGGACGTATTTTTGCACTGGGCGAGCCACTCATACAACCGAAGCCTAACTTCCTCATATGCCTTTTTGCAATGTTTGTTCCAGCCTGTCACATACACTTTATTTTAAAAAAAAATGTTCTACTTTTAGAGCATGGCCACCGCAGCGTACATTCACTACATTATGATACAATTTGCCGTGTGGTGCCGGCTCAGAATGCCACCACCCCATCTCCTCCCATGGGTGTCGTAAAAGTCGACTAAGGGATTAGTCGGAGGATGGGCAGCAGCGTCCTTCGAGTACATTAACAACTCAACTGCGATCGCCAACCCGCCTGCCAAGCGTGGCGATTATGGCAAAACCCCCCAATGAGCTCAAAACACATCCATATCGGTGGTTGTGATGATCTTTGGGGGAGGCCTGTGTCCAACAGTGGACTTCATTAGGCCGAAATGATGATGATGATACAATTTATCAACTATTTGTCTGTGGTCAGAAACAGTGAGAGCTTCACACTAGCCACCTGTATTTTATACGAACTGTACTTCCTTTGCACCTTCGCTCTTATCTGCTTCAGAGTAACATGAACGCGAGTTTTTTCTAATATGTAGTCAACAATGTCCGCCTCTGATGTGCTTCCGTCAACATTATTGATGAACAAAGGTACCTGTATATCAGCCGCTTTAAACTTTTCTCTGCCTGTATATCGTGCCTTGCCTTCCAGTGTATTAAAACGATTTTTAATCTCTTGTGTTGTTCTAATTCCCACTGCTCATTTGGTTTCCTTCCATTGCTTTTCTGTATTTATTACACTCGCAAAAGAATTATGTTAACACGTATTCACACTCGTACAATCTATGCATACATTTGCATCACCAACTACTTGAATTAATAGAAAAAATCCTATTCCTAAAATCCTCTGCATTATTAACATCTTAAAATAAATGAATCCGGATTTATAACTTATTTATTTTAATGCGACTGATATTTGTAGTGTTGAATTACTGTATTTTTGTGGTAATTTTATACCAAAGTAATATAATAATATAACATATGAAATTAATTAATTTTACATACTAAGAAATTATAATTTATTTAATCAATAATTTTAGTGAAATTATGAATCTTAGTTACTGTAGTAGTACCTGAATTAGTAGTTTTATGGAAGTTATAAATGTTATAATATATTTTTATATTATTTGAGTATTCATATTTTATTTTGTGCCGTCTGGTGCCGGCTACGAATAGCACCAACCTATCTCATAGCGTGGGTGTTAGAAAAGGCGACTATGGGATTAGCCGGACGATGGGCAGCAGCATCCTTCGAGTTCATTAACAACTTAACTGCGATCGCCAACCAGTCTGCCAAGCGTGGCGATTATGGCAATATCCCCCAAACAGCACGCAACATACCCAGATTGGTTGTTGCGGTGATCTTTGAGGGAGGCCTGTGTCTCAAAGTTTTAGGAAGAGTACCATGTTGAATGTTATACTTACTCTTCTTCATCGCGATCCCGTACCCCTTGCTATCGAGCAGCGGCCCCACCTGCGGAAGCGCACACACATCGCATTAGTACAGTGTGTGCGGGTGTGTTGTAAAAATAAGTTGTAACGTCACTCACCTTGGTGACGTCACAATTGCGTTCAGTCTCGTAGTCGATGGTAGTGGACTCCATCAGGAAGGCGTACTTGCCCGTTTTCACCCTACAAGTTACAACTAGTAAAACTGCGCGTTGTTAGTTAATGCACTTCATTTTGGTACTTGCTTAGTCATAAACGTGTGTAGTGCTAACACACGTTTAAGACTAAGCAAGTACCAAAATGTAGTGCATTTGCGAACACGGCTCTACTGATACCTTTTTTTTTTTTTTTTTATTGATGTCCAGTGGATATTCTACATGGAACTTCCTTCGTCCCGGGGAAGGGTGAAGGGGTATGCCGGACTCCTACCGGCTAAAACCACTGGAGCGGTCATCTTCGGTACCGAAGGGGGGCTCCAGGTCCTCGTAAGATCACACTAGAGCTCTACTGATACCTAGGTAGACATACAATACGAAATGCACATATCTTACAGTATGGGATTTTTGAGTTGCTTTTAGTGTGAATTCAGTTGACTCGGCGCTCAAAAAATCTCATTTGTGGTTCTGCAAATTATAATAAACTAGCTGGGACCCGCGGTTTTACCCGCGTTTAATTTAAAAGAAATTTAGAGTACTTCGACATAGACACTTGACATATAATATATATATTGGATTTCAAGGGTTTTATTTTTTCACGCGGAACCCTAATTATTTTTCTAAAATAAAATTAGCCTAAGTTATTCCTTATAACATCAGCTATCTGCCAGTGAAGGTCCCGTCAAAATCGGTCCAACCGTTTCGGAGATTACCCGGAACAAACAGACAGACAGACGGACAGACAGACAGACAAAAAATTAAAAATTAGTGTTTTTGTTATATGTAACGTACATACTTTCATATGCATTTAGTAAAAAGCTGTTATTTTGACATTACAAACAGACACTTCAATTTTATTTATTTGTATGTATAGATTGCCACCCGCCGATTTTTGCACCCTTATGGTATTTCCCACAGGGGTGCTAAATTCATAGGTATTTACAAATAATATTGTTATTAGAAGTCCTTCTACCAAATACCCACATGAGGTCGGACTACGGCCTCATATTGGGACGGAACAGTTGCGTCGCGGTCGTGCAGCGCGTGTCCATGCGCAAGTGTACCATGATGTTGCACACAGGTGTCACCCACGTTCCGGCACTCCGATGCCGTTGGATGTGGCGAGTGAGCGCTCTCTGATCTCCAGCTTTGCGCCACAGACCACAATGTCAACGTCACGGGCCCCATCCGTAGCACCGCTCTTTTCGCATTACGTTCTTGCCACCAGATGCAGAGGCCTAATTTTGGCGGTCCACTTTCCTGAAGTCGAGAGGATGATGGAAGCCAAGCCGGCGGCCTTAGCAGAGCGGCTTCCACTGTAGTAACTCCTGCGCCTGCCACTAGCAGCGGATGCGTGACAGTCACAGTTGGTGCTGCAGACGGACACATATGCGATCCCTGCTGCGGTGACCTCTTCATCCGTGGCAGCACAGCAGGCAGCTACCGTGACGGAGTCATCGCAGTCTACAATGGAGACCATTGAGGGATGGTCCACTGCAGAGAATGGGAAACGGCAGCCCTAGCCTCCGAGGACCAACAGCCTGCACCCGAGTAGACCGCTCAGTCCTCTCCACATAGCGGGGGGAGGAGACGTGGGAAACGAGGTGGAAGGGAAAGGTCAACTTCCAACAGGTTCCTGCTTCGGCCGCCATAATGGTCACTTTGCCCGAGGGACCACCGGACACCTCTTTGGGTGACGTCATGACCGAGGCTCACCGGAGCATAAAGCTACCGACCTTGGCATTGGTCCAGACACCGCTGCACCTTCACCATCAAGAGGTCAGCCAACGGCAGAATGGCGTTTTTTGTTTTTTTTTTTAAACTTTGCCCCACACTACGATTTCTCCTGTGTCGTGGGTGTGTTTTACAGACATGAATTCCACATACAATACACCCAGACCCGGAATAACTACCTGCAGATCATAAAATTATTTGTTCCGTGTGGGAATCGAACCCACGACCCGGAGCGCAGCAGCCGACTGTATCAGCCACTGCACCAACCGTGCCGTCACATGCCGTCATATGGAATCCACCTGCCGCATTTGCGTGGGTTAGACTTCCGCTAGAGATGAGGTATTGGTGGTACGGCCGCTACAGTGCTACCAACGCCTCAAGGTTGGGCATGTGCGCTTCCGGTGCAACAATACACGTGAGGGTTGACCGGAGCGGTGCTTCAGCTTCGGCAGCCAGCGCCACAAGATATGGGATTGCAGACAGAAAACTGCCCTCTGTGTGCGGATTTTGGTCGCTGTGGCGGAGTCCTACGGCGTCCTGGAATACCCTCGCTGGTTCAGGGGTGTCAGGGACAGTGGTTTTAGCCGGGAGGAATCCGGCAGGCCCCTTCATCCTTCCCCGGGGCGGAAGGAATTTATGGTGAGTTTCCACTGGATCACTAAAAGAAAAGGTCTTTCAGTATAAATTAAATATATTTAAAGCAGATTAATGTTAATTACTTACTTGTCAATGCCCTCCTGGTTAGTAGTCGGCATCTTCCGTTTCCGCATGTGCTGGAACATCCTCTGGTACTCGGGGTCTTCCGAGTGCTGCGGCCATAACATTACACACAATTAATAGGATCACCCAGCCGTTACAGTAGCTCATCCAGGGTTGCGTCGAAGGCACTAAGTCTTCCGCGTACGTAACAGCGAAGCAGTGGACCTCAACTATGAATCGCACTCTCTCACTCTCGCTTTGGACACGTTTCATCAAGTTAGAAGTAGGTATGTCTCAGCTTTATGAAATTCAAAGCTCACTCCTGCGCTGACGAGTACACTCACCTCGAAGAAGGTATAAGTGGAGCCAGTGGCTTTAGCGCCGTAGTCGATGCCGAGGTCATTGTTGGCGAGGTCTCGCGCGTTGCTGATGATTTGGTCGGACGACTTCTTGGCCAGCAGCGTGGCCAGGTTTGCCGTGTAAGAGCTGGTGATGACCAGCGCGAACAGCCACCATACGCTGGCCACTGCGCGCGTACTGTACGCCCTGCGAGAAGCAAGCCTCGTCAGTCTGTTGGACTATGGCCGTTTCAAGTATAAAGGTAATACAAAAAGGGATACGTCGACCAAACGGGTAGGTGCAACGGACCCAGCCCTCTGGCAGCAGTGACGCTGTGGGATGTCTCCACGTCATCAATTTAGCTGGCAACAATGAGAGATGAATATCCCGCCATTTATCGCCCATCAGTATTATCGCCCGGGTGGTTCGAGTGTGTGGGTGTCATTTGAGTAAACTGAGTTCTAATGCATACTTATGTACTTACACGGGTGCAATCTCGGAGCCCTGCAGCAGTACGGCGCCCAGGTTAAACCATAGAGCGTTGGCGAGTGTGAACTGGTTCTCGAGCGCGGGTGGATCCTCGATGCAGGGGTAGGGGTTCTGCCATTCCTCGTGGCACAGCCGTCCCACCGCGTACAGCAGCAGCGACGTGCCCAGGTACGCGAACCCCAGGCACAGCCACACCTGACCGACGCGCACAGTTATTGTAATGTATCTGGCACGACTCCGACACGACCAGAAATTGTTATATTCGTATTGTTCTTGCAGACTAGCATATCCGAGTAACGAAAAGCTTTCCATCTGATGCGTATCTATCTATACACAGTAGTCGTCAAGGGGCCTTAGTTGATCATCACGCTGTGAGTCAGATATTATGGAAATGATGGATGGGTAAATTGAAATTTGAGTGACTATAGGTGCCAAATACTTCGAAGCTCGTTATTATTCCGGGTCATATTGTAACTAGCTATAGTTTTATCCGTGACAACTCACGGATAGTGATCCAGACTAAGAATATAACACCACTCCATCTCCTCCCATGGATGTCTTAAAAGGCAATTAATGGACCCTAAACCAGAGGGATGGGCAGTAGTTTCACTTCTGTGGAACAGCAGCTATTTTGCCGATCGTCTATAGGGAAGGCCTTTGTTCAGTAGTGAACTTTTGGTGGATATGATGGTCATAGTTTTATAATTAAACCTAAGTGAAGCAATCAGTAACGTGTGGTAAGCTAAGAATTCAACCCCATCTCATCCCGTGGGTGTCATAAAAGGCAACTATGGGATTAGCCACAGGATGGGCAGCAGCGTCCTACGAGTATATTTCAATTCAGGCTAAGGGACCACTTGAGGCGACTGTTTACCACCTGCCTCTGTCGCAGCGTGTTCCCGTCCGGCTGAGATGGTATGGATGGTATGAAATGGTTCTTAAAACTTGACAGAGCGTTAAAAATATAAATAAGTAGCAGAACCCAGACTTCCACTATTCGGCGCCCAGTCACCAACACGGCGACTACAACGTCGGCACACTATTACAATAACAGCAGAGGCACTATCGGGCTCCCCAGTCGAGGGCTGTAGAAAATGTTGGCTTGGAGAATTCCCCCCTCCTGATAGCTACATACATACAACTAAGCTTTCCGTACATAGAACTGAGGGATTAAAATATTTATAAAATATAAAGAAATTGAATGAATCTTACTCCGTTAGAGAAGGGCAGGAGGAAGGCAAAAAGCTTAGGCTCTGGCTGCTTGGGCTTGCGGAACAGTATGCTGATGCCCAGGTTCATGAAGGGCGTAGTGAAGTCCACCGCCTTCTCGCGGTCGGCCGTGATCGTCAGGTCCGTGATCGCGAACTCGATGCTCTGCGCATACAGACGCTACTTGGTATATACATATTTTGCAGGAAATGAGGATACTAGGGATGTCGTGAAATACCACGGAATCATGGAAGATGTCGAATATACTAATCTATTACGTCTAAAACTTATTTAACCAGGATTATTTCTGGATGGTTATAATGAAATAACCAAGAACTTCTAACCTAACCTATCCGAGTCGTACTTCGACATCTTCCGTGACTTTGTGATATCCTTAGGTATTTCACTAAATCGCTAGGGATACCACGAAAAGTGTTGCGCACGCACACTCACGCGGCGCTGTATCCAAGACAAGTGAGGAGTCACTAGACACAAACACCACTGTTCGAGTGCGTGCGGCGTTATGTTGTGTGCGTGTGCGGGAGATGTGTGTAAGCCAGCGGAGACGCACCTCGTCTTCCATGAGGCGGCCTAGCATGCCGTTCCACTTGCCCGTGGTGTTGTCAAGCGACCCATATACGCCATCTTCCTGTTCCACGAAAGTGTAGTTGAACTGCAGCAGCTTGGCAAGGCGATCGATCAGCTCGATGCAGAAGCCTGCACAACAATACTTAAATATAGGTAGTGATAGTTAGCAGTGTATATTTAAAAAAAACAGCCCTTTACTGCCCCACTGCTAGGCACAAGCCTTTTTCACAGGATGAGAAAGGCAGGCCTTTTGTCCATCGCGCTGGCCTAGTGCGGATTTTAAAAAAAACTAGAGGATGGGCGGCAGCTGCGTTCGGTGTACAGCATACTGGGATCACCAACCCACCTGCCGAGCGAGGTCAGTGACCGGCCACAGTCGCGGCCATTGGGACACCTGTGTGTGTTGGTCACGGCTATAGTGTACGGGCTCATATGAACTGATTAAACATTATAAACCATTTCATATAACATTGACATTTACTTATTTATTTCACATATACATGCACATCATTACAGATTATACTAATTTGATGTGCAGTTATAATTATTACAGAACATAAAAAACAGAAGTGAAAATAAACATTTTGGCTATGTAAAGCAATATATATAAAAATATGGCACTAATCAATTTATCTGTTATCCATCATCTCACAAAATCTGAAACATTCCCGACTTACATCTATCCATCTCGCTATTAACAATCACACTCCGGTGCTGATGTTAGGAGAGCATTTAGCATCGTAAGCGAACGGACGAGCGGAAAGTTGGCATATGAAACTGTGCGGGCCTCCGGTACAGCCAGTAACTGATGTCTACGCGGCCTGAGCTGGTGCTTAGGCATACTCGGAATAAATAGTCGCACCACTTGTGACACCAGCTCCGGACAATCGGATTCACCCCGCAGAATCTTATTTTATTATTTATTATCTTAACAATAATTACGTTAAGACGTTCTTAACAAACTTATTTACTCATTCTCCCAGTAAGAATTTTGTGGGAGAATGAGTAATATCCAAACTGCTTTTTATATCAAAATCTTAAAAATGTTTTTTGTACTTTCTCCAGAAGCAAGGTGTAAGTGTTTTACGTGGATTCCAAATAACCGACGCAGACTCTAAGTTCAGAACCCAAGAAATATTGTATGTACGGCTACGGCCGGGGATTGTGAATACGGCTGTAAGACATCACACAGCACTTAGCGGTGTTGAAAAGGAGCTTGTTGTCTGTACTCCACTGGAACACAGAGTTGATGTCATTCTGTAGGGTAACTGCATCACCGTATACTAGTTTCATATCGTCAGCATATAGCAGACACTTTGCATGCTTAAGAACAGCTTTAAGATAATTTACCATCACTACACATCACAAAAAGGAATGGTCCCAAAATGGAGCTTTGACTGACTGTGTGTGATAAGGCTCGGAAACAAAACAACCATGTTGCATGTATTGCTGGCGATCACGTAAATAACTGGCGAAGAATTTAAGTAGTTTGGGTGAGACCCCAATGTTATTAAGTTTGTTAAGCAATACATCGTAATACACTCGATCGAACGCTTTTTAAAAATCAAAGTAAATAACGTCTACTTGTATATTTTTATCTAAGTGCTGTGAAATGAGGTCAACTAGCGTTAATACATTAGTTTTTACTGAACGGTTTGATCTAAAGCCGTGTTGAGAGTCACAAATATAAGTTTGCAATATGGATATATGGTTATTGTTTTGTTTTTTAATGTATTTTTTCCCTTTGTTGTAACATGAAATCAGTCGATGGAGTATGTGCATCAGCTCGGATTAGATGCTATATACAGGCTGGATTTTTTTGATGGGATTGTATGGGCAAACTCGAGTTGTGGAACTTGTTGCAGTCAGTGATATTGAGTTGACTTATATATAATTTTAATATTTAAAAAAAAATGTTCTGTACCTTCGTAGCGATCGTTCCCAGATAACCGGTCCATAGACTCCCGCATCATCACATACGGTTTGTTCTGAAACACGGAAACAGATGTTTTTAGTTGCTTTGTGAATGACTATTACTTATTTATGATGGTGTTAGAGGTAACGAGGAGGCTGACATGCTGGCCAAAAAAGCAGCTGTTGATGGAAGAGAGGTTCATGTTTTACCAGATTACACAGAGTTATTACCTAAATACAAGAAATACTGTTACAATAACTGGAAAGAGTATTTTAATGAGAGAGAGATCTTTAGAAAAAGGGATTTGGTACAAAACGATACAAAGTGAGCCTCCCCATATACCTTGGCTTATGGATATGAAATTAAGTAGATGTTTAACTGTAACAGCATTACGTCTGAGGTCCGGACACGTACCATCAAACAAGTTTGCTTTTATGATGAGAAAAACGAACTCCCCAAATTGTAATTTGTGCGGCGTAGTGAAAGACGTGCATCACTTGTTGATGGAATGTGTCCGTTATCAGACGAACAGAGACTGACTGAGGACTCTTAACATGAACAGACTAAGTTTAGGTATATTTCACGATTTGCTATCGAGACCTTCATCTGTAGCATCAAAAAAGTTGTTTGTGTTCTTTAGTCCCGTTAATCATTAATCAGACAGTAGAATTAAGGTGTTTACTTTTTATTGTATTATTTTTATGTTAAGTTATGATGGAATTGGTATATACATATGTATAAAAATTCCTTAAATAAAGAGAAAAAATAATAATGATAATATGATACTACTACTTTTCACGCCACAGTTGGTACAGCTGAGCTAAAATGGTGGGAACATAATATTATATTTTATTAAAAACTTTACCTACGATAGAGAACACACGAAAGACCGTACCGGTTAAAAAAATAAATTACGAACAATTTTTTTAAATACACCGTGTGGTGCCTGCTATGAAGAGCACCAACACATCTCATCCCGTAGGAGTCGTAAAAAGTGAGTATGGGATTAGCTGGAGGAGTCTGCTGCCCAAGCAGTGTGCTTCGAAAACAACTCAACTGCGATCGTCAACTCGCTCACCAAGCGTGAGATTACGGCAAAACCCGCAGTAAGCACACACCCGGACCGGTTGTTGTGGAGATTTTTGGACAGGCCTGTGTCCAGCAGTGGATTTAATTCGGCTGAAATGACGAAGTTGATGATGAATTTCTTTCCTATGGGTCCAAAGACATTTGACGAGTTCCCTAATAACAGTAATTTAACATAATATTATAACAATGCCGAGATATTAACGTATTCAAAATTAAATTATTCTAATTTCTTACTGAACATTCACTACACTATTGACGAATGATTGTATCAGCTATAGGAGCACTTTGAGCTACTGAGTTCACATCGGAGTGTCGAAGAGCTCCAAGGCCGTACGACGAGATCAAGTGGCGGCGGCAGTTTGAATCAGATCGTGTCAGCGGTCAAGTAGTTGTTCGACATACTATCGCGATGAGCACGTTGAAGGTGCGGTTGGTCATGGAGTCGGGCGGCGGCTCGGCCGCGGGCGCGGCGCGGCGCCGCCAGCCCAGGCCGGCGCGCGGAGCCCACGCGCCCGCGCGCGCCAGGCGCCCGCCGCGCGCCAGCTCCACCACCTCCAGCCGCACCGAGCGCCGCGCGCCGTCCACCTCCCACGACGTGGCGCCGCCCAGCAGCCGCCCCGCGCCGTTCTCGCTGTTCCATTCCTCCTGCGAATACACGGGCGTTGGGGCGTCGTGTGCCTCTCGGAAATAAGTTTGGCTCGGCTTTTGAATTGGTTCCGTACTATTATGGATGGCGATCTGAATCTGAGGACCGATTCTCGTAATTAAAAATGTTCAGAATATTGTTCAGATCTAGTTTCAATGTCGTAAATGTCACAAATTAGGTACTATCTCGAACCAACAAACAGCGTCGAACGTGAAATTATATTGTGATGAGATCGAAAATGGATCGATAGTTGATCGAAGCCAAAACGGTATTCTGCTAACATTTTGAACCCTGTGTCGGTTCAAAATGTTAGCAGAATACCGTTTACAACAATTTTCATTAAATAAACGTCAAGATTGACACTGAAGCGAGATTGATTTGAAATCAAACTGAAATCAGACTAAACTTTAAGAGGAGCAGAATACCTATTTTTAGTGAATTCCTAATTTAATCTCAATTCGGACAACTTTCAGTCTTAATGTAAATTAAATTACGAGAATTAGCCCTCTCCTTGGATTATTAAGGGACCTGTTTAAAGAAACCTGTATAAAAAGTAATCAATTCTGGCTGTGGAACGGTACTCACCGACCGCAGGTAGTTAAGTAGCGTGTCAGCGTGGAAGGCGCCCGAGCCCGCCTCGCAATCGGCAGACGTCGCAGGTGGCAACTCGAGACGGCTCCATGCTTCGGCGACGAGTCTCGCGCCCAAGTGCGCCAGCAGCAACGCAGTCGGTGGTGCCGCCGCGATCACAGCCGCCTCTTCTGGTTCCTCCGGCTCCTCCCCATCCTCCACCCCCCCCGCTCCTCTCAACCGCTTCGCGTACATCCTACGCCACTGCGTCATAATATCCACCACTTCTTCCGACTCGGGATCGAAGAGGCGTAGACCTGGAGATTGGGTGAGTGTCAAGTAACTGGCTGATGATGTGCGCCCACGTGGTTTCAACACCTGACTCGGGACCCCAGCGCAGCTCACCGGTGACGTTGGCTCCGCCGTAGCTGTAATCCCCGAGCGGCTGCGTGTGCAGGTCCAGCGAGAGGGCGATGTACGAGTGCTTCTCGGCCAGCAGCCCCACGCGCTGCGCGGCGTCCAGCACGCGCACCATGCACTCCGCGTTGCACCACACTATGAAGTTTGTCAAGCCGGACTTTTTCAGCACCAGTAGCAAGTTTCTGTAAGAAACAAATGTGACCAAAACATCGGGAGATAAGGGGAGAATATATTTTTAAACGTGCAAACAATACACTTATTTTTAATATCAACAAGAGAGTCCATGAAGGTGTACACGTGAATGGTAGTCTATCCTCTGTCTAAATGGTTTACTGCAAACAATCTCTTACTAAATGTTAATAAAACGAAATGCTCGATATATTCGATGCCAAACGTACTTCAAATCGGATTACAAATAATTCTTGAATACAACAAACTCGAGCTATTCAATTCAATTCAATCATTTTTCAGTAATTAGGTCCTAAAAGACCAAGCTGATATACACGTCATATTGAAAGAACGGAGGGCAATTTCACTACATGACAAATTGACAACCTCTGAGAAGAAATGCCAATAGAAACTCAGAGCTAGGTCTTTTTTGATTGGAAGGAGCGAGCGCGTCACCTACCACCTGACGCAGGTGCTCACCGGGCACGGTTGTTTCGGTGCGTACCTGGCCTGGCGAAAACTGGAATGCACAAGTCTCCTTCTGTATGAGCGTCATGCTCCAGGAGGAGACCGCAGAGCGAGACCGAGAGTGGGCGGATCTTGCTCGAAGAAGGAGGAGACGGCGCTGTGGTAACAACCACCCTGGCGCCGAATTCCCATACGCCTGAAACCCCCTGCCATCGCTATAAGGCGGGGGGCCTCTGGGTTCGCGAGTGCGTAGATTGGGGAATCGGCGTGCCCACACTGAGCGACTCACGAGAAGACGGTGGCGCGCAGGTGGTCACGCGCCGCAGTGTGCGCAGTACAGCAATGCGCACAGGGACGCTTCGGGGGATCCTTTACAATCCCCCTGGAAGGGTGACCGCTTTACGGTCACCCTCCCCTAAATGTGCCTATGGGCGTGGCACCATAGGGTGGCTCTAGTGTGGTCATACGATCATACCTGGAGACCACCTTAGGTGCCGAAGATAGATGACCGCCCCAGTGGGCATGCCCCTTCGTCCTTCCCCGGGGCGGAGGAAGTTCATGAAGAATTTCCACTGGGGCGAAAGTTTAAAAATTACTATCATATACATATAAAAGTTTTCCGTCTTTTCTATTGATTGTAAAAATAAGGAAAGTGTCGTCCGCAAATAGAATTATATCAGATAATTCAGTCATAATGTATGGCAGATCATTAATGTAAGCAAGGAACAAAAAAGGACCCAGAATTGAGCCTTGAAGCATGCCCATTTTCATTAGAGATCCTCGTGATTTTACACCATTTAAAAACATACTTTCTGCTGTGTTTCTGAAAGATAGGATAGTACTAACTCGAGAGCTCTCCCGCGAATTCCGTAGTGCCTTAACTTACAAATGAGCATATTGTGATCCACGCAATCAAAAGCCTTGGAAAGATCACAAAAGATACCAACAGCATCCCATGAACCCTCCCAGGCTTCTAAAATTTGAGTGATATATTTCGCACTCGTTTGTCATTGATCTACCTTTTAAAAACCGAATTGCAAGGAATATAATATACTATTTTTAGTATTAAGTCATACCGTATTTCAAGAAATAATTAACCGACAGTCGAGTTGATAATACAGGCGCCCGTAGAGAGCCACGAACCGCACGACTGCGTTGTAGAGAGGGCGAGCTTCTTCACATGGTCCCTTGAGATTGGGCAGCAGCCGGTGTAGTGCACTCACTACCCTCTCGTGGGACGAGACGCTGAAAGTGCTTTTCAAAGCTCCAAAGACTGTCTAGGGTGAGCTCCAGGTACTTCATGTACCGGCCCACCCCGATTCGTGCGTCACCAACGCGTAACCGTGAACTGGGTGGTCTGGTCTGCTCCACGGCAGTTTGTGGAACCATAGCGCTTAGGTTTTTTTAAGGCGCTATCCACAGACCCAGTGCGAGGATTTTGGCCATGACTACCACCAACCGCTTGCTCGGCAAACTGGATGGTTCCCACAAAGGACTGCCCGCTGGCCAACACAAGAGCGTCGTCAACTCACGCTGTAATTACTTGTTTTTTAAGTGAAAACTTCTTTTAGCGCGATACGCATATTTTTAGATGAGATAAAATCTCTGGACTCGCGACACCGATACAAGATGCAGCTATAGTGTGGGCATATATGCATGTACATATAGCAGACCGCGAACGCTTCTAGATAAATAAAAAAAAACTTTTATAGCTAGAAAATTTTCACTTCTGTCGGCACTCCCGGAGTGCAACCCGTATTTTTTTTAACCTGCAATTTTTTTTTATTTTGTATAAAAATAGTTTTTCTTCAAACTGGATAGCTGGCTGCATGGTTTGGTAACTAGCCTGAATAATGCGGGGAAGCCCGACCCCACCCCAGGGATGTCTATTGAGCCCTCTCGTTCGGTCGCCAACCAGCACGAATAGAAAATATCCGCGGATGCGCATCCGCGGATATTTTGCAGTTGGCGGGACTTTTCTTATTTGGCTGATGTATGGTCTTAATTGGGCCTCCATCAACCTGCAGTCGGCCAGCAGTAGCAATCCGTTACCCTCCTATTACACACAACTAGTTTCCCGATAAGTCAATAACAATCAAAAACAGGTTCGTCGAACTACATTGGAACATCCATTTCAATCCACCTTCTCTACATGAGGCTAAATCGAGTAGCGTATCGGAATACGGCTAGTCATCGGTCACTGCCCGGCCCGGTCGGTAAAGCCGTCATTTCTTCTCCGAGGTTATCTCGTAGTGAAATGCCCTCCGTTGTTTCAATACGAAATGAAAGTGCCTGTTAGTATAAATGATATGTTTAAATTTCCGAATAAATGATTCCATTCTATTCCTATACCTGAGCAGCGCGTCGTTGTCGTCGTTGCTAGGCGGCAGCTGCCGCGCAACCAGCGCGAGCGGCTCGTCACCGGTGGTGAGCAGCGCGGCGCCACGCGCGTCTCCCTCGTGCAGCAGAACTGCGCGTTGCCACCCCTTCGCCTCACAAAGGTCCGCACAAGCCTGGCAGACGTGTATGTTGCTATTATTACCACATTTAACTCCATCCATCTTAAACCCAGTCCTATAGAACTATCGAGCCACACGGTCTGCATATATCGCTGATCTCTTACAATTTACATCAATCCCTTGAATGATGATGACAGAAAATCTAGAGCCTGCGCGATTGGTAAAGACTCAAAGCATGGCTAGTGCATTGCATTATGAGCTACATGTCGCGGGTTCGATCCCAGAACACATATTTTCATGGACTGCAGGTAGTTGTTTCGGGTCTGGGTATTTATGCATGTGTTGTTTATTTCGGTAAACTGTACTCACGACACAGAAGAAGTACAAGAGGGGCAAAGGCTTTAAAAAACTTTCGTATGACATACGGTCTCGGCTTTCCCATCACCAGTAAGATGACTAGTCTCAGGGGTCCTTGTCACGCCTTCATGAGTAGCGGCCTGCGGGTGACCCACTAAAGGCAGTCCGTCATCCGAACAGAAACAAGCCCGAGACAACGGGGCGGCTGTTTTGCGCGCGCATCTCTCAGGTGCGGCCTGGTCGCACAGAGACGGGCCAATACCGGCCGGGGGCGCGGGTTAATGTTGACAAACTGAACACCTCATTCCTAGCCAGAGGGAAGTGGAAGGACAACGTGGGGTTGCAGCCGGAAAGAGTCCAGCATGCTCCTCCGCCCTTCCCAAGGTGGAGGTAGTCGATGATGATTTCCCCACGATAAAAAGGAGACCTTGCCAGAATCATTACATTTAGCTGGCATTAGATTAGTGATAGCAGTATGTTTCTTTTAGCGCATAGAAGTACCACGCTGCAGCCTGGAACAGAGAACAAGTACCTGTATAATATAATAAGTACCTGTGCTAGCACTTCCGGATGCGGGTAGAGCTCGAGCGCCTCCCAGGCGGCGGCGGCGGGCGCGGCGTCCAGCAGCAGCAGCGGCACCGCGGCGCGCGCCGCCGCCGCCGCCGCCAGCCGCGCCGCGCGCGCGTCGCCGCCGCCCAGCACCGCCACCGCCGGCGCCGCCGGGCCGCCCTGCGCCTGCGGGGACACAGTCATCGATAAGATGGCGGGGTACCATCCCATTAGCCAGCCTGCATACTCGGTGCCCTGGCAGTTGCGTCACACTGGTGAACCGTTGCAAGAATGCTAGTATTTCGGTAACGGTGTTACAAGTTCCATCACAACACATTGGCTTCCGCATCACACAAGCTGTTCACAAGCCTTTCTGACAAAGGCAGTGGGAACTATCCCAAGACTTCTACAGAAAGTGCATTGATTTAGATGTGTCTCACAACCATTTTAGCTGCTCCGCAACCAAGATACACGCTATTTAACAAGAAAGTAGGGGAACCCCATACTACCCCGGTTATGTGCGAGTCCGAGTTGCGTACGTTACCTGCGCGCAGAAGGCGGTGGGCGGCGCCAGCGGCTCGTCGGGCTCGAGCGGCGCGACGGCCGCGAAGCCCGCCTCGCCGCGCGCCGCGTCCACCGCCGCCGCCAGCTGCAGCGCTCGCAGCGGCTGCTCCACCACTCCTGACGACAACAACACAACGCTCAGCACCTACATATATACATTATACAAAAACGAAAAAAGATTTGAACTCTATTAATAATGCTTGTCTCACATTCTGCTGACGGCTAAGGAATCATACCGACCATTGGGTTTCGTTATGCGGAATTCAAGTGAATTCCACAATCAGTAAGTCTTATTTAATTGCATTGGCTCCAATCCTCATGAAAGTACCTACAAGCTCATGTTAGAAAATATTCAAAAAGCTTTCCTGCGTTATCTTTATAAACGCGTAAACGGATATTATCCATACCTCTACCCAACTAAGTTTCATTTGGGTCCTCGGTTACAACTCGCTTGAGGTAAGGAGAGCATGTGCCCAAGTTAGAACCGTTTGCAAAACTCCTCGTGGGTATATTGGTGCACCAGATCTGCATAACGAACTGGCTAGATTTTTCGCTCCAGACAATTACCGCCGCAACAGGAAACACAAGCTCTTTGCTGTTCCTCCATGCCGCACGGTAGCGCGAGCTGATTCGCCAATACCTCGCGCTCTCGCTGTACTCAATGAACTCTTGAATTCCCATCCGAGTTATGATTTGTTTGCGGATGATTGGAAGAAGATATTGTTAGTATGTCAGAAGCATTTTGAGAGGAATTTATGAAAGACCTTATAGGAAATAATGAATTTTATAGGAAATTTTTTGATACCTTGGGTTAAATTATTGTAATTTTCGTAGACCTCCATTTTTTTTGGAAATAAAATTCTGCCCTAAAATGTTACTCGCTGATGGTGTAGCTTTCACAAAAAATCTAATCTTTTCTCTTTATAATATTAGTTTAGATTTATTTTTCTATTTCCTGAGCGTGCCTAATTGGTACCTGAAGTTATACAAATGATTACAAGTCATAAATTCCTTATACTTTACTGCCAAATCACCAGGAACTATTATCGTATGCGACGTAATTTTTAACTGGCTTCAAAAAGGATGTTTTTTTTTATGTGTGTACACCGATTTCTCTGCTATTTGTTGACTGATTTGAGAAATTTTTTTTACTGGTGCGAGTGCGACTGGTGCTTTCGATTAGGTCCCATATAAATTTCATTAAATTTGATTACCACAGCATAATGTCATAGATTCAATATTTATATTACAGAAAAGGGCCATCCGCGCTATCTATGATATGGGTCCTTGTGAATCACTTAAAGAGATATTTAAAAATATTAATATACTTACAGTGCCCTCCCTTTACATTTTTGAAAATATTATGTTTGTCCGTAAAAACCTGCTAATGTTTAATGTAAAGAGCGACATTAATTGTATAAATACTAGAAATAAACATAAAATAGTTGTTCCTAAATTTAGATTGTCAAACCAATAACTCATTCTTAGAAAGCTGTATTCGATTTTATAACAAGATACCTAAAGCAATTACTGATCTCACAGATGGGAAGTTTAAAGCACACGTTAAAACAATTCTCACAAAAAATGCCTACTATAGGGTTAGGGACTATGTTGACGATAGGGACATATGGCGTTAGCTACTTTCTGCACATGTGGCTTCCCTGGTAACTAATTATATGTGAGGTGCTCTTTGTACTGTATAGCTGCTATTTTATATTTCATCAATGTGTTGATCTTTATCAACTTTTTTCTTAAAAACATTTATGTGATATCTAATAATTTGTGTAATACCTATATAATTCAATATTGTAACCTCAATTATTTTAAAAGAGTATCCATGGAGTTTCTTCCCGGTTCTTCTCCATAGGATCAAATAATTGGAACCGAGCAATTTAAATTCTGACGTTTCATAAGGGTCAGTAATTGGTTTATTTGAAATAAAAAATATTTGACTTTGACTTTGATTAAGTAGTTTTTTTAACCAGCTTCAATGCACAGGTCAATTTAACTGCGCTTATCTAGATGATGTCATATTAGTTTCGATTCCTCTTCGATCCGAGAACCGATTTGAGTCATTCTTATTTTTAGTGTTAAATACTGATATCAAATTGGAAAAAGTTCTTACATTTATTTACACTAAAAAGAAACAAATAAAACTGTTTAACAAAAATAAATACAAATAATTGCATTTTTTATAATAATCGTCTTGAATTTTTTTATGAATGAGAATATACACGTTTTTATAAGATAGGCATTTACTGTGAAACGGTCGCCAGTAACAGTTTAATTTGGCCGCGGCTTCGTATACCCGGCCCGACTAACGCGGTGTACACTCACTACAGCATAGGTTAGGTACATGACAATGGACGCAATTTACTGTGTATTAATAACCAGATCTCCTCACTGTGATTTTTCTTTTCTCGTAAATTAAGATATTTGCGGAGCTCTTTCAGGTTAGAGTGCAAGTGTTAGGTATACTACGTTACGGGCCATGTCGCATGAAGCGTACAACGCGAACACTAAAAGGCGAGCAATATGCACCCTGTGTACAGTGCGCACACTGCACACGCGTGTTGTGAGTGTTTAGTGATAGTGCGACTGACCGATGGCGAGTTGTTGCGCGGCGGCGCGCGCCAGCAGCGGCGCCAGCGGCGCCAGCAGCGCCAGCAGCGCCAGCAGCCCGCACAGCATGGCGCCCGCTCTCTGCGGACCGACACCGACACTCGCCGGCGCACACGCGCGACTGGCTCGCGGCCGCGCCGGAGACGGTGCGACCCGCTTCCAGCTATTTTTGGATGAGCCGCATCACAATTTACGCGTACAAGGCATTTGTGATGAATTCTTTCACATTTTCTGTTACAAATTATTTATTTGGTTAGCATCGTTTGTTTTGGAAGAACACCAGCGCAACGCCCATACAAATGCAGTAGTTTCTAGAAGGTCTGTCTACGTTCACTACGTTAAGTCTGTTCCTATCGCCGGCTATTAAACACAGATGCACCGTCTCCGTCTAGTGTATGTTGGGCATTTATTTATTTATTTTATTTATTTTTTATTGCACAGAATATTTACAGATTAAAACAATACTAAAGAAAAGTTGATGTACATAGGCGAGCTTAACTCACTATTGAGTTCTCTTACAGCAAACCTTTGAGTGATAATGTTAATATGAGGATCTAATGAAGTGTACAACAAGAATGAAGCAAGACCAGATATTTATAAAATAAAAGTACATTAAAATGCATAACATATTAGGTATATAAATAAAGATATACTTAGAAAATAAGTCACATACAAATATATACAACAATAATACATACATACACACATACATACATATATATATCAATATCTAATAATACATATACATATATAGTCATATTGAAAGAAAATGTTCCTTAATTCTTTTCTTGAAAACATCAGACGAAGGGCTATCACGCAGGGAATGAGGAAGCGAATTCCAAAGACGCACTGCACGTACAGTGAATGACTCATCATAACAAGTTGAAGTGTGACGAGGAGTATGAAGGAGAAGAGAAGAGGCCGTGCGACAAGGTTTCCCTCTGGGGACAAGGTACTCAAAGCGATCCCGAAGATATACAGGAGAATTAGGATTGTGAAGAACAGAAAAGAGAAAAGAAAGTATGTGAGTATCTCGACGTCGCCAAACGGGTAGCCACTTCTATCGCGTCCGGAAATCGGACACGTGGTCGTACTTTCGAAGGCCGAAAATGAAGTGGATACACAAATTCTGCAGACGTTCGAGTTTATTTAGAAGATCCTCCGTTGCATCAAGAAAGCAGACATCAGCATAGTCTAGAAGTGCGAGAAGAAGAGATTGGGCAAGAGTAATTTTTGTTTGAAATGGCAGGAACTTCTGGAGACGTTTGAGTGACTGGAACGAGCAATACACCCGCCTGCTAACCTCTGCAATGTGGATATTCCAAGACAGGTGACAGTCTATATAGACACCCAAATTTTTTGCTCTTCTCGAGTAGGCTATGGTGATAGAGTTGTACAAGACTGGTGGGAGAGACTGGTGATCCAATAGACCGTAAAAGTATCTGCTGCCAATAATGATTTTGTTGGATTGACTAAGAGGCCAAATGATTTACTGGTTGATATTCTGCTGATCATTATTAATAGCATCAATGGCTTCTGGAAGATCTTCAATTTTAAAATACCGATAAAGTTGCAAGTCATCTGCATAGAGATGATAATGTGAAGCTATAACTGTAGTGACGGCGTTTATAAAAACAGAGAAGAGAAGAGGAGAAAGGACACCAACCTGAGGAACACCCGCAGCAAGATTACACCACTCAGAGGAGGCCTCGTCGGATCGAACCGACTGCGAGCGTCCTCGAAGATAAGAATTAAACCAGGCTATTACAGGTGTAACATTCATTGTGGACAGGATTCCCAAGAGTATATCAAAATCAACTGAATTAAATGTACTGCTAAAGTCCAATAGTACCAGAACTGTAAGAAGCTTATTCTCCATGGCCAGTCGGATGTCATCAGTTATTTTAACTAGAGCCGTTACAGTGCTATGGCCAGGACGGAATCCAGACTGGTACGGACTTAGCAGGACGTTAGAGGAAAGGTAGTGAGACAGTTGATTACGGACAATACTCTCAAGAACTATGGACAGGATAGGAAGTATAGATATTGGACGGAACTGGGATAAGGGAGGGATTAGGAACTTAAGAACGAAGCGGTAAGACATGAGCCTTCTTCCATGCCGATGGAAATGAGCATGTCTCTAGAGAGAAATGTATAATGTGTTGAACGACAGTGACAAGCTCATTTAGGATGGGAAGAAGCATTTGAAGCTGTAAGCCGTCATCACCTACCGCTTTCGTAGAAATGGACAGAATGGACTTCTTAATGTCTTCTTCTGTAACGTGGTGAAATGTGAATGAGGTACATGTTGGCAGAGGAAGATTAGAGAGATTGTTAAGAGTGGAGAGTGTAAGAGCTTAATGGGATCATCCACTGTTACTGGTGGTTTCGAGAAATATATATTAATAGCATTAAGGTCCACATTGACGCCACCGTCGCTAGAGGCTTTGCCAATACCTAGGGATCTAAGAAATTGCCATAACTGCGCAGTGTTGAAGTTTTTAATGGACTCGTGTATGTGGCGCCTTTTAGCTTCCCTACACATACGACTGCAACGATTTCGCAGTTTTTTGTATTGAGACCAGTTCTCATCAGTGGGACTCGTTTTGTACTTCCTCTTAGCCTTATCCCTTGTCGACATTACGATTACGAGATTCCTTCAGAAAATGAATGCGAAATCGTTGCAGTCGTATGTGTAGGGAAGCTAAAAGGCGCCACATACACGAGTCCATTAAAAACTTCAACACTGCGCAGATATGGCAATTTCTTAGATCCCTAGGTATTGGCAAAGCCTCTATCAGAACTAATGAGTTCTGATACTAATATTATAATGGCAAATACCTATATTAGCCAGAGGATGGGCAGCAGCGTCCTTCGAGTATATTAACAACTCAACTGCGATCGCCAACCCGTCTGCCAAGCGTGGCGATTATGGCAAAACCCCCCAATGAGCCCACAACACACCCATGTCGGTCGTTGTAGTGATCTTTGGGGGAGGCCTGTGTTCAGCAGTGGACTTCATTTGGCCAAAATGAAATACCTATGAATAGTTTACCTAACTTTAGAGCAGTCTTTCCCAACGTGGGCGATAACGCCCCCTTGTGGGCGCTGCAGGCCTAAAGGGGGGCGGTAAGAGACCCAGAAAAAAAGGGGGCATTGTGTAGGGCTTTGGGGTCGATTTATGATTTCATCTACCTAGCTTGGAAGACTCTTAGACACCGACTGAGCTCTCGACTCTCGACTACATCTTGTGAACATCAACTAATATTAATTAAGATATAGCTCAAACTCGGTTCGATATAAAAGACCGCGGGCAATCATGTTTTAACAAGTTTTTGTTAAATAATCCGAATTGTACATTCCTATACCAATCGGCTGGTTCTATAATACTTGTTCTTGCTTGTCGAGTACGATTGGGCGTCGAATGAGATAAACGAGTTTATGCACGTTTGTCTTATTCCTGTTGGTGCGTGCTGCTTATGCAATCCTATATAAACGACGTAAATTTATTTGATTTTCATTTACGGTTTCGCGCATAATAGATAAGCAGTACTTGATTTCAACACTTACGTATTTCTTAAAACAAAACAATGTCGGAAGTAAAAAAGAAGAGACGGCAATACTCTGCGGAATATATTAAATTCGGATTTATTGAAAATCCCACAAACCCGTCGTCGCCTTTGTGTCTTCTATGTCTAAAAATATTTTCGAACGAAGCAATGAAGCCTTCAAGACTGCAAGATCATTTGAATAAAATGCATCCAGATATGACAGAAAAGAATGTAGCATATTTTCAAGACCTAGAGAAGAAGCATAATACTCAGTCAAGTGTATCAAAACTATTTTCGGCGGCTGCTAAGCAAGATGACGACGGACTTCGAGCTTCGTACAATATCTCTTTGTTAATTGCTCAAAAAGGCAAACCACACAACATCGGAGAAGAGTTAATTTTGCCAGCAATAAAGGAAGTAATAACTACTGTGCTTCATAAACCGGCCGCAGATATTATCCAAAAAATTCCTTTGAGTAATAATTCTGTGCATAGTCGAATTGATGAAATGGCTGAAAACATTGAAGAATCATTGTGCAATCATCTGAGGACTAGTCAATTCTCAATTCAGCTCGATGAGTCCACTTTACCATCTAATGAAGCGTTGTTGCTATCTTACGTGAGGTTTATTAAAGATGAGAAAATACGTGAAGAACTATTGTTTGCCAGAAATTTGGAGACAGATACAAAAGGCGAAACCATATTCAATACATTGGAAAAGTTTTGTGAAGAGAAAGATATTCCTTTGAAAAATATTATATCAGTTGCTACGGATGGCGCTCCGGCTATAACAGGGCGCCATAAAGGCTTCATAGCATACTTAAAGAATAAAATTCCAGATGTCCTTGCTATACATTGCGTTATTCATAGACAACATTTGGTTGCTAGAAACTTAAGTGAACGACTATTTCAATCACTGCAATATGTCATCAAAGCAGTCAATAAAATCCGTAGCAGCTCTTTGAATGATAGATTATTTCATCAGCTTTGTGTTACTAATGACGAAGATTTCAACCGTTTGTTGCTTCATACTGAAGTTCGTTGGCTGTCAAGAGGCAATTGTCTGATTCGATTTTACAACCTGTTTGACTCTATGATAGAGTTCTTGGAAACTAAAGATACAGAACTGCGCAACAAGCTCATAACATCAAAGAATGATCTAGCTTACATGACAGACCTGTATAAAATGTTCAACGACATGAACCTCCAACTGCAAGGCGATGAACTAAATTTAATTAAAACAAAAAATGTCGTTGCTGCTTTCGCCAAACTGCTTCTGCACAAAAAGAATATGGGCAGACGTGTGTTTCACAATTTTCCGAATTTATCAGTATACTGCAGTAACGACGACTTGTTTGCCTACTGCCAACATTTGGAAAACCTCCACATTGACTGCACCGAACGATACCAGGACATTTTAAACTTGGAAATACCAGACTGGGTGTTGGATCCGTTTTCAAATGTCAACACAGCAATGTCACCTCAGCTGGAAGAAGAACTTATAGAATTGACAACAAACGAAGAAATAAAAATCAAGATCAAAAATGGATATCAAGAATTTTGGCTACAAAAACCGATCCCGCAATTGTACCCTGGATTGTGGTCAATTGTTCAACGATTTTTGATAGCATTCCCATCGTCATATTTGTGTGAACGTGGATTTAGTGCTGTGGCAACGCTGCTTACTAAAAAGAGAAATCGTTTGCGTGTTACCGAACGTGGCGACTTGCGGCTGTTTTTGAGTAAATTGGAACCTGATATCAACAAACTTATTGAACAGCATCAGATTCAACCTTCACATTAGTTTTTATATAAGAATTGATTATGTTTGTTTTATTTTCAATAAAAGATACTCTGTCCGAATACTATAAATTTGCATTTCAATAATCAGTTATAAGTACTTAGCGGTTTTTAAGTATGTTTAAAAAGGGGGGCGTTAAAAAATAATTTATTCTTAAAGTGGGCAGTAGACAAAAAAAGGTTGGGAGCCCCTGCTTTAGAGCCTGCCTCAGAAAACCCGTGAACTCAGTGCCAATCATGTGACTGATTCATCTGTGATGTGGGTATAATATAAAGCAGGGGTTCCCAACCTTTTCACAATTCCACGCGTGTGAAGCCCCGCGCAGAAGCTAGTATTTAATATTCGCCTCGAAGTGGAGTCTGGTATACATGTACGATATCTCTGTCGGTGTCGAGGGTGAATGTGCAGTGCGCAGGTGCAAATGTGCGAGTTCGCAAGCATTCTGTGCGGTGCCGTTGGCGACGGCGGCCGCGGGATGCGTGCGGGGCCAGCGGCGCTGCTCGTGTGGTCGCTGGCGCGGTGGTGCGCCGGCGAGCGCGCGGTGGCGGGGGGCGCGGTGGTGGGGGGCGCGGTGCGGTTCGGCGCGCTGTTCGCGGTGCACGGCGCGCCGGCGGCGGCGCGTGCTGGCGCGGCCTGCGGCGCGGTGCGCGAGCACTACGGCATCCAGCGCGTGGAGGCCACGCTGCTGGCGCTGGACGCCATCAACGCGGACAGAGCGCTGCTGCCGCGCCTGCGCCTGGGCGCCGAGCTGCGCGACTCGTGCTGGGCGCCTGCGACTGCTCTCCGCCAGACCATCGACCTGGTGCGCGACGCTATCGCTCCCCCAGAAGCGTACCAACAACGGCGCTCACCGTCCGGCGGCGAAGCCTGCCCTTTGGTCGGTACCTAACAAATTTTTGAGTGTGATGTATTTTAGGTTTTATTTTATACTAGCTGCTCGCCCCGGCTTCGCACAGGCAGGTACATACAAACCGGTTGCAGCAACACCTACCAAGTCCAATTGTTAATCTAAACCATTCACGGACCCACTCAAACATACACACAAATTCATCAAAATCGGTCCAGCCGCTTAGGAGTTCAGTGACGCTCGCGTACAGATTTTTTTATACACAAGATATATGATAGTTGAGGACCAAATGCTTCAGGTATTGTACCTAATCAGAATAAGTACAAAGAAATGCAAGAACTGTGTGCAAGAACTGAAATGTCAGCCTCAATCAGTCGGAATCGTGGCGTTGACAAAAGACTATAATCTTAATACAAAAGTATTAAGGTAATAATCTTTTGTATTACAAATGAACCAATTATGCACTCTATTGATTAATACAAATTGGGAGAAAAGATAAAACGAGAAAAATGTGATTAATGTGTAAAGCAGGAACACAGGAATATACTGCAATAATATAAAGATAGAATCATAGAATAGAATCAAATATATTCAGTAATGAGGTCCTTTTTTTATTGGTGCGCAGTGGAAATTCTTTATTTAGAGGTTTATTTTAAGGGTGCCTAATACCTCGAGCGTGGCTGTACTGTATGGTGAGACGATTGGCGCAGTGGCAACTCGATTGGCTTTCTGCGCTAAGCGTCGCGGGTTCGATCCCCGCAAGGAACATAAAAAAAGCTTTAAAAAATACGATGTTAAAGATTTTTGTTACTTCCTACAAAGTTGTAGCCAAGTATGATCTGTTTACATTGCGATTACTATTCAGGAAATAGTTGTTTTTTTTTTCATGAACTTCCTTCACTCCGTGGAAGGGCGAAGGGGTACCCTACCGGCTAAAACCACTGGAGCAGTCATCTTCGGCACCGAAAAGAGCCTTCAGGTTCTCGTAAGATCACACTAGAGCAGCCCAATGATGCCACGCCTTTAGGCACATATCGGAGGGGATGACTGTAAAGTGGTCACCCGTGAAAGGCAGGCTATAAAAAGGCACTCAGGCCCCCCAGGCACTTCTCGGGGAGGATTGTAAACGATCCCCCGAGCCTCGCTGTGCGCTGTGCTAGGCACAGGGCGGCACGTGACCGCGTGCGCGCTACCGTCGTCCCGGCCCCCCACCATGCAACGTCGGCACGGGGCTTAGGCGTGTTCAGCCGTAACCTCGCGTCCTATTCTGTGCAGGTACGCACCGAAGCAACCGTGCCCGATGAGCACCTGCGTCAGGCGGTAGGTGACGCGCTCGCTCCTTCTGGACCCGGCTCCGAAGAGCGGCAGAATGGCCTCAACGACATGTTTGGTCGCAAACTGCAACTGGCGTTGTCGCCATAACTCGAGAGCGCGCCGTCGAGCCAGCCGCCTTAGTCTGTCGAACGCCCCTTGGGCCCCGCTTTGGCCGCTCTAGCGGAGGGCGCGTGTCTGTCTATCGCGGGGAAAACTACCTAATTGGCTAATTGTTGCTTATGGTAATTACTTATCCAATTTTAGTGTAACGGTTGTTTTTCTAAATAAATAAACAACAACTTTGATGTTAGCCTCATTACAGTACTCGTACGTAGGGTATGTACGATGCGGTGTGAGACGATCCTGCACTTGCCAACCGATGTCTCGGTATAACAATGTTATTCAATATGGCTCAACGACAACACACGCCCTGAAACCCGCTTAGAACAAAATTTTCAAAAGCATGATCGTTTGGGAGCTTACAAGTAAGGAATCCTAAACCCTATATGATACCGGCGCGTGGCAGAGTATAAGTACGAGCTGGGAGATGGAGGAGACAGCGAGAGTGCTCGAGTCGCCGCGAGCCACGAGTGGCGCCGAGCTCCGCTGGAGAGCGCCGCGGCTCTCTCGACGTCACACAGGGGACTTATTATGTTGCAGACATGTGGTTTTCGTAATTTGTAGAAGCCATTGCTGTTTCTGTATATACCTAAATGTTGTTCTATTTATGTCTCTCACTCGCGTTTCTCCTGTGTCGTGGGTGTGTTTACAAAAACAAATCCCACACACAATACACCCAGACCCGGCACAACTACCTACAGATCGTACTAATATTTGTTCCGTGCGGGAATCGAACCCGCGACCCGGTGCACAGCAGCCGACAGTATCAGCCACTGCACTAACCGTGCCGTAGAATTTATTCTAAACTACAATGGGGTACTCATCTAAAGGCTCTACGAGTAGGTTAAGTTCTGCTGCATTTGCAGTCAGGAAAATTAGGCATTACTGACGTGGCTACAGCCAGACAATGACATATGGCGTTATGTAGTGGGGAGCAGCCACTGGTGTACATTCAATATTTATATTACAGTACGCCTTAAATAATACGGGTCCTCGCGAAGCCCTTGGAGATTTCTTTAAAGATATTAATTTACTAACAATACCTTTCCTTTACATTTTAAAGAATTAAAACGCACGTCAAATTATTTCCTTTATATAAACATATCATAGAATTAAAGACTATGTTAACGATACAAGCATATGGCGTTAGTTCTTTTCTGCACATGTGGCTTCCCTGGTAACCAAATACTATTTGCATTGAATAGCTGCCATATTTAATTTATACCAGTGTGCCAATAAATAACTATTTTAAATACTTTGTAAAGAACAGACTTGTACAAGACACAAAAAAATAAATAACAATATCGACCAAATAAAGACCTAAACCTGGATTTCATTCATGGCATTTCGAAATTTTTTGAAAAGATAATTCATGACAGTCTCTATAATTATTTGGAAAAAAATTACATTCTAGCAACAGAACAAACAGGTTTTAGGAAAAATAAATCGATAAACATGGCAATTTACAATTTTTTGAATAAAGTGGTGACAAATTTAAATGAAAAGACTCATTTTTGCGCTTCATTTATGGATTGTTAACAAAGGCCTTTGACCACGTTGACCACAAAATATTAAGAAACAAGCTTAGCACCTATGGAATTAGAGGTAATGTACTTGATTTGATTAACTCATGCCTAAGTAATCGAAAGCAAGCAACGGTAATTACGAAGATATGTTTATCAACGGTTGGTGCAGTGGTTGATACAGTCGACTGCTGCGCTCCGGGTTGCGGGTTCGATTCCCGCACGGAACAAATATTTGTATGATCTGCAGGTAGTTGTTCCGGGTCTGGGTGTATTGTGTGTGAAATGTATGTCTGTAAACGCACCCACGACACAGGAGAAATCCTAGTGTGGGGCAACGTATTAAAAAAAAAAAAAAAATTACGAAATAAAAGTAAAATCGGATTATAGGGATGTAAGGTGTGGCGTACCACAAGGTTGTGTTTTAGGTTCACTACTATTTTTAATTTATTTCAATGACTTTCCTAAAGCAGTGGCCTATGCAATGGTTTTTATTCGCAGATGACAGTACTGTAATATTTACTAACAAAGTTTAATCAATGCTTGAATTTGACATCAATAAGACTTTGGTCATTATTGACTTAGATATAATGACATTACCATGCTTGTATATATATGAATGTGTTGTTTTTGTACGATGTAACATTCACCTATATGACAGATATCGCAGCATTCGCTACAGTAATAAGGTTCGGGGACCACCGAGTAAAACTTCTCTTTTAAGTAAAAGTGTATTCTGCATGGCTCCTAATTTGTATAATAAATTGCCTAAGTCAAAGTTACAAAGCATCCCTTTAAGGTAAAATAATATTTGATACGAAAGACCTATTATAGTGTAAAGGAATATCTAGAAGAGAGAATTTACTGTATGACCAACTAACCTATTATTTAATATGACATTTGAGAACTGACAGTTATATTTATTTATTTATTTATTATTTGGATCTTCAACAGAGGTTACACAATTACAAACTATTTAAGTAACACAGAGGACAATAACAAGTATGCTCCTCCAATTACAGAAGACCACATCATTCATATATAATCTAGGTAAAAATTAAATTTAATGAAGACAAAGTATATTCATGACATTAAAATAAGCATAGCAAAAAACATTATGTTGAGGGTAAAATTAATGTATGATACAATTAAGTGAAATTGGTTATAAGCAAGGATAAATAACAATTTTTAAGATATTTTTAGGGTAAACCTTAAATGAATGAATGTTAGTATTGTCTTAGGTTTTCGCGATTATTACACATTATAATAAAACAATTTTAACCGGATTAAATCGCGTGTATAATTGATTTTTGTTTTTCCTGACGTTTCGAACACTTTGCAGGGTTCGTGAATGAATGTTAATAAAAAATAAATTAAAATAATATCATCTGTTTAACAATATGAGTTTGAGCTCTTTTTTATATTTTGTAATTTTGCAAGTGATGTCCAAATTATTCCGTTTAGCTAGTTCATTATATTGCCTGCAAAGTCTTGGAATAATGGCGAAATGTCCGAGATTAGTTTTGGATCGCGGCACGTTAAAAAGGTTAAAGCTACATTTACGTGGCAAGCGAGATGGCGCATTTATCTGCAGTTTACCAAGAAGCTCGCTACAGTCAACAACCCCACCGAACAGCTTGTGTAGAAATACGAGGTCAAGTAATGTTCTTCTATCTTCCAGCGAGGACATTTTATAGTGTTCTAGTTTTAGATCGTAGGTATTAATTTTTCTTGCCAAATTATTTTTATAGCAAAGATGGTATAGAAAACGTTTCTGTACACTTTCCAGGCGCTTAATATAGACATCGTTATGGGGGTTCCGTACGCCGCTGTTGTATTCAAGTACTGGGCGGACTAATGTATTGAATAATTTAATTCTAGTTGAGGGTTTGGAAAATTCTTTGCTATTACGCAAGACAAATCCGAGAACCTTAAACCCTTTAGAAGTTATATTTAATATGTGCCTATCAAATTTTAGTTGCTTGTCAAATATTATTCCCAAGTCACGGATCTCTTCTACTTGTTGCACGGTTTGCTGGTGTATTGTGTAATTGAACATTTTTATTTCGAGAGAATTGCATATAATGACATTTAGCAACATTAAGGGACATTTTGTTTGCTGTGCACCAGTCCACCATTCGGTTCAGATCAGTTTGTAATAAAGCAGAGTCCAAGTTGGTCATTATCGGTTTCATTATTTTTACGTCATCCGCGAAAAGGTAGAAATTTGAGTGCTTGAAGCATGCTTCAATATTTATTACGGCGATATAGCGATATTAACGATATAGCGTCATGCGCTATATCGTTAATAAATATATTAAAAAGAATAGGGCCTAGATGTGAGCCTTGCGGGACTCCCGATGTTGCTGGAAAGGTGTCAGAATGGTAACTATTGATGACAACTTTTGAATTTCTGCCAACTAGGTATGAATGGAACCATTTAAGTAATGATCCGCCTATTCCCATTTGAGATAGTTTATTCAAGAGCAAATTATGGTCAACCTTATCAAATGCTTTTCGACATTTCCAAGTTGCTTTTTTTTCTATACTCATTGATTTAAATTGCTTGTTAGGTACGTTCGAACATAGTAGATCGTACTGTAATTTACAAGTAGAGCATTGTATGTATTCTTTACTTTTAATTGTATTCATACAACCCGCACATTCGTAGTTAGTCATTCTCTTTATCTTTGTTTAGCAGATATTTATTTATGAATTATATACACCGGCCATAGTGCAGCGTGATTCCTCCGTCACCACCGAGCAAAGAACCAGGCGAGCGATGGTTTGCTTGTATCTTCTGTATTTCTCGTCTGATTTCCACCAAACAACGACTATTGTACAGGTTTTTATATAAGCTATACAAGGATGTAACTTTCACTACCAAGACTGCACTTTGAACCACTGTAATATTTAAATATTTGCGGAGCAAAAAATATCAATGACACTAAATAGAAGTTGACGTTGAAAAAAAATTTATTGTAACATTATATTTTAATGACAACTAATCCTACAATATGTAGTATCCAATGATGCTACTTCCTCCAGTTTTGCATGCTCTCGTCGCAGGATATGGCAAATGCAACTCTACTAAAAAATTTACATCGTATTATGTACCCATATTCGCAAAATAAACGATTGATTGATTGATTGCATTGCATCCATTTATTCGCAGAGATTTTCATGTGGCGAAACGTGTAAAAGTGTCTGTTAGGAGTTCAGGACCCGATTACCGAATAAATAATTCTATTCTATTCGATAGCCGTAGAAGAATTTCACTAATTATTCACTTTCCAGTCCGACAAATGTATCTAATGTACGGGATTCATAAAAAAAGAGCCCCAGCTCATGGTAAAACACTGAACACTGTCTGCTATTTTGAACACCATGCTGTGAAGTGGTCGTTTAAAAATTCTGTCAGTCGTAGTACAGTTGTATTTGAGTGTTACAATGTGGTTGGGTGTGCGCAGACGGGCCGCGTGGCGAGCGGGGAGCACGTGGCGGCGGCGCCGCTGGTGGCCGTGCTGGGCCCGGGTGCAAGCTCCGCCGCCGTGCAGGTGCAGAACCTGCTGCAGTTGTTCTCAATCCCGCAGGTACGCACTCTTCCCCGTTGTCCCTCTGCGCATTCCTGCTCTGACTTGTTTCAGTCTGCCAGGTTTCGTACTCGGCGACGTCGCGTGAGCTGTCTGACCGTGCGCGGTTCTCGACGTTCTTCCGCGTGGTGCCGTCCGACCGCCACCAGGCACGGCTGCTGGTGGCTCTGCTGCGCGCACACAACTGGACCTACGTGCACGCGTTGCACACTGACGGTGAGTCATCACGTCTCGTGCTCCACACTCTATTTACAAAGTAATAAAAAATTCGATGCGACCTTGACGACCACCCGTCCGTTGCCGAACTCGGATCGAATTTACGTTGAATTTAAGAACTTTTCTGAGTGATTCTCACGTTTATTTAAGTATATACGACTTCACTCACGTCAGATTAAGCCGAACAACTTCGGCTTGCGAGTTTACTGGATTAAATGTTCCAGCTGAATCCGAAACTAGTCGGGCATACCCGAAATATGCACATACATAAAGTGGGGTATAAATCCAATGAACACTAAGCAGATTCAGTGCAAAGTATGTATGAAATTCTTTCTTATCAAGGCTGCGCTTAAAGCAGAGCCAAAATATGCTAACGGCACACTAAAAATTGAGTGTTCAATTACAATTTATACGGCAGGACTAGAGATCGGCGTGAAAAACATCCAACCATGTATCAGCTGTAAAATAAAGAAGGAGTTGACTACCATACCCATCAAGACCTTCACGTCCGAGGAGTGGTTCATCTGTAAGTGCGGCAAAAACCAGTGCGCACTTATCGAATTTGATTCACAAAGCGAGCAACTGCCTTTGGCTGCCAGAAGATCAAGAAAAAAGAATAAGTGCGGAAGCAAAGCGATTAAAAACATCGAAGCCTTTAGAACGTTTCTTGCCCCGAGTACCTATGTGAATGTGGACCAGCAACTCCCACAAGCGCCGCTGCAGGTGCACGAGGTGAGGCCAGAAATGAGCGGCGGTGCGCAGGACCCAACAACCATCCAACAAGCTCCGCCTACTCAAGCGGTAAAAGTAAGAGACAGCGAGCGCGCATATGTGCCCACTACAAACAAGTATGGGGACTACACTCGAAGCCAAACTACACAAACAAGCTCCCAGATCGTAGGGAAAGTACAGACTACGCTGGACGCGTGGAAAATTGGTCAACCCGTTCGACCGCCGCTTATCGTAGACAAGTCTAAATTGCAAAAACCAATGAGCGACAACAACCGCACTACGCAAGGTAACTAAGTGACGTATCAACTGGTAACTAGAGGAGCCAAAAGACAGCGCACAAATACTTCCACTTATACGACACCGACACAGAGAAACACCCATATCCCTAATATAATTATCAGGGATGAAAATGCAATTAACAACCAAGACACACTAAAGAAAATCAGAGAATCGGTAGCGAAGAACAGCTCAACGCTCAACGTTATGAGAGGCCAAATAAAAATTTACCCACATAATGCGACAGCGCGCGTGAACTTACTCACTACGATTGAAGCTTGCGGGATAACCAGAGTGATTGCACCAAAACCGAAGGCCGACAGACAATTATCGACCAAGATCGTGCTCAAAAATGAGACTTATGGAGAATCCACTGACACCATTGCTAACGAGATAGCAGACTGCATCGGCATTAAACCAACAGCAATCAAGCCACTCGGAAAAACAGGGAAAACACACCTACTTATTTTTGATGGCAAACACAAATCAAGAGATCTCTTGGAGAACTTCAAAACCTCGGAAAGGAAATTCTTCTGCGCACCCCACATTAAGGTCGAACCATTTAGAGAAAACCCGAAGCACATTGTACAGTGCAAGAAATGCTATGCATTCGATCACTCAAAACAATCGTGCTACGGAAAACAAGAGGATCCACAAATAGTTATTACCACGTTAGAAGGTACCACGACAAAAGTCTGCAGAAATTGTAAAGGAGAAGACCACGGCGCGAACAACGCCATATGCCCTGTGTTCAAAAATGTGATAGCTAAGCAAATGGAACAAGCAGAGGCTAAGCAAACAAAGAGAGAGGAGAGAATTAAACGCTCAGTGGTAAGACTGGTTGTTAAATACGCAGATGTCACAAATACAACGCAATTTCCAACTCTAACACAAAAAGAACCAGCACAACCACAAACAGAACAAGCACCACCGATAATAGGCGGTCTCACATTAGAGGGCCTGTTTCAGATGCAGACACAAATGCAACAGACACTGATGATGCTGATGGACACTATAAATAGAATACACTCACAGCTCAATGGCTAACCACGACAGTAAGAAAATACAGAATCTCAAAATCTTACACCTCAACACCCAAGGAGTAAGAAACAAATTCAAAGAAATAAAAGCACTAGTCGAGAAATATAGACCGGCTATAATTATATTGAACGAGTGCAAGATCGACTTTGAGACACAACAATATAATATAAAAGGGTACGATAAACTCACCCACACATTAGAAAAACACTTAGCTACTGCCATGTACGTACAGATGGGACTAAGGTGGGTTGAAACGGAAGTTACTCCAGGCTGGCACGATGAAAACAAGAAGATCAAAGGAATATATATCCAAATTCCAAACCAGCACCATGCTAGAGAAGAACTGGAGGAGACCCTAGCCGATGAGCCATCCATCATAATTGGCGATATGAACTTATGTATGCAAATCCTCGGCCACAGCAAGAACACCGGCATCGGCAACATTGTTAAAAAAGCAACGAAAGACGGAATCTGCTCGCTAAAACACGCCAATGCACCATCTAGACTTTTCAGCCAAGGTAACACCATCCTGGACCTGGCTATAATAACACACCAACAACTAGAAGCGCACGCCAAACAGGTAGAGAGCGTTGGTTCGGATCACCTCCCTTGGTTGCTAACGGTGAAGATTGAACATAATATAGAGGAACACTTATTCCGTAACACAAAGAAAATCTATGAGGACGAGAAACTGAGAGCGGCATACCAACAGACAATGTGGGAAAGTCTCTGCGACCTTAACGAAGAAATCACAACAGAAGCCGATTGCGAGAAGTATGTTGAAATAATGGAAAATGCCGTTGTCACAGCCCTCGATACTCACGCACCCCTGAAACATTCAACAAGGCAGGAACGACTACCAAAGGAAATAAACGATAAGATAGACGTTCGAAACAAACTAAAACAAATTGTATGGCAAGCGAGACACTGCAGCCCCAGAATCCAACGCGAAATGCGCACTCTTTACAACCACGCTAAGAGAGAAGCTGAAAAAGTCCTGAAAGAATACTCCGAAAAAGGCTGGCTCAACAAACTCCAAGATCCAAGGGACAATAGGTCACAAATGTGGCGCATCCAATGAAACATGAAGAAGCCTATCGTTAAACTACCAAACATCACAGGTTGCAATGCAGAAATAGAAACGATCGATAAGCTCACCGATACAGCCATAATTAAAGACGTTAAAATAGCGAAAGACGATGAAGGGACTGAAAAGATGACACCGTTCCAACCGCTCGACCCTACGTCAGTAAAAGAAGTGCAACTTGCACTGAGCAAATTCAAAAACAAAAAGGGCCAGACGGAATAAAAGCAGACGCCCTCAAACTTGGGGGAGAAGTCTTCATCGAGGCATTCGTGCCTCTTGCTAACTTTGTATTGTCCACAGGTTATTTCCCTAAGCGATGGAAAACTGGCGTGTGCATATTCCTGCACAAAGCCGGCAAAGATCACGGTCAGGCATCATCGTACCGCCCGATCACACTGCTCAATATTACGGGTAAGCTTTGTGAGCGGCTGATCCTGAGAAGACTTACCGCTATAGTCAACCGGCTTCAACCAACGTTCCAGCACGGCTTCACAAGGGCAAGAGGCACAGCAACCCAGATTCTACGTACCGGAAAAATAATCACTGATGCACTAGCCACGGAAGACAGCGTCGCTATGATATCTACGGACCTATCGAAGGCCTTCGACTCGATCAACCACAAGGGCCTGATCAAGAAACTTCAGAATCAAGACGTTTCCAACAAGATCATTAAAATAATTGAGAACTACCTCGAAGGCAGAAATTTGAGAGGTAGATTCAGAACTACGATAACCAAAGACAAACCGATACCTCATGGCGTGCCCCAAGGCTCGATCCTGGGACCGGTAATCTTTAACCTGTACGTTCATGACATTTGGGATACACAAGATCACATCAGAGGTCTCAAACTCTCACAGTATGCGGATGATCTCTGTATACTGAACAGAGCCGCGAACCCAGAACACGCGACTATGCGTGCTGAATGGGCAGCGGAAGCCATCGTTGACTACTACACTAGATGGGGGTTAAAATGTAACATAGAGAAAACAGAATGCATCATGTTTTCGAAAAAGAAAAAATACCGGCCAACGGTGAAACTGAAACAACAAACGTTGCACTATCAAAAGCAGATCAGATACCTCGGTGTCATCTTCGACAAACACATGAAGATGAACCAGCACACCAAAAAGGTCGTCAAAAAACTCAAACAAGTCAGAGGAGCCCTCGGTCCAATAATAGGATACAATGCGAAGACAGAAGTAGATACGAAACTGGCCATCATTCAGGCCTGCATTTTACCGTTGATGGACTACGGAGTGGTGCAACTACTCTCAAGGTATAGCGCAACGAACTTAAGCAAAATCGAACGCTAATACAGACTGGCACTGAAAAATGCCGCACAATTTCCAAGACGAACACCCACGGAAGTGATCTGGGAGATGGCTGACATAGAAGCCTGGCACCTACGCGCCGAAGACCTTAACACCAAAATGCTGGAAAATATTGCAAAACTAGAAATAGAAGATCTTGAATCCCCTGGAGACGCCTACCAAGCGCACGGCGAATTTAACCCCCTCAGGGTTAATCACAGAATAGGTGATATATTGTATGACCCTAATAAAAAAGGATACAAGCGGTGGCCTACAAACAAAATGAAGGCTCCGCGCCCCCTTAAAATAAAGTGAAAAGAATAATAATATTGGATCTTTGAGATAAACTGTACATTAAACACAAATATGACATAAATAAGACACGTAATCTGTTTGTATAGTCTCACATATTGCGCAGAAATAGAACACAGCAAACATACATCCATTAGGACATAAGTTAGCTGACTCACCACCTCTGTACGGCTCACCAGCCACAGAGACATTTTGTAATACACAAAGTAGGCAAATAAATGTTATTCTGATTCTGATTCTGATTCACATACATAAAGCCGGTTGCACTTATAAATACAATATTTCCACCTAGCATGGAGGTAGCTATCACCGTCGTCATGGGATTGCAAAAAGTCATTGTCAAAGAGCTCCGGCCGGGCTGAAGTGTGGAATGTTCTTGACGCAGAGAGTTACGGGCAGAGTGGCATGGCAGCGTTCCGCGAGGAAGCCGTGCGCGGCGGCGTGTGCGTGGCGCGAGAAGTGGCGCTGCGCGCGGCGCCGGCGCGTGCGCAGGTGGACGCGGCGCTGGCGCGCCTGGCGGCCGGCCCGCGCGTGGCCGTGTGCTGGTGCGAGGGCCGCACGGCGCGCGCGCTGCTGGCGGGGCTGGCCCGTGCGCCGGCGCCGCTGCGGCTGCGACTCGTGGCCAGCGACGGCTGGGCGGACCGGCGCGATGTGGTGGACGGGCTGGAGAGCGCTGCGCTCGGCGCGCTCACGCTGCGCATCCGCTCACCTTACCTTAAGGAGTTCGATGCGCACTACCTCGCGCTCAAGCCGTATAACAACTCTAGAAATCCCTGGTTTAAGGTGGAAATTTTGTTTACATCTTGGAATAATCAGTCCTTTAGGAGGAAAATTTAAGTATATGTACCTTCGACACGACGAACAAGAAGAAGAAGGTGCTATAAATAGTACATTAATACCACCTAAACGATTACTTGTTGCACCCACAGGAATTTTGGGAGCAGAAGTTCGGCTGCTCTCTCGCTAAAAACCCACAGATGGAGATGCGAAGCTGTTCAGGTATTATATATACTTTATTTCTTAAATAATGTCCAGTATCTGCATGCATGGAGCTAACTATTTATATTGATAAAAATCATTGATACACCTTACAGCAGACGTTGTCCTTATTTTGCGTGTGCATCATCAGGCTCAGAATCATTGGCAGTTAATTATACGCAAGAGCCAAAGCTTGCGCTGGTGGTGCGTGGCGTGTACGCACTGGCGCACGCGCTGGACGCGATGGCCCGCGCGGTGTGTGGCCAGGCCGGCGCTGCGGCCGTCGCGGAGCGGCCGGACGGGCTTTGCGCCGCCATGCTGCCGTTCAATGTGTCGCTGTACCGGCAGCACCTCGCGAGAGTGCGCTTCCGTGCACCCGACGGCGGATTCGTCGCCTTCGACGCCAACGGCGACCCGCCACCCGAGTCAGTCACTTTCATCATTTCGGCCGAATAAAGTCCACTGCTGGACGCAGGCCTCCCCCAAAGATCACCACAACAACCGATATCGGTGTGTTGTGTGCTCATTGGGGGGTTTTGCCATAATCGCCACGCTTGGCAGGCGGGTTGGCGATCGCAGTTGAGTTGTTAATGTATTCGAAGGACGCTGCTGCCCATCCTCCGGCCAATCCCTTAGTCGACTTTTACGATACCCGCGGGAGGAGATGGGGTAAAATTTTTAAATGCTCCATAAACTACCCGATACTGGGACTATACACACAAAGAAACAACGTCAGAAGTTAAAATAATAATAGCACATTATTATTTTAACTTCTGGCTTAGTTTACGAAGTATATCGACGATCCAAGGCACTCCTTCAGCGCCCTTGACTATGCCAAATTAGTTCAAGTTGGGAGTCATCGAGGGCCAGTTTCAGCCAGCTAATAATCGCCTGAGGGCTTAATACTGTGATAGGTCGTGACGGTATTCCTTGGGTGCTTTCCAGCATTGAACATCCTGCTGGTATGGATGCGCGCTTTACCTAGCACGGACGGTTTAGAGAATACCTAAAAAAGATCGTATGCTAATTAACGGCGGAGTGTGACCAACCATTCAGGAGGAATCCTAGATTGTGTGAGAAGCGCTTTTCCTTTATGTGGGACGACGACACTCTAAGCGACGGCTGTGGGTCTGGGTGTCGGTCGTCATGAGAGCCTCATCAGATAGCGGTGACATTCGAATGTTATACACTTGACGTTTTCACTCTGGATACTGTTGGATTATTGCGCATACGCTGCTTAGTATTCCAGTAAAGTAGGTAGTCCGTAGCCTCTAGTGTGATCTTACGAGGACCTGGAGCCCCCCTTCGGTGCCGAAGATGACCGCTCCAGTGGTTTTAGCCGGTAGGAGTCCGGCATACCCCTTCGCCCTTCCCCGGGGTGAAGGAAGTTCCATGTAGAATTTCCACTGGACATCAATAAAATAAAATAGCTTTTGTTTTGCTCACTGTGTTCAGGCTAAGCGAGTACGACGTGATGAGCTTCGTACGCGGTGGCGGCGACGGCGCGGGCCCGTGGCGCTACGAGCGCGTGGGGCGGTGGCGGCGCGGCGCGCTCCACCTGCGCGGAGGAGCCAGTACTGCGTACAGGTACGTGGTGCAGCACGCTGTATCGTAGCGCACTGCAGTTGCTCACAGAGGCCTGTGTGCAGGCGCGCCCTGGGCGTGGCGGCGGCGTGCTCGGCCCCGTGCGGCGCGGGGCAGTGGGCGCGCCCGGGCGAGGGACGCGCGCGCTGCTGCTGGACGTGCGTCACGTGCGCGCCGCTGGCCGTCACCGTGCCGCCGCCGACGCCGGGCTGCCGGCTGTGCCCACCCGGACACCACCCGGACCTGGATCGCACCAGTAACTTCTTAGCGAATATTTATTTCGAACTATAAAACCAGGTTTTCTCCAAAATGCAACGTTGTTTGTCGTCCACAGCTTGTTTGCCCTCGTTCGTGGAGTGGGGTGGCGACGGGCAAGGACCGCGCACGGTGGCCGCCGGTAGTGGCTTCGCGGGGTTGGTCACTGTGATCTCGTGTGCGGTCACGTTCTGGCGCCATCGCACTACGCCCGTAGTGAAGTCTGCGTCGCGCGAACTGTGCGCGTTGCTGCTGTGCGCGGCGGCGGTGTGCCACGGTGCGGCGCTGGCCGCGGTGGCGCGGCCTGCGGCGGCGCCGTGCGGCCTGGTGCGGCTGGCGGCGCCCGCGCTCGGCGGCGTGTACGCGGCCGTGCTGGCGCGAACCGTGCGCGTGGCGCGGCTGGTGGCCGCGTGCGAGCGCCGGCCGGCGGCTCGGCCGCGCTTGCTGTCGTCGCGCGCGCAGGTATGGACGTGGCTGGCGCTGAGCTCGCCGGGCGCGGCGGTGGCCGCGTGGAGCGCCGCGCGCTGGCCGCCCGAGCCGCACTTGCTACACCCGGGGCGGGCGCGCTCCGTGCTGACCTGCGGCGGCGAACTGGCGCCGGCGCAGCTGGCACCCCTCGCGCCGGCGCTAGTGCTGCTGGGCGCCTGCGTGGCGATGGCGATCCGCACGCGCCGGCTGCCGCACAACTTCAACGAGACGCGGTTCGTGGGCGCGGCGGCCTACGCCACGTGCGTCATCTGGATGGCGTTCTTCCCGCTGTACGCGGCGAGCGCGGCGCGCACGGCCGCGCTGGGCGCCTGCGTGTCGCTGTCGGCGGGCGCGAGCGTGGCGCTGGCGCTGGGCCCGCGCGTGTGGGTGTGCCTGTGCCGCCCGGCGCGCAACACGCGCGCGCACTTCCTCACGGCGACGTCCATCCGCTGCCACCTCGGCAAGTACCGGCCGGGCGGGGCGGCGGGCGCGGGGGCGGCGCGGCGCGACGCGGCCGTGCAGACGCTCCCGCCGGCGCTGGTGCGCTGCGGCTCCGCGCGGCGCTGCTCGGCGGCGGGCGCGTGTGCGCGCGTCGTTCGCACGGCGCACGCGGACTCCGCGGACGTGCTGATCGTTCTCCTGCACCATCACCACACGCTGCCTGACGCACTTTCGCTGACCGACACGCCGCCAGACTGCCAGGAACAATAACTTTTACGCCACTCCGTCGAACTATTACATGAAGATATAATATCATTATTTTTGAAATGTTATATTTTTTCTTTGAAAATAAATAGGTAATTGAGATTACAATGTTGATTGATACCACATTAATAGGAAATATGGAGAAGTAGTACGGGGGCGTAACCGCGCCACCGCGTCATGCCCAATTTGCGCCATCCGGAAAAAATTGCCGTTTTATAACATCAGTTGAGATTCGATTGCGTAAGTGATACTTTGTTAAATTGTCGTGTTGTTCGGGGATAACATGCAAAAACCGAAGCGAAAATAACAAATTATCAAGGAAGGAATCAATCATATACAATATGCAAGTGAAGGAATTTTCTTGTATTTGTCTATAAAAAGAATAAATTGTTGTTTTCTTTATTATGTTACATTTGGATTGATGGAACATAACGACATTATTATTTTTGTACAAAATACAATGCTTCTTATCTACCACTTTTAACTAGCAATCGGTGAATAACAAACGCAGTGAATAGAACAGCGAATGGTACTCCCAATAAACTTATGCGTTGCGTGGTACGGCTGCCGTGTGTGGTCTGAACGCTCGGTATGATTGGCTACCTACAAAGTCGTGGGTGTGTTTTAGTATGAGAAGCCAATTATAATGTTGTGTTTATTCAGTTCATTGGATGAGAACGTGTAACTGTGTGCATTAATGTGCTTTTATGAAGAATGGTAGTGAGCTTCTATCGGGCACTTCATGGTCTTGATATAGATTTCCTGGCGTCCGTGGCCTGGCTACATTTCGGTGACCTGTTTGGGGAAACCGAAGGTTTTGCTTATGCAATTATGGACGAAGTTATCTTGACGAACAACTACCGGAAATATATTGTTAAGGACGGTACGGTTGACATATATCGCTCATGCCACCGTCCGGGTGAATCCCTAAGATATATTATTTCTGGTTGTTCTCGTCTGGCTAACGGTGAATACTTGCACAGACATAACCAAGTAGCCTGGATAATCCACCAGCAAATTGCTCTTAAATACAATCTTGTGAAATCTGAGGTACCGTACTGCAGGTATGTGCCCGACCCAGTTCTTGAAAATGACCATGTCACGATGTACTGGGATCGATCTATCATCACTGATAGGACTATTGTCGCCAATGAGCCTGACATGGTGGTGGTAGATCGATTAGAGCGCTTCACGTTGATTGTTGATGTTACCATTCCGCATGATGAGAATCTCGTGAAAGCCGAGAACGATAAAAAAAAAGTATCTGGACTTGGCGCACGAGATTGTCGACATGTGGGATGTGAACTCTGCAATCATCGTTCCGATAGTTTTTCAGTCGATGGCCTCATTACCAAGAGCCTCGATCAACATCTACAGAGGCTCTCGTTAGGTGGTTGGGTCAACCCCGGGTGGTTGCGGTCCGCGTTGGGCGCTAGGAAAGCTGGACCGGGACGCGCTCCTGGAAGCCTCTATCGTACAGGCCTTTTTTTTTTTCTTTTTTTTTATTGGTGCCCAGTGGAAATTCATCATAAACTTCCTTCGCCCCGGGGAAGGGCGAAGGGGTATGCCGGACTCCTACCGGCTAAAACCACTGGAGCGGTCATCTTCGGCACCTAAGGGAGGCTCCAGGTCCTCGTATGATCACACTAGAGCCACCCACTGGTGCCACGCCTATTGGCACATCTCGGAGAGGGTGACTGTAAGGCGGTCACCCCCACAGGGGGATTGTAAAGGATCCCCCAGTGCGTCCCACGGCAGCGCGTGACCACATGCGTGCTACCGTCTTCTCTTGGGTCGCTTGGTGTGGGCACGCAGATTCCCCAATCTACGCACCCGCGAACCCAGAGGTCCCCCACCTTATAGCAACGGCAGGGGTTTTCAGGCGTATCGGAATTAGGCGCCAGGGCGGTTGTTACCCCGGCGCCGTCTCCTTCTTCTTCGAGCGGGATCGGCCCTCTCCCGATCCCGCTCTGCGGTCTCCTTCTGGAGCATGACGCTCTCACAGAAGGAGACCACTGCATTCCAATTTCCGTGCTCTGCCAACATAGCCGACACTACTGCTGGCAGAGAGAGATCTTGCCCTCTTGAGGTAAGCCCTCCCTGCCTCACCCCACACTCCAGCCTGTACGGCTCCGAGTATGCACTCGACCAACGCACGACATTGACCTGGTCGTGATACCAAAATTTAAAATAAACTACTAATTTCTGTTGGCAAAGCGATATCTTTAAGTTTTTGCCATAGGACGTCGTAGCTAACTAGGTCAAATGCCCTGGGGCTTCGAAGAGCACTTCGAGCGTCTTGTCCCCCGGGTCGAAAGGATAGTGTGTGCCTTGCACGGGCTGCTACCCAATCTCGGGGGACCGAGGGAAGAAGTTCGCCGCATCTACGGGGGAGTCGTGCGGTCCGTGGCCCTCTACGGGGCGCCTGTTTGGTCATCTCGACTTTCAGGCGTCCAGCGCTGCAGAACCAAGATCCACGGTCTGCAGCGTAGAGCGGCTATACGGATCGCACGAGGATACCGAACGGTGTCCTTTGAGGCGGCAACTCTGATGGCCCGCTTTCCGCCTTTTGATATCTTGGCGGAGATGGATGCGTGGGTGTATCACCAAACACGCTCCCTCCGCCAGAGCGGGGAAGGCGTGCCTTCAGGGGCGCTCGAACGTTTGAGGCAGCAGGCTCGGCGGCGTGCCCTCGAGCTATGGCGCGAGCGGCTTATGCTGCCACAGTACGCGCAAAAGCGCGTCGTCGAGGCTGTCTTGCCGCTCTTCGGAGCCTGGCTCCAAAGGAGCGAGCGCGTCACATTCCGCCTGACGCAGGTATTCACCGGACACGGTTGTTTCGGTGCGTACTTGCACAGGATAGGACGCGAGGTCACGGCACAGTGCCACCACTGTGGAGACGAACAGGATACCGCACAGCACACGCTCGGAGAGTGCCCTGCGTGGACTGCCGAGCGGCGGATCCTGGTCGATCGGATCGGGCAGGATCTCTCTTTGCCAGCAGTAGTGTCGGCTATGCTGGCAGAGCATGAAAATTGGAGTGCTGTGGTCTCCTTCTGTGAGAGCGTAATGCTCCAGAAGGAGGTCGCAGAGCGGGATCGGGAGAGGGCCAATCCCGCTCGGAGGAGGAGGACACGGGGCCGGGGTAATAACCGCCGCGGCGCCCGTGTCCAACACGCCTGAGCGACTGTCGACTTTATATGGCGGGGGGCCTTGGGGGTCGCGAGCGCGCTTATTGGGAAATATGCGTGCTCATACCGAGTGACCCCCGGGAAGACAGCGGTGCGCATGTGGTCACGTATCGCTGTGTGCGCAGCTCAGCGCATAGTGAGGCCTCGGGGGAATCTTTTACTATTCCCTCGAGAGATGCCTGGGGGGGTGGCCTCTTTACAGTCGCCTTCCCTCCACTAGAGGGGATGACCACTTTACAGTCATCCCCTCCGAGACGTGCCTAAAGGCGTGGCACCAATGGGTGGCTCTAGATGGAGATCTTTCGAGTTCCTGGAGCCTCCCTTCGGTGCCGACGATGATCACTCCGGTGGTTTTAGCCGGTAGGAGTCCGGCATGCCCCTTCGCCTTTTCCCGGGGCGAAGCAAGTACATGAGGTATTTCCACCGGATCAATTAAAAAAAAAAAAAAAAAAAAAAAAAAGTTCAAATGCCCTAGATAGGTCAAGAAAGCATGCATAAATGGGCGTTCGTCGTTCAGTGTAGTACTTAATAGTTTGCTTTAAACACAAGATAGCAGTTTCTGTGGAGAGTCCCGGTCTGAAACCGAACTGGTTATCATGTGTGCAGAAGTATTTTCCTAGTTGATTATTAAGCAAACTATCAAGCACCTTCGCTACAGCAGTGGCCAGTGAAATCGGCCTGTAGTTTGTTTTATCACATATATCAGCAGTCTTATTTTTCACAACTGGCACCACCACAGTGCATCCTATACATGGGTTATAGAACATCGTGAGCACTCTGGGCAGATGAAGGCCTGCGTGTTCCAAATGTTCAATGCTGAGGCTGTCGTGGCCGGGAGACTTTCCTCGTGACATAGAATGAATGGCTTTCTTGACATTCGCATTGAACTTCACATAAGAAAACTGTTGATGGACAGGAACCTGAACTGACTGGAGCCGCTGCCGCACGCAGCTCACGGGCGCCAGCCGGCCGATCACTACAATTGTTATTTTTCGAAAGTTTCAAGGATCTGTTCGGTAGCTTATGTGAGCGTCGCTGAATCTCAAAACCAATCGCTGACCTGTTCCGACTAGTGCAGTCCATACTTCTGCATTCTGCGTGGTGGTAATAAAACTCGCTCGTGTAGTTACAAAGCATATATTTATTGTGTGCCAGGCGGTGCAGTAGGCGCTGCTGGTGCTCACTGCTGGTTGGCGGCCTCTTGCAGATTCTTCTGCACCTGTAGGGCCTGCCTCACGAAGCCGTCGTACGCCTTCATGATCTTGGGAGCCAGCTTCTCGTTAGTGGCCTCCACATTTCTAGCTACCTCCTTGGCGAGCTTCTGAGTCTCCTGCGATAGTGGATAAGTCACAGTATTAATGTCTGATTGCTTGCAACGCGTAATGCGGCTTGGCGAATGCCGCGGGCATCGATACGCTGTGGCCACTATGAATAAACGAATTGTTTGTTATTAGTGTTAGCACAGTATATTGAGGAAGGTGACAAAGCATAATAAGAAATGTGTGGTGCCGACCTGCACGGCGTTCCGCACGGCAGTCTGCAGGGCGCTGGCCTGCTCCACGGCGGGGCGCGCCTGGCGCAGCTCGTCCTCGGTGCGCTCCAAGCTCTGGCGAGTCTGTTCCAACGCAGCCTTAGCCTTACCGTTGGCGTCTCCGAGCTGTAACAACGCACACGAAATAATCAACATTACACGATGCGTACGCACACATCTATATTATCAACGCAACGAGCTATTGATGACTACCTTCTTTTTAAACGTGTCCCACTCTTGGTTTCCTCCTGTGTCGTGGGTACAACTTACAGACACATATGTCGCATGCACAAACACCCGGACCCGAAACAACTATCTGTAGATATCATACAAAATATTTGTTCCGTGCGGGGATCGAACCCGCGACACGTTGCGCAGAAAGCCTCATCAACCGTGCTGTCAGAACCGAAGTCCCTTCAATAATAAAGACAATAAAATAAAATAAGTGCCAACGGACCGCACTCTGGAGGCCGTCGGAGAAGGCAGACAACTGTTGCAACACGGTGTCGGAGCCCTCTCTGACCGCCTTGTTAAAGTCCTGCGTGTTCTTGGAGCTGGGGGTCAGGTTGAACTGCTCGGTGAAGCTCTTTTGGAACTCCACGGCGTGCTTCTCGAGGTCCTGCAGCGGGGCGGATGCTGGCGCGTCGCGGCGCACCAGAGTGGCGCGGCTCTGCAGACAACACAATGTCAGTTAGCGGTGCAGGCGCTCAGTGGACCATAGGCCCAGAAGGCGGATGGTAACTTTATTGTACTCACGAGAGCGATGCAAGCAACTAAAACGAACAACTTCGCTGCCATCGTGATGATATCCAATTGACGGAAACAGATCGGGATTGGAGTGTGTCTGCCTGTAATACCACAGTGAATGTGCCGCAATACGACGGGCCCGCCGTTATATACCGAGCAGCCAGTAGATAACAGGACGGCGACACCGCGGGGCGGCCCGGCAGGCGAGCCTGCGCCCCCGCCCCGCCCTCCGCCGCGCGATGCACAATAATATAATATATCAACAGCCACATCCACTGCTGAACCTTCCCTGTAGATTTCAACTATAGTGTCATCATTTTGGGGGAATTTGCCAGTACTCACCACGCTTGGCAGGCGGGTTGGTGAGCGCAGTATGGCTACCGGTTCACGGAAGGGACGCTGCTGCCCATCCCCCTGGTTTAGTGGTGATATATTGTTTATCCGGACACCACTCGGATATACAAGCATCATTTTATTACACGATTGACGTAACGGACGCTGTGTGATGTTGGCATTATTTAGGTATCTATACTTCAGGACATCTCAAAACTGAATCCCTAAACCGCTGTGTCCCGCCACCCAGTATAATTATAATAATATTGTATATTTGTCAGTGGACTGTCTGCTAGCCGTGTTGATTGTGCACATCTACAACATCAACAGAGCAATACCCCTTTGAACAACAGAGGCATTTCACTATATGGCTACCTCCGAGAAATGTCGAAACAAACTCAGGGTTAGGACTTTGATAGATATACGTTTCAACACGATATTATTTAATGCACTCAATATGTGAGAGCCGTGTAGACAAAGGCAACCTATTAACAACCGGGGTGCAATTCTTTAAGCTCAAACATCCATACATCCTTGAATATAAAATCGAAATAACGGTGTAAAACCAACTCGGTATTCGCTAAGACAAGATTGAAGCTATTCAAGGACACGTTGCAGAAGGTAAGCCATGAGGAACAGACTTAGCGATTACCAAAATAGTTTTACAGCGTTATTTCGATTCTGTATTCAAGGATGTATGGATGTTTCAGCTTGAGGAATTGCACCCCAGGTCCCTGCCACATGGATGTGTTTACTTGTGACCTAAATAGCTACATCGCACTTATTTTCATAAATATTTTGACACCACACGTTATTATTTGCCTTCTTTTAATGGGCGGCACTGGTGGCGGCGGTAAGCGGATCGCTCGCAATCGGCACGCTGTATGCTCACTTGAAGCGTGCGGTCTGCTCACTTGAAGCGTGCGGTCTGCTCACTTGAAGCGTGCGGTCTGCTCACTTGAAGCGTGCGGTCTGCTCACTTGAAGCGTGCGGTCTGCTCCCCCGGTGTATGCGCTGTATGTGCCATGGGAGGACGGCAGTTGCGAGCGCACGTACACCCAGTGCCATGCGGGAAGCAAACCAAACAAAACACAATGGCGCACGGGCTGGCACTCGGCTGGCTGGGCGGGATGCAGCCTATGGTTCGTATCATTCGGAGATAGATCATGATCTCTTTATACCACACGGGCCTAAAAAGGCGCAGGTTATTATTGCACGTTTTCAATAACATGATGTAGATTTCCTAATTCCACGCGACCGAAGCCGTGGGCAAAAGCTAGTTGACAATAAGCTCAGATCAAATTTTATAGAGGAGTATAATCTGCCACGAAGCGTAGCATTTGTGAATATCAGATACCTTCGGTTCGGTCGCAACCTGGGCGGTGCTGCCATCTCTGAAGCGATGCCACATTGACTATCGGTACTTTGACGTGTTATTGTGTTTATACAAAAACCCCACCATGTCGGTCTGAGTATATGAACAGACACGGGGGCAATTCTAATGCAGAGAGGTGTTACATACTTGAAACTGTTCACCGCTGCAATGGGGGATGCTTTCAAGCTGCTGGAGTGGAAAGGATTCGACACTAATATCAATGGCGAGTATATCATTCACCAAGAGCTCAGCACAATACTTGATGACAACATGCTCAACAGAGTTTCTCAACAGGTGGGCATTGAAATGAACATGAGCAAGACGAAAGTCTTTAACCATTGTCTGTTACCAGCGAATGACATATAGCACAGAGACGTGGTCGCTCACTATGGGCCTCATAAGAAAGCTCAAGGTCACTCAGCGAGCTATGGAGAGAGCTATGCTTGGTAGTTTTCTACGAGATCGAATCAGAAATCAGGACATCCGTAGAAAAATTAAAATAGCTGATAGCTGAAAGGATTAGCAAGCTGAGGTGGCAATGGGCGGGCACATTGCTCGTAGAACTGATGGTCGTAGGTGCGAAAGGGTTCTCAAGTGAAGTCCGCGTACTGGAAAACGCAGCGTGGGGCAAACCCAAACACGTACGTACGTCTAACGTAGATAAATGAATTTCGAATGCGGGTGTCACTTTAATTTAGAAAATTAAGGAATAAAGTTTTGCAAACTGTACCGTGTAAGTGTAACATATGGAACGGAAGGACTTGTTGTGAGGATTTCAAATATGTTTATTTTATCATTTTAGAATACATCGTTTTAAAGTTATTTAAGAAAATAGACAAAAAATAATAATATAGATATAAAATAAATAGGGGGCATTTAATCTCCGAAACTATTCCACCTAAAATTTTGAAAAGAAATTTGATAATAGCTCTTTCTCTATAGATTAAGTAAGTTTGTTCTTGGGATAAGTTTTTGGTACAAAACCGAATTCAACAATAGACAACATATTCAGCAATTTCGGAACCCCCTCCACACGAGTTAACTCGTACTTGCCCGGTTTTTTGTTTTAGAGTTATTTGTAAATTGTTTTCTTGCAGCTATAAATATAAAGGGAACAAAACTAATTGCATGCGTAAACCATAAAAAACCTTACCCTGCAGTACAGTGAGGCCTCCAGTCGAACTTAAAGGCATTACTTACTAAGCGTCGCTAGAAAAGTAAGCTTCACATATTAGTGAAGTCGTGTAATAATTGCTGAATTAATATAGCTAAGGGAAATATATCGCGTTTATTTCATTTGCTCTATGAACCTAGGTGCAGCATCTATACCTCGTATCCATAGCATCGTATAATATGCTCAATTCGCTGACTCGGTTAGTTGGCATAAGCCACAAAAAATACCGAATTGAGTCAACACGACCCACAAATTGTAATGTGACCGTGGCCAACTAGGCGGCTCCAATCAGCTGTACGTACATAACGTACAACTTACGCGACGTATTATAATCACGTGATTACTGCTTTCAACTGAATCGAACCGATTCGAATTGCGATTCGAGTCGACAATGACGTCAAATCCAAAGATTCAACTTAAAAAATACGAGTCCTCCCATCGCCGTCGAGCGTCCCGAATCTCGCCCGGATCAGCGACTCTTATACTGTTACGTATTACGTGTGGTGCCGGCTCAGAATACCACCACCCCATCTCCTCCCGTGGGTGTCGTAAAAGTCGACTAAGCGATTAGCCGGAGGATAGGCAGCAGCGTTCTTTGAGTACATTAACAACTCAACTGCGATCGCCAACCCGCTTGCCAATCGTGGCGATTATTGGCAAAACCCCCCAATGAGCCCACAGCACATCCATATCGGTAGTTGTGGTGATCTTTCGGGGAGGCCTGTGGTCAGCAGTGGACTTCATTCGGCCGAAATTATGAACATGGAACACTGGACACCCTCGCATACTTTCTCTCACAGAACGCCATACATACACGTATCATTTTATTCCATTCATCCGCAAACACATCGCGTTCTGGATTATCAATCAGAAGCGCGTTGAGCATCTGTAGAGTACGGCACGCTGGAGACTCGGCTGTGGCGACAGTTTCAGGGGGCGGCTGCGCATATAGATTATGCCGGCGGCTCTGACGGTGTCCGATGTATTTGTCGGGAAAACAGACTCGACAGAAAAGGCCATGGAGCTCAGGACTGTCGATACGCCCACTAAAATGTTTACAGGCTAGCATGAGCTGATCAAGCCTCTTCTCACTTCCAACGAGTTAAAGCCTAACATCCCTAAAACATATTTAGTAGGGTACATGTAGGGAAAGAAATGGTATATCCTTTTGGACTGACATCTAAGGAAAGTTTTCTGTACCTTTTCCAGCTTTAATGTTTGGGTCGCAGTATGGGGGTGCCAGACACAGGCACTGGACTCGAGTTTACTTCGAACCAAAGTGGTGTACAGAAGCCTGACAGTATTTGAGTTGTGAACGTCACGAGCATTTCGCAAAACAAATCCTAAGCGCTTGAAAGATTCCTTAGCAAGAGTTGAAACGTGATCTCTAAATGTCAGACCACGGTTGAAGGTCACTCCCAAGTCCGTTATGTTGGTGGCACGAGTTACTGATTCACCACCCAGGCTGTAGTTATAGTCGATCGGTCGCAATCCTCGACCGTACGTCATGACGTAACACTTGCTAGAATTGAAAAACAGCTTGTTCACAATGCTCCACTCATAAATGGCGTCAATATCCCTTTGTAGGAGTTTGCAATCCTCTTCTGTATTGATTTGCGCAACTAGCTTTAAGTTGTCGGCGTATAGCAGGCACTTTGCAAATTTGACCGTGTTTATAAGATAATTGATCATGATCAGGAATAGAGGTGGACCCAGCACGGATCCCTGGACTCACGCCCGAGCGCGTATTGTATGGCTTAGACTCGAAATAGCCATGTCTGACAAACTGCCTGCGACCCCGAAGGAAGTCGGCAAAGAAGTCGAGAAATCCTGAAGAGAAACTGATCGCCCCCAGCTTTGTCAAGAGCACGTCGTTGTCGACTCTATCGAACGCTTTACCACCTGCTTCCCGATGTCCATGCCTCTAGAAATGTAGTCAACGTGAATCAACAGGTTTGAATTGACAGAGCGACCCGGCCGAAAACCGTGCTGGCCATCAGATAGAAACACATTTATAAGTTTGTAGATAAAAGTATGTGCTCGAAGACCTTTGCAATAGTTGGAAGAATAGTAATAGCATAGCAATAGCAGTGGACTTTATTCGGCCGAAAACACGATTAAAATCTCCGAAACGGCTGGACCGATTTTGACGGGACTTTCACTGGCAGATAGCTGATGTTGTAAGGAATAACGTAGGGTACTTTTATTTTAGAAAAATAATTAGGGTTCCGCGCAAAAAAAATAAAACCCTTGAAATCCAATATATATATTCTATGTCAAGTATCTATGCCGAAGTACTCTAAATTTCTTTTAAATTACACGCAGGTGAAACCGTGGGTCCCTGCTAGTATAAAATGTATTTATTTACGTTAAATGTCAATGTTTGGGTCGCAGATGTTCATATGTGTACAAAATTTCAACTTAATCGATTTAGTAGATTCGGAGTAAATTGGCTGTGACAGACGGACAGACAGACACATGAGTGATCCTATAAGGGTTCCGCCGTATTACGGACATGACGAAATACTGGAGTTCCAGGTTTGCTACGCGATCGAAAAAACCGACAGTGGTCTTTGACTTTCCTAATAAAGTACTAAGTAGGTACCGACGTGACTATATTAAGTAATCACATAAATAACTTTGTAGTTTTAATGTTTGCCTATAAGGTCGATAGCACACATATCCGCGGTCGATAGCTTAGCCGTACTCTCTACGGAACCCTAAGTTAATGCGTATCCGACACGCACTTGGCTGCTATATTATTTCTCAATTTCGTCTCGGACTCGATTTTATGACTTTATTGATGATTCAAATATAATCATTGCTGATTATTATTTATTACTTTTTGTCGATACAAGGATAATTACATATTTGTATATCGCCTTAGGCACGCTTCATAAGATTTAAAAAGAAAAAAGATTTATGAGAAGCTTTATCATCTCACCGGTTGTTACGCGTATGATAGGTTCGTATATTATAACATTGGCCGCAACCACAGAAATAGCAATATCTTTGGCCGCAACACAGACACTGCAAACCAATATTTTTTGATAAGCAAGCAAACATTACGTACGGTGAAAATACGTCATTTCCATAAAATTATACCAAGACAGGTACTGTACCCAATTCAATTGGCCTTGACACAACAAACAAAACGGTTCACAAAAAAATCTTTACCTAAGCCACCTAAGGAGGTGGGGATGAGAATGGGCACCTTATAGATACCACTTTGTTTTTGGGTATTACTTCAGACTCACGGCTACAGCGGGGCGCACATGTTCACAAATTAGAATAGCCTCACATCTGCAGCATCATCATATCGGCCAAAGTGCGTCCACTGCTGAACAAAGGCCTCCGCTATACATTTCCACAACTGTGTTGTCATTTTAGGGGGAATTTCCCAGTACTCAGCACGCTTGGCAGATGTTGGCAGGCGGGTTCGAGAGCGCAATGCTCTGTATGCAAAAGTATTGAAATCTATCTCTGTGGCACTGTGGCTGTTCCACAGAGGGACACGGAGTCAGCTTTTACGACATCCACGGGGCGAGATGGAGTGGCGCTATATTCTAAGTCCGGAAACCACACGGATTATCTGCCGTCGGATTACTCAGCAGCTTATTTAGTCTTTAAAATACTCCTAGTTACCTGATGAAGAAAACAGCCAAATTAGTATATTTTCAGAGTATAATTTCGTATGGCATTTTGTTGTGAGGAAATGCTACAGACTTTAAAACTATCTTTGTGGTGCAAAAGACTATTCATAACCTAAACTTTCGACATTCACTGAGGGATAAATAACTAGCCTGATAAACAAGTTCTTCCAGGAATTAGAACGGCAATATGTAGTGGAAACAGTTAAGCTATGTCTGTTCGTATATATAACCACCTCCCCGAGGTATCATCGGTCTAACCATCGATACATTCAAAAAGCAATTACATAGGTGGCTTAGTGAAAGATGATCTTATGCTGAACAGGAATACTTCAATTGTAAAATGTAAATAATCATTAACCGTCTTATTACAAAACATGGTTTATCGATAGTCTCGGACTAAAAGTGTGGTTTAATAAAATTTCTTATTACAAAAAGTGGTTTAACTCTTAGTCTTGGACTATCTATGGTACTAAAGATACACCTGATGGGGACCTAGTTTAACTCTATAAACCTTTGGTCTAAGTCACAAATATACGTCAAATACATTGTTTTGAGGTTAGCTTTGGTTTCTTTTTGTGTGTTGTATTGTAATCTTTTCTGAAATAGTTTAAATTTGCGTTGTCCTAAAGATAGTAATGAGCCGTAATTACAACAATTGTAGGCAAGTACTAACTTTTTCTTTAGAATTCCAGTTTTCACTTCTTCGTTTTTTCTGTTGTTCTATATTATTAATATTAATCCCTAACTTCTTATCAATAATAAGTACGAAGAAACGTCCAAATCTCAGAATAGTTCACAGTCATCCTGCGACCACGAATGCTGCAAAGTATTCGAAACGTCAGGAAAATCAAAAATCAAAATATACGCGATAGAATCCGTTTAAAAGTGTTTTATTATAAGTTGTACCTATGTTTAAAGATTTCCGCGCGATATAGACATTCTGTTACGCATTAGTGTTGTTTGAAAGTACATATTTCGGACATGAAATAAATGTCATAAAAGTATTCCTCATAAAGAAAATAAATGGCATTTATTGAAACAAGAACAACCATTCGTTTCTAATAGTTATCGTCATTAAATACCCTATTATATATGTTAAAATATCAATACCATTAATATAAAAAAATTACAGAAATATTCAGCATTTGGGTAAACGGAACGATGTAACCGAATACTATCTTATTTTAAATGAATGTTTCCAAGGAATTCCGTGTATAATCTGTGGAAATAATTTAAGCCAGAACTAAAGTCAGGTACTATCTAGTCCTGACTTATTTTGATATTTGTAATACGGACGGGTTTAAACCACGGTACTAACGTTAGTTCCGTACTAAGTCCAGACTTCATAGTTCTGGTTTAAACCTGAGTCTAACAAGATTTTTGTAATAAGACTGTAACTGTTTAAGTTTGACATTATAATACTGACATTCTATTAAATTTGATGATGTGATGGTTAATGATTGGACATCTATCAATGATATTATATATTAAAAAGAAGGAGAAATAAATAATAGTATAGTATTTGATCATTTTAAATGTATAAAGTATTACAATGATATTTACCTATATACTCGATTTGTTGTGTAAGCTGTGATTGCCTATAATTGAATGTACATTACGTGAAATTTTATGTTTAATATTTAAGTGTATCAAATAAAATGTATTGTTCGTTGGTAATCCTTAATCAAATAAATAAATAAGTAGATATGTTACATGCGCGCCAAAAGTAAGAACCAAAACTCCCCCAATCGTAGCACCTCGCAGTCGGTTGGCCTAGATAGCTATCTCTTTTACTCTCGTTGTTTCTTTCTTCTTTCTTTCTTTCTTTCTTACGACATGGTTGTACAAGCGAGACTGTATTTTGCGCGCCATTTAATATGGACGTAACATATCATAAGATAAAAAATACGTGTGGCACTCGGGGACTGCCGCGGTAAAGCTATTGCATAGCGCTGGACGGCGTTGAGGTGTTTTTGCACGCCCAGTTTTTTAGTTGCCGGTGCCCAGGCACCTGCGGCATACATTATCACGGGTTCCACCGTAGCCGTGTAGATCAGCCTTATGACTTCCGGGTGAAGACCACAACTGATCCTGGCTGCTCTGGACAGCTGCTTGTAAATGTTTAGCGCTTTTTTGCAGACGTTTGCTGTGTGACCGTTGAACGTCAATTTACTGTCCGATGTGAGCCCCAGGATTTTTATTTCGTTGGACAGGCCAATATCGACCCCGCCCATCCTCAGAAGTGGTGCGTACTATTTTAATTTCCTCGTGATGACCATTGCGTTGGTCTTGTGTGGCGCGAACTTCAGTTTGTTTTTGACGCCCCACTCCCGAACATATGCGAGGGCGGCATTCGCCCGTCCTTGCACATCCACTGCTGCGTCGCCGTCGAAAACCAAGACCACGTCGTCGGCAAACGCCTGACAGTAATCACCTCTTTGTTCTAAGCCTTTAAGCAGTGAGTCCAGGAGGAGGTTTCCAGAGGAAGGGTCCCCCTATAGAGCCTTGGACACACCCCTTATTTGTGGCCTTGGAGAATTCCTCCCCCGCGTATCTCACACTAACTTTACGGTCGAGCAAGTAGCTACCGACTATCCTCCGTATATTTATGGAACAGTTTTCCTCAGCCAGTCGTACTTTAATAGCGGGCCACCACGCGCTATCGAAGGCTCCCTCTATGTCTAGTGATACCAAGGTCAGCAGTTTTTTCTGGCTTAATTTGCTTTTAATGTAATGTATCAGGTCATATACGGAGTCTTCGGTACTTCTTTGGGGCATAAAGCCGTACTGGAGAGTACTCATCCTCGGGAGTAAGTGCCACTTTAGCCTTCCCACTATCAATTTCTCTAGGATCTTCCCCATGACTGGGAGAAGTCCTATAGGCCTGTATGATTTTGGGTTGGTGTAGTCCTCTTTGCCTGGCTTCCTCAAAACCACCATCGCGGCTTCTTTCCAGATGGTTGGGAAGTGACTTATTTCCAGGCACTTATTGGCAATTGCAAGAAATAGCTGAGGATCTCGCGAGATCACCTGACCGCAGATATTGGCTGTGAGACCGTCGGCTCCTGGGGCTTTTTTAGGGTTAAAGCTCGCCACAGTGACTCGCAGTTCTTCCAGCGTGAACAGCGGATCATGTTGTTCATCATGACTACTGTTCATCAGGTCTAGGTGTTATTATAATAGATATTATTTATGTTTGTTACGTTAATTTGGTCTTCTAATTTTAATTGGGCTAATTTCTCATGAAATTGGGTCCAATTTGCCTTCTTTGTATTAAATATTCGCGTTGTTCTTGCTATTTTTAATCCCGTTGATCTATTAAATTTAATTTTGAATAGTATGCTGTTGTGGTCTGAGCTCGTTATTCCTTCATCTACCATCCAATCCTCCACCCGGTTTAGCATGTCCACAGAACAGGCGGTCACGTCTACACAGCTTGTGTACAGTTTGTTACCCCTGATTGTGCTGAATGTTGGGGCATCTCCTTGATTTAGCACTTGCAGACCCATCTCCTCAAGGGTACATGCCATTTCTTCACCCCTATGGTCTATTTTCACGCTGCCCCACCAGGTACTTTTCGCATTACTGTCACCTCCCATTAATAACCTTGTAGGGCCGACTTGCGCTTCAACCTGCTTCAGTTGCTCCAGATATGGCTCTATGGGCTGGTCTGGCTCGAAGTAGAAGGACACCACTGTAATCGTCAAAGCACTAGATGTTACGATGTTATTTGTGGTAAGTTTCGGGCACTGTATCACGTCTATACCATGATCGAAGACTGCTATTGCCGCCTTTACAGTCCCTTCACCTTGGTTAGTGCTTTGAAAAATCCTTACCCCTCAGTAGTCCTTCATTCTTCTTGCTCCACCCACGTACGGCTCCTGAAGCAAAGCAAAGGCAATGTTTCTTTTTCTTGCCTCTAACAGAAGTTCATTTGTTGCTAGCTGTTTTCGCTGGAGGTTAGCTTGGGCTATGAGGTACAGCCGTCCCTCAATCTGCGTACTCGTTCTAGCTAGGGATCAAGTTCATTCGTATCACCTGATACCACCTTAGCAATATGCTATTTTGGCTCGGGCTAGGGCTTCCGATTTCCTACGTACTATGCAGTCCTGACTGAATGCGCTGTGCTCTACCTATTCGTGTTTCTCGCGGGTGCAGTTGCTGCAGGATGGTACTCCTCCAGCGATCCAATCAGTGCAATCGACCTTTAAGTGCGGTCCACCACAGTGGCTACATTTTACGACCGTTTCATGGCAGTGTCATCTACCATGTTCGTGTGGGTTCCATCTCATCCTGGTCTGAAGGGAAACGAGGAGGCAGACAGATTAGCAAAATTAGGGTCCTACCAAGGAAATAATTTTGAAATCTTGCCTTTTTACTCCGAACTATTAAGCATTCACAAAAAGTATTGTTATGATGTTTGGAAGGAATATTTTGACCGAAGGTCAAAAGAAAAAGGAATATGGTACAAAACTGTTCAAAGTGAGCCTCCTCGTGGCCCTTGGTTTGCTGATAGTCTTTTGAATAGAAGCACAGTAGTTATGGCGTTACGGTTGCGAACCGGTCATGTTCCATCAAGGAAGTTTGGACACATGATGAGAAAATATGATTCACCAAATTGTGAAATTTGTGGCACAGTTGATGATGTCCAACATTACTTGATGGAATGTGAATGGAATCGTAGCAGCCGGGAACAGCTTTTTCTGAAGTTTAATGTAAGCAGACAAAATATTGGTCTCTTTCAAAGCATTTTAGCTACTCCAAACTCAGAGGCAGCTTTACATATCTATGAAATGTGTAAAAAACTAGTTATGTAATAGATATGTAATTTTTGTAACAATAGGACTGACATATCCATGGACAAAAGTCCTGTAAATAAATAAAGATAAAAAAAAAAACCCAAGCAGAGCGAACATTGTATAAGAAGTGATTGGTCTGCTACCTTTATTCTTTGTAGGTCTATATGGACCGCTTCTGCTTGCAGCATTCTCTTCCAGACAATGGGAGAGACTCGCTACAGTTTACTGGCGGATAGCGGATGTTCGGGCCGAGAGTGGCAGTCACCCTTTGCCTGAAGCGGTCACGAGATGGCGCAGGGAGGCTCATAGTACCATTATGAGTCAGTGGAAGGTGAGGCTGGAGACGCCTAGTGCTGGTCTTAGGACCGTGGGGGCTATCCAACCAATCCTGGATGTGTGGGTGCGGAGGCGGCATGGGACGTTGTCCTTCCGTCTTGTGCAGGTGTTGTCGGGGCATGGCTGCTTCGGCAAATACCTGCACACAGTGGCGAGGCGGGAGGCGACTCCCATATGCCATCAATGTGGCTGCAGTGAGGACACGGCGCAGCACAGTCTTGAGGAGTGTCCTGCTTGGGCGTTGCAGCGCCGTGACCTCATAGCAGTAACTGGGGAGGACCTCTCGCTGCCGGCTTTGGTAAAAGCCATGGTTGACAGTGGGCTTGGGAGGCAGTCGCATCCTTCTGTGAGGTGGTAATCTCGCGGAAGGAGGCGGCGGAGCGGGTCAGGGAGGAAGACGCCCTTGCTGACCCGATCCGCCGCAGGCGGACAGGCCGGCGCAGGCGTCATAACGCCCGCTTGATGCCGCCCTAACAATAGCCAGCGGGCGGCAGATCGGGGAGTCTGCCGCCCGCATTGCACGGCTCTTGGAGTTGCGGCGATGTCTTAAAACATCGCCATTGGTTTAGGTAGGCACACACATGGGCCAACAGCCGATGGGCCGCGAAAGTAATACATACGCAGTACTCGCGGTCCATCAAAAGGCGGACGCAGGTGAAACGGCGGAGTTTTTAGTGGGTGCAAACCCCACATAACCACGCCATGCCCCCGGATGGCGTGGTATGCGTCAGGCATAAAAAAAAAAAAAAAAAGGTTAGGTTAGGTTAGGTTAGGTTTTTTTTTTTTTTTTTTTTTTTTATATCCTACGACCTCCAACATAATCTGAGCCTGTGCTAGCTACTATCCATTCATACCAGTTCTCGCTTGTATGCCTCTCGTACTTTCATTCTTCATACTGTTCTTTCTATCATTCATCATCTTTTGTATTGCTGTGGGTGGGTTTCCCACCTAACTCTACTCTCCAAGACAAGGGTACTTATTTTAATGAGGGATGTTACCAGGGTAGTATTTAATAAATTTTGATGTTCTATTTTACAAAATCTTATTCTATTTTCTTAACTATACTTATTTACTACGTTTTGTGTGTATGATATCACACATATATACTAAGTTATACATGGCATCATACTTTTACTTAATCTACCTTATTTCTATTATTTACTCTTATTACTATTTTCCTACAGAACTCTAAAAATATTTTACAATCTCTACTTTTTACAATTGTTGGTAATTTTTCTAAGGTTAGTTTGGTATCCAATATCTGTTCCAAATTAAATCTCTCTCTGGTGAAAACAGGGCATTCCAGGATCAAGTGCTCAACCGTTTCGTTAGCCTCGGGGTCGCAGAGGCAAGATGGACTCTCCTTGCACCTGAAAGGTAGCTGCCGATGACCCGCCTCAAGTTTACTGGACATTTTTCCTCAGCCAGTCTGGTCTTTATCACCGGCCACCAAGCACTGTCGAAAGCGCCCTCGATATCTAGCGATACAAGTGTAACCAGCTTTTTCTCATTCAGTTTTGCGCGGATGCGTGTTATAAGCGCAACAAGGGCGTCTTCCGTACTCTTTTGTGGCATAAATCCGTACTGGCGAGTACTAATCCGAGGCAACACGTAATACTTGAGGCAGCCCACCAGCATCTTCTCATATATCTTGCCTAGGACGGGCAAAAGCCCAATAGGTCGGTAAGATTTTGGCGTGGTGTAAGTGTCCTTACCTGGCTTTCTCAACACGACCACTGTTGCCTCCTTCCAGGACTTCGGGAAGCAACCGTGTGCCATGCATGTATTAAGGAGAGCCAGGAAGTACCTCGGGTCCACATTGATGGCGTGTGAGCATATGTCGGCCGTAAAGCCGTCAGCTCCGGGGGCTTTTTTGGGGTTAAAGGACCTAACAGCAGCCTCCAGCTCTTCAATTTTAAACGGAGGGTCATGTTCATCATGATCACCCTCGTTTATTGTTTCCGCTGAGGCTCTTGTTTGCAGGTGTTGTAAACTGTCTTCGTCCTTTAAGTCCCTCGGGTAAAAAGTTTCCGCCAGGAATCGAGCGGAGCCCTCCGCATCCAATGTCCCCCTCCATCAATGGAGCATCCTCTTCCCTACGTTTGACCCTACTGATTACCCTGTAAATACCCTCCCACACCCCCTCCCTATCCTGCTTTCCGCAAAAGTCCCTCCAGCTTTGCTCTGCTGCCTCTTTGCATGCTAGTTCGTATTTTTCCTTTTCTTTTAGGTACAAATCTACAACCATCCCTCTGCGAATCGGCGCTGCATTGCGGATCCTGCGTCTCCGGGTCGTCACCTGCCTTTTCATCTTAGCCAAACTCTCGGACCACCATGGCACGGTAAGTGTTTCTGTGTGTTTTTTGTTTGGTATTGAGTGCCTGCATGTGTCTGTTTTAGCTTTTGTGTATTTGTAGCGTTTGTCTATTGTATAGTCTATTTGTGCTTTGTTTTTTATTTCTGCAATGTTGTGTGTGGTGAGTTTAGTGTCGTGCATAATCTGGGCCAATTTCTCATGAAAGAGACCCCTATTTGCTTTTTGTGTGTTGGATTTGCGTGTTGTTCTTTGTATTGTTGTTCCTTGTGACTCTTCTAATGTGATACCAAACATTATGCCATTGTGGTCCGAGCTTGTGAGGCCTTCGACTATTTGCCAGTCGTCCACGAAAGCAAGCATATCCGCAGTGCACGCCGTCACATCGACATGGCTGCAGAATCTCCTTCCACCCCTAATGGTGTCAAAGGTTGGTACCTTTCCCAAGTTCAGGATATGCATGTCGTTCTCAGCCAGAGCTCCATACATTTCTTCGCCTCTTCTGTCCTCATTTGGGCTACCCCACCAGGTACTTTTAGCGTTGGCGTCACCTCCTACGATTACCCATTTTGGTCCAGTTTTGAGCACAACCTTTTTAAGATGTTCCAGGTATGGCTCTATGGGCTGATCCGGATCAAAGTAGTAGGAGACCAGGGTGACCGTCCATGCTCTGGTTTGGACTCCCACCACGACGATGTTATCCGTGGTGAGTTGTGGGTACTGTATGACGTTGAGGTCATCGTCGAAAACGGCGATGGCCGCTTTTACAGTCCCATTTCCTGTCCCAGAGCTCTGGGACATTTTGACACCCCGGTAACTCCTAACACTCCGCATCCCGCCAACAAAGGGTTCCTGGAGCAGAGCTATGGCAATTTTTCGCTTTTTGGCTTCAATGAGCAATTCGTTTGTAGCCAGCTGGCTACGCTGCAGGTTTGCCTGTGCTATTTTGTACTGGTGGGTTTTCCGTGGGACCACCTTAGCAATATGCTACGGAGGCCCTAGCCAGCGCATCCCACCTTCTCCTGACTGGGCACTCACTGCTGAAGGCGTTGTGACCCGACTGCTGTATACCTGCTCTTGTGCAGTTTTTGCACTGTACCAGACAGTGCCCACCAGTCTGTCTGGGCACTCCGCTCTCAGGTGTAGACCCCCACAGTGGCTACACAGATCTGCGGGTTCTTTGCAGTACCGCTGGTACACTGCACCAGCGGCGATTGGTCCTCCACCGTTACCCTTTGGAGGTCGATTCTCAGTTTACTCTCATTTAATGCTCTCTTCCATATCGTAGGTGTAACACTGAGGATAATATGGCAATTATGTGAGTTTCTTGCGTTTCGTCTGTATTTAATTTGTATTGACGATACGTCCTCACCGTCGAGGCTGCCAAACACCTCCCGGTTCTGGTTTCTGAGGGCTCTGATGACTTCAGCATCATCATGTACTTTGAGTACATCCCTCAGAATCAGCAGCGGGTTTCTGTTCTTGACCTCCTCGACGACAAGGCCCTCCTCCGCGGCTTCCAGTCTGTCTCTGACTTTCCTCCTCTCCTGTTCCGTCCTACAGCTCATAACGATCTTTCTGTCTTTTGCCTTTCTCACTCTCTCTACTTGCACCCACCCATCCTTCGCGTCTACTGCTCTTCTAACTCTTTCCAAAACTTCTTCACCGGTTTCGTCCTCACACCTCGAGGAGACCACCATGGAGTGCAGAGGCACCTGTTCCGGATTTCTGTCCCTATTATGGCATTCCGCCACCACATCCGTACATGCTGGTTTCTCTTGGATCGCTCTTTGAGCGTCAACTGCCTCCTTCAGTTCCTCCATTTTCCTTCCATTCTCTAGGAGCAGTTTTGTGTTTTCTTCTAGTCTTGCCAATATTTGGCCTTCGTCTTTTTCTTTCGGTGCGGTTGTTTGGGTACATTTTTCCGCTTTTTCCACTTTTTCCCCTCTGCTCTCTCCCTCCAGTTCGAATTCCAGATTTCGTGCCACCGGTACCGCCTTGGCCAGCTCATATAGCCGATCCAAGGCCTCTTTGAGTTGTAACTTGATGTCCTTCCTAAGGTTTTGGAATTTGCGGAGGTTCTCCAGGCCTTTCCTGTGGATCTCCGCAGCTTCCTCCGCCTTGTTAACAGAGCCCGTTCTGTTCTTTATGGGGCTAGGTGTGGAGGGGTTTTTCCTGATCTTAGTTACTGTCGCCGTTCCGGTGGGCAGTTGTTGCGTTTGGACTTTCAGTGGGTGGTTTTTCTTCCCTGGAGGGGTGGAGCAGGTGGGTTTTGTGGATTGTGGCGGTCTTGTCAGTTTCCCCGATGGGGACGTCCCAGCTATAACTTGTTCTATACTTTCTATAGATTTACGGACGTTTTGGGGCTTTGATAGTCTGCCAGGTCCTGCCTTTGCCTTGTCCGTTGGTGACGCCAGCGTGGATTTAGGTCCGCTCTCTTGAGCTCCAGCTGGCGTGCGAATCATGTTGGTAGGGTAGTCGTCAATTTTATGTTAGCCAAAAGGGCTTGTACGGTCTTATATGGGTCAATAAACCCGCGTCTAACACTAATTTGTAAAAAATATTTAAAGCTATTTGATAGAGTACCCTTTAAACGGGTCACTGGACCACCCTGTTTCCTTCGAGATTAAACTCCTGATGTCCAAAATGTTTCAGCTCTACCAATTTAGCTTAGCGTACATAAGTATCTATAACTAACAAAGTAAATCAACAACACACAACATTAAAATGTAAAACAATAAAATAAGATAGTAAAAAATATTTAAGACTCTATGTAGAGTCGATTCAATAACATTAGTGGGTAGCCCTCCCCGAGCCCTTCCCAACAAGCCCAAACACGGCACCCTTATTCCAAGGGGCTCCGGAGATACAGGGGTCCAAAATCCCCGGTTGCTATCCAAGATGGCTACCGGTGGATGGTTGAACCGCTATATCTCAGGGGCCTCCCAGCCGAATGCCTTGGTGCTTGGGGTTCCCGCAACGGGCCCGACGAGACCAACACACTGATGTGGTTTTCAGGCTGAAAAATTTTCAGTCACTCAAAACGCCTGAAAACTAATTAGTAGTGTTAGGTAGGTACAGGGAGCTACCCGCCAATTATTTATGAGGAAACCCCGTCCCTCTACGACCCTCCGTTTGGGAGATATGGCTGAAATAAAAAATACAAAATGGTCGCTCAGCTGTCAAAGTTGAACTTTGACGAGCGATATCTCCCCTCCGGAAGGGCGCAGGTTGGTCGAGTTTGGGTTCTTTAGGCCTGGAATGGCTCGCCCCTTATGCTGAAACCGCTTTCAGGATTCCAAAAAAGTGTTCCTCCAAACTGGCCAAAACTGTGGGTATGGTTCCTTTAGAACCCCAGGAGTAGTATATCGAAAACCGCAGTCTGATGCGACCCACGGTTCCAGAGTTATGGCGACTTAAAGTAAAACAAAATGGCAAAATGGGGGGTCAATTGATTCATCATCTTCACCCTCATTCACACGGTTCGCCTTTTCTCTTATCACCTTATGGACTGCATTGTCTTTTTGAGCTTCATCTTCCGGATAGAAGGTTTCTGCCAATGCCTTGGCAGACTCTACTCCTTCCAGTACTTGACCATTTTGGACCAATGGTATGTCTTCTTGCCTTGATGTTGTGCGGCCTATTACTCTATAAATTCCGTCCCACATACTTTCCCTGTCTTGCTTTTGGCAGAAGGTCTTCCAGCTGTCTGTTTTTGTACTGTTCATGAGGTGCAAGTATTCCTCTTTGACGGAGAGGTATTTCTGAAGAACTCCCTCTCGGCGCACTGCTGCTGCATTTTTAAGCCGTCTTTTGTATCTCTTTACTTCCTGTTTCTTCGCTGTTAATTCCTCTGTCCACCAAGGCAATTCCGTTCGCTTCTTGTCCTTTATTTTTGGTATGTGTTTTTCACTGGCTTCTTCTATTGCTTTCGTATATTCTTCTATTTTCTGGTCTAGTTCTTCCTTTGTTTCGATTTTATCAACTTCTTCTTTGTTTACTTCCTTATTTGTCCATAGCTGGTAGACTTCTTCTCGGAATTCTGCCCAGTTAGCTTTCCTGGTGTTGAATTTTCTGGTTGTTCTTTTTATATCTACTCCTTTGGACTTTTTAAGATTCACTTCGAACAGAATTGCCTTGTGGTCAGAAATTGTTACGTCTCCATCTAGTCTCCATTTGACAACCTTGTCAAGCATGTCCTCAGTACAGACTGTTATGTCAACGCAGCTTGTAAACCGTCTGCCTCCTCTGTGGTAATCAAATGTGGGCTCTGTTCCGTTATTCAGGATACAGAGTTCCATCTGGTCCAATGCACCCGCTAGCTCTTTTCCTCTTTGGTTTGTCTCTCCACTTCCCCACCAGATATTCCAGGCGTTAACATCCCCCCCTAGTATCGTGCACTTCCCTCCAACTGAGTTCATGATCTTATGGATATGATCGATGTCGGCCTCTATGTTTCCGTCTCCTTCAAGGTACGTTGAGATGACAGTGATTTTCCAGGCCTCTGTTTTAAGTTGCGCTACAACTATATTTTCTGTTGTTAGCGTTGGGCAATGGGTCACGTCAATGTTGCTGTCAAACAGTACGATGGTGGACTTGTTGGTCTTGTCTGTACTCTTTTCGCACTGTATCGTTCGCGTGCCTTGGAAACACTTTAGTTTCTTTGCGGATCCCGTATATGGTTCCTGCAACATTGCAAAGGCGATCTTTCGCTTTGTTGCTTCCATTACAAGCTCCTCTGTTGCCTGGCGACATCTTTGTAAGTTGGCCTGAATTGCACGATACCGATAACCTCTGTCTACGTTTTCATCTGGGGCCACCTTAGCAATACGCTACAGTGGATCTTGCCAGGTTTTCCCATTTCTTACGGACGGGGCACTCAACACTAAAGGCGTTATGTTTAGTCACTTCCAGGTTGGCTCTCTGGCAGTTCCGACACGAAGGCGGCTCTGCAGCAAGCCATGGGTTAGGTTAGTTTAGGTTAGGTTAGGTTAGGTTAGGTTAGGTTAGGTTAGGTTAGGTTAGGTTAGGTTAGGTTAGGTTAGGTTAGGTTAGGTTTTTTTTTTTTTTTTTTTTTTTTTTTTTTTTCCCTGTCCGGGCGCCATTTCGGGCCCGGCCCGCGAGCTAGTGTTCCTCTGACCGTATCAGAGACTTATTTCTACTTTCTTAATGCTATTACATAGGGTTTTGTTGAGTAATTTCTCAGAAATTTTTTTTTATGTTGGGGTTAAATGAATTTTTCAGAAGCGTTTTATTACAACGATTGGTTGCATTCAACCAGCAGCTTAGGAGCCAATAGGCTTGTCATAAATCTACTTCTACTGTCTACACATCGTCAGCAGACGGCATAACCTTTTAACTACATTAGTACTTATTTCTATGACTATTTTTATGTTCTAATTATCTTATTTCGCTTACTTTATATTTATATCTTAATTAGTTACAAAATTTTTGGAGACAGATCTCTTTCTTAACATACTATTTAGTTGTCTTATGCTAACAATATATATTTTTAATTACAAAATTTTCGGTGTCAAATCTGTTTCTTATTCTACATTTAATTACTTATGCTGACAATATATATACACATTATATATATTCAACATAATATAAAAATCACTTATTTCTTTTAATTACTGTGCTAGCGATTTGTATACAAAAATTTAAGAATTTCTGCCTACTATCTTTATGCAACATCAATAGATTCACATTTTCACACGAAATTTCACAATCCAACAACTGCTCCAAATCAAACCTAAGAGATGCAAATACCGGGCAATCAAACATAATGTGAACAACCGACTCATCAACATCAGGGTCACAGATGCATGATGGGCTCTCCTTACACTTGAAACGGTTCAAGTATGCGGAGAACCCACCGTGCCCCGTCAACACTTGAGTCATGACATTTGTAGGTTGAAGCTGCTGGACGATTTTGTATGCTTTGACTGCGTCCGGTAAAAACAATTTGGTAACAGCAGCAACAGTGCCCGACTGATACCGATGATTCCATTCGTCAAGAGAGTCCTTACGGATTTGTCTCTTGACGAATGAAACCGGGCAGCTGTCGTAGTCAGGCAGCTTTTTTGAGTGCAGAGCAGCCTCTTTGGCTAATTGATCCGCCCGCTCATTCCCTTCTAATCCAGCATGTGCTTTAATCCAAAACAAGGATACCTCCTTGTTTTGGAGTTTGCTGCGTTCGATGTTCAGTCTAGATTCCTCGGCTAAAGGGTGAGAGGAGAGCGGGTCCACTACAGTCTCTAGTGCGGAACGCGAATCACTGAGGATTGCGTAGCTAGGTTCTTTCCTCTGCGTGATGATTCTAGTTGCTCTACATATGGCCAGGAGTTCAGCCTGATAGACCGTGCAGTACGGCGGCAGCTTAAGTTTGAGGGCCTTAGTCTCAGCCTCATTGCTCCAAAGAGACAATGAGGCCCCGACTTTTCCCTCAATCTTGCTGCCATCCGTGTATATGGAAACTGCGTGGTTGACGTGATTTACTACGTCTTGCTGGTCCATCAGGCTCATGAACTCCAGACTCATATGCTTCGCAGGATGCAGGGTCTCTGCGAAGGGAACCCTCCGTTCTATCTCCCGATCCCCTAGTGCTGGCTGAGGTATTCCCCTCCTGGCCTCATACAAAGAGGCCGCCTCCCGCACACGGATGTCGAGAGGCAATAGCCCAGCCAGCACCAGCGCCGAGTTCAGGGAGACAGTGCGGTACGCCCTGCAGAGCTTCTGAGCAAAACCTCTTTGAACCGCGTTTAGCTGCTTTTGCACTCCGAGCTTAAGTGTTGCCGACGCCCAAACGCTGGATGCGTACATAATTATGGGCTCCACCGCCGCCACATAAATTGTACGGATGACCTCCGGGTGCAGGCCCCAGCTTATCTTAGCCGCCCTTGAAATCTGCTTATATATATTTATGGCCTTCTTGCAGACAACAGCGGTATGGGCGTTGAAAGTCAGCTTATTGTCGATTGTGACCCCTAAGATCTTGATTTGCTTGGACATGCCAATGCCCACCCCGCCCATACTCAACAGTGGTGTGTCAAATTTAAGCTTGCGTGTTATAGTCATCGCTTGAGTTTTGTGAGGCGCGAACTTGAGTTTATTTTTGACACCCCACCCCTGAACATGGGCAAGCGCGGCACTGGCACGTCCCTGCACCTCCATCGCTGTTTGACCATCAAATATAAGGATGACGTCATCTGCGAAGGCCTGGCAGTAGTGCCCCAGACGTCCAAGCTCCTTCAGCAGTGTATCCAGCAAAAGATTCCAAAGTATCGGTCCCCCTATTGAACCTTGGACACAACCCTTATTTGTAGTTCTGACACATTCCTGTCCAGCATATCTCACTTTAACTTTTCTGTCCTGCAGATAGCTGTCCAAGACTCGCCTGATGTTAATGGGGCATTCCTCCTCAGCCAGTCTGACTTTGATAGCTGGCCACCAAGCGTTGTCGAAGGCTCCCTCTATGTCCAAAGAAACCATCGTCACAATCCTTTTTTGGTCTTGTTTTGCACGTACGTAACTTATTAGGTCATAGAGGGAGTCTTCGGTGCTTTTCTGTGGCGTAAAGCCATACTGGCAGGGGCTGAGTCTAGGGAGCAGATGCCATTTGAGCCTACCAACTAACATTTTCTCCATGACTTTACCCAAAACTGGTAATAGTCCAATGGGCCTGTAGGATTTGGGGTTAGTATATTCGTCTTTTCCTGGTTTCCTCAAAATGACTACGGTAGCCTCCTTCCAAGTGGGCGGAAAGAACCCCAGATCCAGGCATTTGTTCGCCAATGCCAAAAACAGCTCCGGGTTGCTGTTTATTGCTCGTCCACAAATGTCAGCAGTGAGGCCATCCCCACCCGGGGCCTTCTTCGGGTTGAAACTCTCCACCGCGGTTCTCAGCTCTTGCTTAGTAAACGGTGGATCATCGGTGTCATTATGGTCAGACTCGTTTATTTGCTTGGCTGCTGATCGGATCCGCTGGTGGTGGGCATCATCCTCAGTCTCCAGGTCCTCCGGGTAGAATGTCTCAGCTAGCATTTCTACCGATTCCTGAGCATCCAGGGCCTTCCCGTCCCTCATCAGGGGGATATCCTCTGTCCTCCTCGTCGTCCTAGCTATAACTCTATAGATTCCCTCCCAGAGGCCTTCCCTATCCTGCTTACTGCAAAACTCCTTCCAACTGTTTATTTGTGCTTCCTTAGCTTTTAATTCATAGTGTTCTTTGTGTTTCAGGTACGCTTCTACGACCATCTGCTTCCGGACCGGGGCTGCACAGCGGATTCTACGTTTCCTAGTGGTGACCTCCTTCTTCAACTTGGCGAGTTCTTCATTCCACCATGGCAAGGTAAGTGTATTTTTATTTTTCTTTTTCGGTATGCTATTATTACTTGTATCTATACTTGTATTTATGTATTGTTCTATTTTTAAGTTAAGTTCAAATTTATTATTTATGTCCTTTATTTGATCTATTGTAATTTGATTTTCTTCTAGTAATTGGGCCAGTTTCTCATGAAACTGGCTCCAATTTGCCTTTTTGGTGTTGTAGATCCTAGTCGTTGATTTGATATTTATACCCTTTGATCTTTTTAACCTAATTTTAAAAGTAATTGCGTTGTGGTCGGAATTCACCATGTCTACATCGACTCTCCAGTCCTCCACTAGGTCCAGTATTTCCGCCGTGCAGGCCGTTATGTCTACAAAGCTTCTGTACGTCTTTGTCCCTCTGACAGTATCGAAGGTCGGTATATTGCCTTCGTTTAATACCTCCATTCCCATGTCTTCTATAGCTCCTGCCATTTCCTCACCCTTCGCATCCACTATAGGGCTTCCCCACCAGGTGCTCTTGGCATTAGCGTCTCCAGCAATTATGATTCTCGTTGTACCGACTTTCTGTATGATCCTCCTCAGCTGCTCCAGGTACGGTTCTAGAGTGTGTTTCTCCGGCTCAAAGTAAAACGAGAGGACCGCTATCTCCCAGACACTAGTGCGGATCTTCACCACAACGATGTTATTTGTGGTGAGATCAGGATATTGGATAACATCCAAATCGTCGTCAAAAACAGCAATTGCTGCCTTGACAACTCCGCCCTTAGTGCACTGGAAGATTTTAACACCTCTGTGGTCCCTCACCCTACCTATCGCCCCAACATACGGTTCCTGGATTAATGCGATAGCCATCTTCGCTTTTGTAGCCTCAAGCAGCAGCTCCTGCGTAGCCAGTTCTTTACGCTGCAGATTCGCTTGGGCCACGAAGTATGGTTTTGAGTCAGCCGGGGAAGATCTCACGCCCGGGACCACCTTAGCAGTACGCCACTGTGGCTCGCGCCAATGCGTCCCATCTGCATCTTACTGCACACTCTGCGCTAAAAGCGTTGTGGTCCACAACATCTAATTTAGCACGCGTGCAGTTGCAGCATCTGGGAGGCGCACCGACCAGCCAGTCCGCGCATTGGTCACGCATGTGCGGTCCCCCACAGTGGCTGCACTTTGCCACCGATTCCTGACAGAATCGCCTTCCGTGACCGTAGCCCAGGCAAAGCGAGCACTGCACTAACGGAGACTGGTCGCCCACTTTGATCTTCTGCAGATCAATGTTCACTGACTCTGCCTCCATCATTCTTTGCCAGACTTTCGGTGAGACCCTTAGGACAAGGTGACACTGGTGCGGGTTTCTAGTCTTCTTCCTATACCTTATATCAATGGCGTACTGGAGACCCTCAAAAATGTCACGGTTCTGATTTTTCAAGGCCTTGGTTATGTCTTCATCAGTATTATAACTAAAGACATTTTTGAGGATCACGAGCGGGTCCTTATTGTTCACCTCTTCCACGTTGAGATGTTCATCAACTTTTTTGAGTCTCTCCTTTACCTTGTCCCGTTCCTCTATTGTTTTGCATCCCATTATAATTTTCCTATCCTTTCCTTTTCTTATCTTTTCTACTCTGACCCATCCTTCCTTCGCTTCCATAACATCCCTAATCCTAGTAAGGACTTGCTCTCCGGTTTCGCCATTGTCTTTGGAAGTGACAACCACAGAATGCAGCGCGGTCGGTCCGGGGGGCCGCCTCCCGGAAGGTCCCGCAGCAACCGTGGCATAGGTCGCTCCCTCTACCACGTTCTGATGCTTTTCCAGCGTCTCCTTCAGTCTGTCCATCCTATCAGTATTCTCCTTTAGGAGTTTACTGTGTAGCTCAATTCGTTTGAGCATTTCCAGTTCTTCCGGCCTTTGTGTGGGGTAAGGCAAGGTAAGGGGGGCCATTAGCTCCTCTTTATTAGCTACCTTCCTTTGTCCCTTTGCTGCTTCCGATTCCTTTACTAATTTGTAAAGTCGGTCTACGGCAGCAAGCACCCCCTCTTTGATGTCCGTTCGTAGGTTCCTAGAGTTGTTGAGGTGGAGCTTTGCCTTTTCAAGGCAGGCTCTTGCCTCAGCAACTCTATTAGCCTGTTCTGGCTTTGGTGACGGTCCCCCAGAGGCACTCGCTGAGGTTCTGCGGGCAGCTTCGCGGTTTTCCTGGGTATGATTTGACCTAGGCTTCTTCCTAGGGGAAATCACTGTCTCCTTGCCTGTCAAAACTGGAGGGTTAGGGGACCCGGCCTTCCCGGACTCCCACTCCCCTATGCTCTGCCTCACTTTTGAGGTTTGAGCGGGTCCTGCCGGCTCGGCATTGTCAGGGGAAGTCAAGGTGTCCATAGCAGTCTTCTTTACAGGTGTTCGGTCTGTCGCAAACATGTTTGTCTGCGCTGAGGTTCGCGGGATTACGTCAAGAATAATCCTATCAAAGGTTTGTAAAAGTTGTATAAAATTCTTGGTTTAATTTACGTCACTCTAGTCAAATAAATGGATGTCAATGGGTTAAAGTCTACTTGGATGACGTTTTAATTTTCTGTAGACTAATCTAAATATTATTATGTACAATGGTCAAAAGAACGCAGTGTACAACGTCTTGAGTAGGCAGGAATACTGCCTCCGTCTAATTACAAAAAATATAAATATATATATAAAAATATATTTAGATGTAGAGATGTAAAAAGGTCGCTCAAATTAACAATAAAAGCTTACCTAATGTTCCGCGTCAATGGTCTATATATATCTTAAATAGAGTGATATTTTCGTCAATGTAAAGTGAGTAAAAGTAAAGTCTACTTGGACGACGTTTTAATTTTCTCAAGAATAATCTAATTATTATTATTAAAATGACCTTTTTTTTACGTGCTTAGACGACACAGGGTGGGCCAAATTTATAACAATAAAACCAGTTTTTAGACCATAACTTTTTAAATTTGTTCCCATCCATACCAAGTTTTTTACACCATCGGATAGCCAAAAGTCAAAAAATACTTTTGATGGAGGTAAACCCCACGTGCGATACGTCGTTGGATAGCTCTTGAAGAGGGCTATCCGATGGTGTAAAAAACTTGGTATGGATGGGAACAAATTTAAAAAGTTATGGTCTAAAAACTGGTTTTATTGTTATAAATTTGGACAAAATGAATGTTTTGCAGACGATTTATGACAATCTGCACCAGAAACGGACTACTGAGACCACTTGCCAAATGTACGAGCGTACAAAAGCTTGTGGGGCCCAAAGGGCTATGCAAAATACTGAAACTACTGAAATTTTTCAAAGTATATCTGTTATATGGAAAATTCGGAAAAATTTTGGTATTTTCTTGCACTTTTAAGGGTCTATTGCCTAGCTATGGGTTTAATATAACTAAAAAGGCTGAAAACCGCGTCCTAATACGCCTACTAGAAGCCAAGATATGTGGGTTAGGTTTTTTTTTTTTTTTGTAAAAGTACTAGTTATCGTCACTATTTATTTTGTGACGGTTTAACCTTTTTGTAATTTGTCTAGGTTTTAAATATTCTGGGTAGCTATTTACAATCATTGATCTTTATATAATTCTTCTTCTATTTAAAATCACATTAGACTTTAAATCTGTGTTACGATCATCTTTATGTGTTACGATTATCTTAAGAAAGAACTATTTATAAATACTGGTACAGAATCATTAATACAATTAGTTGAACTGTATTATTCAAGTTTTTTTTTTTTTTTTTTTTTTTTTTTTTTTCTCTTTTTCTTTCTTTATCGTGTGTTTTAATAAATTGTAACTTAATATTATGAATTAAAAAACAATCAATCAGTCATTAATCAAGTAAAAGTAAATCAATTTTAATAATTACACAGCGGTACTGCCGTTCATTTTTGCCGCAACTTTTACGACTCGTTTTGCGAATTTTATGAAGTCACGGCGATGGTCTTTGTTCTGGATAATTGTGCTATAATTTATAGAACTTATTTGTATTTGTAAATTAGTGCTTATATCCTGCCTGTGTGTTTCAAACCTAGGGCATTCATCTAGGATGTGGGTTACCGTTTCTGGTGTATCTGTGTCACATACACAACTTGAAGATGATGCCAGCTTGAAACGGTGCAGGTATTCTTTGAATCCTCCATGTCCAGTGAAAAGTTGTGCTAATGTGTTTGACATATGGATCTGTGTTACTATTGAGTGAGCTTCAGGTATGTTAGGGAAGAAAAGTTTGGTAATCTTGCCCGTTTCCGCCTCTTGGTATCTTTGGTTCCAAGTATCGATTGTCTTCTGTCTCAATGAGTATTTAAGGAAGGATACAGGGATGCCATCATACACCGGGCTAGTCTTTTTCTTCATGGCAGCTTCCTTCGCCAGGTCGTCAGCTCTTTCATTTCCAAGCACTCCTGCGTGTGCCTTGATCCAGTAGAAGCAAACTGTCTTGTTTTTGGCTTTCATGTCTTTTATTCTTGTTTGGATCTCATGGACAATAGGACTTGTGTGTTCTGGGTTTGAGATGGATTCCAAGGCGGATCTAGAGTCACTTAATACATTGGCTAGGTTCGTTGTCTGGCTTTTGTTAATCATTTCGACGGCGCGTAACACAGCAGCCAATTCGGCTTGGTAAACGGAGCAGTGTGGGGCTAATATAAAGTTGGTTTTACGGACCTCCGCTCCAACCTCCCACCAAGTGACTGCAGCTCCGACCCTGCCATCCATTTTACTGCCATCCGTGAATAATTTGGGTGCTGTGTTATCTATTTCGTCGACATCCTCTTGTGTATTCAATAGTCTGTACTGAATCGGGGTTCTTTCTGCAGGATGGGGCAGTTCGAATGGGCTAACTCTACGTTCCACATTGAATCCTGGTAGTTCTGGGTATGGTTTACCTCGTTTGAGCTCATAAAGTTCCGCTGATTCCTTTGCTCTAAGGTCGAGAGGCAAAATTCCAGCTAGACAGAGTACCGAAGTATGCGAGGCAGTTCTATGCGCCTTCGATATTAAAATGGCGAATTTACGCGACAGTTGGTTTAGCCTTACTCTCGCATACTTCTTTTCTATTATAGGCGCCCAGACGCTAGCCGCGTACAACACTATCGGTTCAACCACCGCTGTATATAATAATCTTGTTATTTCCGGACTAAGACCCCAGCTTGCTCTGGTGGCCGATGATACAGCACGATATATTCCTACCGCCTTATTACAGACATTCTGGAGATGAGTTTTAAAGATGAGTTTTGAGTCTATTGTAAGACCCAAAACTTTTAACTCGTTGGAGATGGTGATCTGGACTCCAGTCATTTCAAAGCGGGGGGCGTCGAATTTGAGACGTTTTGTGACGACTATAGCCTGAGTTTTATGTGCTGCGAAGCGCATCTTACTATCTTTACCCCAGTCAGCAATGCATTTCAAGGCTGTGTTAATTTTGACGTTTAAATCAGTCGTTGTTGAGGCAGAAGCGACGACTAAGATATCGTCCGCAAACGCTTGAACATGAGCATCCAGTTCTTGCACTTTGTTCAGTAGGGGATCCAGCTGTATGTTCCACATAAGCGGTCCACAAGTAGATCCCTGTATGCATCCCTTATTGGTCGGTCTGGTGATCTGTTCTCCTGCATATTGCACTCGAACTGTTCTGTCCGATAAATAATTATCGACTAACAGTAGAAGATCTTCTGGACAATTTTTAGATATCAGCTGGCTTTTGATTAGGGGCCACCAAGCACTATCAAAGGCCCCCTCAATGTCCAGTGAGACGACCGCTACGATCTTCTTTTCAGCAACCTCACTGCGGATCAGGTTCACTGCTTTGTTAAGTGCGTCCTCAGTGCTCACTTGGGGCATGAACCCGTATTGGCTTTTATTCAATAGTCCATGATTTCCTAGGTGCCAGGTCAGTCTGTTGGTGAACAGCTTTTCCAGTATTTTGCCAAATACGGGTAGGAGTCCAATTGGTCTGTAGGACTTTGGCGCTGAATAATCTGCTTTCTGTGGTTTTGGGATAATCCTTATGATTGCCAGTTTCCATATTTTTGGAAAGTGACGCAGTTGCAAGCACTTGTTGAGGATAGAGAGAAACAGGCCGTCTGAGTTTGTAATGGTGCGTAGACAGATGTCTGCGGTAAATCCATCTTCACCAGGCGCTTTTGTTGGGCCGATTTTCCTTATGACGTTAAGAAGTTCGTCCTCATTGAATGGGGTGGTAAGGTTCGTCGATAAGTTCTGTTTCTCTCTTAATGCTATTATATGGTTTCCAGTGTGTTGTCGCAGTGTAACTTGATTGGGATTGTCCGTTGTTGGGTCGTCTTTGGAGTAAAAAGTGTCGGCCAGTAGTGTCGCTGATTGTGTTGGATCCAGTGGTTTCCCATTTTGGTCTCTCAACAAGCAATCACTTTGGCGATTAGTAATTGTGAGTGCCTTGTAGATTTGTTCCCACATGGTGCCCCGCTCCTGTCCAGTGCAATAGTCCTTCCAGCTTGAGAGTCTTGTTTTCGTTATGTTCTCTTTATAGTGTTCCAAAGCTGTTAGGTATTCTTCTACAAGAACAGGTCTCCTCCAAGGGTTTGCTTTTCGAATCTTGTTACGACGCCTTATCACATCCTGTTTCTGTTGTTTTAGCTCTTTTGACCACCACTTTATTTTATTGGATTTAGTTCCACTAACAGAAGGTATGGTTTGGCTACAAGCTGTAGTGACAATTTTTGTGAAGGTGTCAATTAGGTCATTCAGTTCCTCTGGTGACTGTATTTTATCACAAGTCTCTTTGTTAATATTCTGTTCTAATAGGTGGTGTTTAATACAATCTCCGAAGGCTGACCAGTCTGCTTTCTTCGTTTTGTATTTCCTGGTTGTTAACCTCGGTGCTGTTATAGTTTGTGGGTCTGGGTGTAGTTCAAATGTGATAGCTCTATGATCCGACGTCGTAACAAGATTCATATCTAGTTCCCAGTTCTTAATTCTGGGCAAAACTGCGTTGGTGCATGCAGTTACATCCACGATGCTTTCACAAGTCCTATTATTGCGGAAAACGCTGAAAGTAGGTGTTGATCCTGAGTTGAGAATAGCCATATCAAGATGGGCCAACAGTTCAGCATACGCAGTTCCTCTGGTGTCTTCCTCGTCTCCTCCCCACCAGCAACTTTTGGCATTGACGTCGCCAGCTAGAATAACGTGTGGCGTACCCATATGTTGGACGGTTTTTTGGATGTGCTGCAGGTATGGTTCTATATCTTCGGTACCCTCCAGATACACTGAGATAATGCCAACACTAATTTTGCCAAGCCTTAGAACCACGCAAGCGACGTTCTGAGTACACATTTCTGGGTGCTCTGTTACAATGAGCCTGTCGTTGAGAATTACGATCGCCGATTTAACTGGTTTGTCAGGGTGAGAGAACTGGATAACTTTATGGGACCCCAGTTTAGTATGCCCGAGGTTCCCAACGTATGGTTCCTGTAAGAGCACAATTGAGTATTTGCGGTCTAGTGCCTCTTTGAGACACTCTTGTGTTGCGGTAAGCCCTCTACCGAGATTCACTTGTAAGATTTTCAATGCAGTCCTATTTGTTGTCGAAGCGCCTGTTGAGTTTATTTCGTTGCCCGTATCGTTAACAATAACTTATAACTGATCGGGACAACCGGTCATATTTGCGCCACTCTGGGCACTGCTCGCTGTAAGCGGGATGCGTCTGATCCATTGCTGGTTTGCAGTTTACGCACTTAGGTGGTGTTTGGCGAGGGCAGGCCCTGGTGTCGTGGCTTTCGGAACAGTATCCGCACTTTTGTTCTTGTGTGCAGCTTTTCGCCTCATGACCGAAACCCAAGCACTTAAAACATTGTTTAATCGGGGACTGGTCAATAGCGCCAACAATTTGATAGGCGAGTCTGACTCTAGTGTCCCGAAGGGCTTGCCAAATTCTGGGACTGGTTTCGAGGACAACATTGCAGAGGCACTCATTCCTGTGCTTAGTTCTTCTGAGCACCTTCATAACGTCATTGACTGATTCCCCTAAGACGTTTGCGTTCTGACTTTTTATAGTGCTCACAAGCTGATCGTTGGTTAGGTCGTTCGTGACCCCAATCAACTTGAGCTGTGGAATTCTAGCGCTTGGTTCTGTTACTGTGTACTCCTGGCTAAATTGCTTGATTGCCTTGCTCATGGCTTCCTGATCTTTATCAGACTCCATCGTGACGACTACTTTACTATTTCGCCCTTTTCGCAGTCCACTTACGGCAATACCTAGTTCGACTACGTTAATTCCCTTTTTAATGTCTGACATGATGTCTTCACTGGTTTTTCGGGGGTCGATCGATTCAACTATAACTGCGCGACGAGGTTTCATTGCCATATCGGCGTAAGAGGGCCTTCGAGTGGCATCATTTTCTGTCCTAAAGAATGTATTTGGAAGGTGGGAAGAGTTCGTAGGATACTCCCGGATGTCGGCTCTCAATGTCTCGACCGCTGTCCTTATTGGACCTGCCGTCTCAACCACTGTTTGGAGCGCATCCCTTACCTCAGTTTTGAGCTCCCTCACTTCAACCATAACCTGATCGGTGCTGTGAACATTGGTACCTATCGACAAAGCACTCGTATTGGACGTCAGCTGTTCTAGTCGCATAGCAAGTTTTTGAATTTCTGCTAGGACCTCGTCCGATGTGCTGTCTTTTGTCTGCTTTGATCCTACTAAAGCCGTAAGCTGTTTAGCGTGTTCTGTCTGCAGACGAAGAGCGTCTTCCTGTCTCTGTAGCTTGGCCCGCTCTAACAACAGTAGGAGGTTTTGTATCTCTGAGTTTTGACGGTGAATAATCTCATGTAAGCCCGACAAACTGTTATTCACAACATTTTTAATGCTGGTTTTCAGGTTCCCCGATAGCTCCATTTGGGCTTTCGCATCCTGGAAAAGTTTGTTTGCCAAATCGGTGTTGGTCTGCTGGTATGTCTGTTCGCCGCAATCGACAAGTATGCTCGGCTCCAATGAGACTGCCGCTAGCTGGTCGCTGGCCAAGCTAAGCTGACTTAAATTAGTAGATGACATGACTAGATTTACTTAGATGATGTAATTATTTACTCTTATGTGAATTTTATTATTAATTGGCCCTTTTTCACGTGCTTAGACGACACAGGGTGGGCGGGAGGGGAATTTTTTGACTTTTGATGGTGTTAAACCCCACGTGCGATACGTCGTTGGATAGCTCTTGAAGAGGGCTATCCGATGGTGTAAAAAACTTGGTATGGATGGGAACAAATTTAAAAAGTTATGGTCTAAAAACTGGTTTTATTGTTATAAATTTAAGCGAAATGAATGTTTTGCAGACGATTTATGACAATCTGCACCAGAAACGGACTACAGAGACCACTTGCCAACCGTACGAGCGTACAAAAGCTTGTGGGGCCCAGAGGGCTATGCAAAATACTGAAACTAATGAAATTTTTCAAAGTAAATCTGTTATACGGAAAATTTGGAAAATTTTTGGTATTTTCTTGCACTTTTGAGGGTCTATTGCCTAGCTATGGGTTTAATATAACTAAAAAGCCTGAAAACCGCGTCCTAATACGCCTACTAGAAGCCAAGATATGTGATTGTATGTGAAAACTGCACTCACCACATCGACTCGGTTTAGGTATTTATGGTAAAATTTAAACTTTTATTAAGAATTTTTTGACTTTTGATGGTGTTAAACCCCACGTGCGATACGTCGTTGGATAGCTCTTGAAGAGGGCTATCCGATGGTGTAAAAAACTTGGTATGGATGGGAACAAATTTAAAAAGTTATGGTCTAAAAACTGGTTTTATTGTTATAAATTTAAGCGAAATGAATGTTTTGCAGACGATTTATGACAATCTGCACCAGAAACGGACTACAGAGACCACTTGCCAACCGTACGAGCGTACAAAAGCTTGTGGGGCCCAGAGGGCTATGCAAAATACTGAAACTAATGAAATTTTTCAAAGTAAATCTGTTATACGGAAAATTTGGAAATTTTTTGGTATTTTCTTGCACTTTTGAGGGTCTATTGCCTAGCTATGGGTTTAATATAACTAAAAAGCCTGAAAACCGCGTCCTAATACGCCTACTAGAAGCCAAGATATGTGATTGTATGTGAAAACTGCACTCACCACATCGACTCGGTTTAGGTATTTATGGTAAAATTTAAACTTTTATTAAGAATTTTTTGACTTTTGATGGTGTTAAACCCCACGTGCGATACGTCGTTGGATAGCTCTTGAAGAGGGCTATCCGATGGTGTAAAAAACTTGGTATGGATGGGAACAAATTTAAAAAGTTATGGTCTAAAAACTGGTTTTATTGTTATAAATTTAAGCGAAATGAATGTTTTGCAGACGATTTATGACAATCTGCACCAGAAACGGACTACAGAGACCACTTGCCAACCGTACGAGCGTACAAAAGCTTGTGGGGCCCAGAGGGCTATGCAAAATACTGAAACTAATGAAATTTTTCAAAGTAAATCTGTTATACGGAAAATTTGGAAAATTTTTGGTATTTTCTTGCACTTTTGAGGGTCTATTGCCTAGCTATGGGTTTAATATAACTAAAAAGCCTGAAAACCGCGTCCTAATACGCCTACTAGAAGCCAAGATATGTGATTGTATGTGAAAACTGCACTCACCACATCGACTCGGTTTAGGTATTTATGGTAAAATTTAAACTTTTATTAAGAATTTTTTGACTTTTGATGGTGTTAAACCCCACGTGCGATACGTCGTTGGATAGCTCTTGAAGAGGGCTATCCGATGGTGTAAAAAACTTGGTATGGATGGGAACAAATTTAAAAAGTTATGGTCTAAAAACTGGTTTTATTGTTATAAATTTAAGCGAAATGAATGTTTTGCAGACGATTTATGACAATCTGCACCAGAAACGGACTACAGAGACCACTTGCCAACCGTACGAGCGTACAAAAGCTTGTGGGGCCCAGAGGGCTATGCAAAATACTGAAACTAATGAAATTTTTCAAAGTAAATCTGTTATACGGAAAATTTGGAAAATTTTTGGTATTTTCTTGCACTTTTGAGGGTCTATTGCCTAGCTATGGGTTTAATATAACTAAAAAGCCTGAAAACCGCGTCCTAATACGCCTACTAGAAGCCAAGATATGTGATTGTATGTGAAAACTGCACTCACCACATCGACTCGGTTTAGGTATTTATGGTAAAATTTAAACTTTTATTAAGAATTTTTTGACTTTTGATGGTGTTAAACCCCACGTGCGATACGTCGTTGGATAGCTCTTGAAGAGGGCTATCCGATGGTGTAAAAAACTTGGTATGGATGGGAACAAATTTAAAAAGTTATGGTCTAAAAACTGGTTTTATTGTTATAAATTTAAGCGAAATGAATGTTTTGCAGACGATTTATGACAATCTGCACCAGAAACGGACTACAGAGACCACTTGCCAACCGTACGAGCGTACAAAAGCTTGTGGGGCCCAGAGGGCTATGCAAAATACTGAAACTAATGAAATTTTTCAAAGTAAATCTGTTATACGGAAAATTTGGAAAATTTTTGGTATTTTCTTGCACTTTTGAGGGTCTATTGCCTAGCTATGGGTTTAATATAACTAAAAAGCCTGAAAACCGCGTCCTAATACGCCTACTAGAAGCCAAGATATGTGATTGTATGTGAAAACTGCACTCACCACATCGACTCGGTTTAGGTATTTATGGTAAAATTTAAACTTTTATTAAGAATTTTTTGACTTTTGATGGTGTTAAACCCCACGTGCGATACGTCGTTGGATAGCTCTTGAAGAGGGCTATCCGATGGTGTAAAAAACTTGGTATGGATGGGAACAAATTTAAAAAGTTATGGTCTAAAAACTGGTTTTATTGTTATAAATTTAAGCGAAATGAATGTTTTGCAGACGATTTATGACAATCTGCACCAGAAACGGACTACAGAGACCACTTGCCAACCGTACGAGCGTACAAAAGCTTGTGGGGCCCAGAGGGCTATGCAAAATACTGAAACTAATGAAATTTTTCAAAGTAAATCTGTTATACGGAAAATTTGGAAAATTTTTGGTATTTTCTTGCACTTTTGAGGGTCTATTGCCTAGCTATGGGTTTAATATAACTAAAAAGCCTGAAAACCGCGTCCTAATACGCCTACTAGAAGCCAAGATATGTGATTGTATGTGAAAACTGCACTCACCACATCGACTCGGTTTAGGTATTTATGGTAAAATTTAAACTTTTATTAAGAATTTTTTGACTTTTGATGGTGTTAAACCCCACGTGCGATACGTCGTTGGATAGCTCTTGAAGAGGGCTATCCGATGGTGTAAAAAACTTGGTATGGATGGGAACAAATTTAAAAAGTTATGGTCTAAAAACTGGTTTTATTGTTATAAATTTAAGCGAAATGAATGTTTTGCAGACGATTTATGACAATCTGCACCAGAAACGGACTACAGAGACCACTTGCCAACCGTACGAGCGTACAAAAGCTTGTGGGGCCCAGAGGGCTATGCAAAATACTGAAACTAATGAAATTTTTCAAAGTAAATCTGTTATACGGAAAATTTGGAAAATTTTTGGTATTTTCTTGCACTTTTGAGGGTCTATTGCCTAGCTATGGGTTTAATATAACTAAAAAGCCTGAAAACCGCGTCCTAATACGCCTACTAGAAGCCAAGATATGTGATTGTATGTGAAAACTGCACTCACCACATCGACTCGGTTTAGGTATTTATGGTAAAATTTAAACTTTTATTAAGAATTTTTTGACTTTTGATGGTGTTAAACCCCACGTGCGATACGTCGTTGGATAGCTCTTGAAGAGGGCTATCCGATGGTGTAAAAAACTTGGTATGGATGGGAACAAATTTAAAAAGTTATGGTCTAAAAACTGGTTTTATTGTTATAAATTTAAGCGAAATGAATGTTTTGCAGACGATTTATGACAATCTGCACCAGAAACGGACTACAGAGACCACTTGCCAACCGTACGAGCGTACAAAAGCTTGTGGGGCCCAGAGGGCTATGCAAAATACTGAAACTAATGAAATTTTTCAAAGTAAATCTGTTATACGGAAAATTTGGAAAATTTTTGGTATTTTCTTGCACTTTTGAGGGTCTATTGCCTAGCTATGGGTTTAATATAACTAAAAAGCCTGAAAACCGCGTCCTAATACGCCTACTAGAAGCCAAGATATGTGATTGTATATGAAAACTGCACTCACCACATCGACTCGGTTTAGGTATTTATGGTAAAATTTAAACTTTTATTAAGAATTTTTTGACTTTTGATGGTGTTAAACCCCACGTGCGATACGTCGTTGGATAGCTCTTGAAGAGGGCTATCCGATGGTGTAAAAAACTTGGTATGGATGGGAACAAATTTAAAAAGTTATGGTCTAAAAACTGGTTTTATTGTTATAAATTTAAGCGAAATGAATGTTTTGCAGACGATTTATGACAATCTGCACCAGAAACGGACTACAGAGACCACTTGCCAACCGTACGAGCGTACAAAAGCTTGTGGGGCCCAGAGGGCTATGCAAAATACTGAAACTAATGAAATTTTTCAAAGTAAATCTGTTATACGGAAAATTTGGAAAATTTTTGGTATTTTCTTGCACTTTTGAGGGTCTATTGCCTAGCTATGGGTTTAATATAACTAAAAAGCCTGAAAACCGCGTCCTAATACGCCTACTAGAAGCCAAGATATGTGATTGTATGTGAAAACTGCACTCACCACATCGACTCGGTTTAGGTATTTATGGTAAAATTTAAACTTTTATTAAGAATTTTTTGACTTTTGATGGTGTTAAACCCCACGTGCGATACGTCGTTGGATAGCTCTTGAAGAGGGCTATCCGATGGTGTAAAAAACTTGGTATGGATGGGAACAAATTTAAAAAGTTATGGTCTAAAAACTGGTTTTATTGTTATAAATTTAAGCGAAATGAATGTTTTGCAGACGATTTATGACAATCTGCACCAGAAACGGACTACAGAGACCACTTGCCAACCGTACGAGCGTACAAAAGCTTGTGGGGCCCAGAGGGCTATGCAAAATACTGAAACTAATGAAATTTTTCAAAGTAAATCTGTTATACGGAAAATTTGGAAAATTTTTGGTATTTTCTTGCACTTTTGAGGGTCTATTGCCTAGCTATGGGTTTAATATAACTAAAAAGCCTGAAAACCGCGTCCTAATACGCCTACTAGAAGCCAAGATATGTGATTGTATGTGAAAACTGCACTCACCACATCGACTCGGTTTAGGTATTTATGGTAAAATTTAAACTTTTATTAAGAATTTTTTGACTTTTGATGGTGTTAAACCCCACGTGCGATACGTCGTTGGATAGCTCTTGAAGAGGGCTATCCGATGGTGTAAAAAACTTGGTATGGATGGGAACAAATTTAAAAAGTTATGGTCTAAAAACTGGTTTTATTGTTATAAATTTAAGCGAAATGAATGTTTTGCAGACGATTTATGACAATCTGCACCAGAAACGGACTACAGAGACCACTTGCCAACCGTACGAGCGTACAAAAGCTTGTGGGGCCCAGAGGGCTATGCAAAATACTGAAACTAATGAAATTTTTCAAAGTAAATCTGTTATACGGAAAATTTGGAAAATTTTTGGTATTTTCTTGCACTTTTGAGGGTCTATTGCCTAGCTATGGGTTTAATATAACTAAAAAGCCTGAAAACCGCGTCCTAATACGCCTACTAGAAGCCAAGATATGTGATTGTATGTGAAAACTGCACTCACCACATCGACTCGGTTTAGGTATTTATGGTAAAATTTAAACTTTTATTAAGAATTTTTTGACTTTTGATGGTGTTAAACCCCACGTGCGATACGTCGTTGGATAGCTCTTGAAGAGGGCTATCCGATGGTGTAAAAAACTTGGTATGGATGGGAACAAATTTAAAAAGTTATGGTCTAAAAACTGGTTTTATTGTTATAAATTTAAGCGAAATGAATGTTTTGCAGACGATTTATGACAATCTGCACCAGAAACGGACTACAGAGACCACTTGCCAACCGTACGAGCGTACAAAAGCTTGTGGGGCCCAGAGGGCTATGCAAAATACTGAAACTAATGAAATTTTTCAAAGTAAATCTGTTATACGGAAAATTTGGAAAATTTTTGGTATTTTCTTGCACTTTTGAGGGTCTATTGCCTAGCTATGGGTTTAATATAACTAAAAAGCCTGAAAACCGCGTCCTAATACGCCTACTAGAAGCCAAGATATGTGATTGTATGTGAAAACTGCACTCACCACATCGACTCGGTTTAGGTATTTATGGTAAAATTTAAACTTTTATTAAGAATTTTTTGACTTTTGATGGTGTTAAACCCCACGTGCGATACGTCGTTGGATAGCTCTTGAAGAGGGCTATCCGATGGTGTAAAAAACTTGGTATGGATGGGAACAAATTTAAAAAGTTATGGTCTAAAAACTGGTTTTATTGTTATAAATTTAAGCGAAATGAATGTTTTGCAGACGATTTATGACAATCTGCACCAGAAACGGACTACAGAGACCACTTGCCAACCGTACGAGCGTACAAAAGCTTGTGGGGCCCAGAGGGCTATGCAAAATACTGAAACTAATGAAATTTTTCAAAGTAAATCTGTTATACGGAAAATTTGGAAAATTTTTGGTATTTTCTTGCACTTTTGAGGGTCTATTGCCTAGCTATGGGTTTAATATAACTAAAAAGCCTGAAAACCGCGTCCTAATACGCCTACTAGAAGCCAAGATATGTGATTGTATATGAAAACTGCACTCACCACATCGACTCGGTTTAGGTATTTATGGTAAAATTTAAACTTTTATTAAGAATTTTTTGACTTTTGATGGTGTTAAACCCCACGTGCGATACGTCGTTGGATAGCTCTTGAAGAGGGCTATCCGATGGTGTAAAAAACTTGGTATGGATGGGAACAAATTTAAAAAGTTATGGTCTAAAAACTGGTTTTATTGTTATAAATTTAAGCGAAATGAATGTTTTGCAGACGATTTATGACAATCTGCACCAGAAACGGACTACAGAGACCACTTGCCAACCGTACGAGCGTACAAAAGCTTGTGGGGCCCAGAGGGCTATGCAAAATACTGAAACTAATGAAATTTTTCAAAGTAAATCTGTTATACGGAAAATTTGGAAAATTTTTGGTATTTTCTTGCACTTTTGAGGGTCTATTGCCTAGCTATGGGTTTAATATAACTAAAAAGCCTGAAAACCGCGTCCTAATACG